>LPNX011193391.1:221939-346241 GCA_001517045.1 Pseudotsuga menziesii
ATTGGGTGCTCAGACTCAGATTTTGATGGCGATAAGGAGACATGAGTATCAACTTCTGGATACACTTTGAGTCTTGGATCAGCAGCTGTTTCATGGAGATCACGCAAATAGTCAGTTCCAGCAGATTCAACAACAGAAGCAGAATATGTGGCTGCAGCTGAAGCAACGAAATAAATAGTATGGCTCAGGAAGATACTTGAAGATTTGCAAGAAAAACAAGAGAACTCCACTCCATTGTTGGTCGACAATACTTCTGCAATCAAGCTGGCTAAGAATCCTAGACTCCATGATCGAACCAAACACATCAACACAAAGTATAATTTGATTCGACATCATGTAGAGGCCAAGACAGTCCATCTTCTACATTGTTCCACAAATGATCAAGTTGCAGACATCTTCACCAAAGCGCTTGGACGAGAAAAGTTTGAAAGATTCAGAAACATGCTCGGACTTACGAACACCCCTTCGAATTAAGAGGGGGATTGTTAGAATAATCCATTGGGATTATTGTAAATAAATAATAAATAGGAATATGAATAGATAGGAAGGTGAAAAGGCTGGTTCTCAACCGCCACATTGTAATGTATAAATATTTTCTTTGGTAAGGGAATAATATGAATCGGGAGTTATTACCAACACAACCAAATAGTAGAAAAGAGCTACCTTCTCAGCTACCACATGTATCCATTCAAAACTACATTTTTCACCATTCACATCACTTATCAAGTTGTGGCATCATAACAACAATTGCAGAGAAATGGAACTGTAATTTTGAAAAGAAAATGAATCATTAAAACACAAACCCATACTACCCAAATGAAGATTCCATCAGAAAGTCCATTAAAAACCAAATCCATTTCTTAGCAAATGATAAACCATACACACATAGCCAAGTATCCTTCAAATAGTAACAATATCGAATTTACAAATGATAGATCCATGAAAAATATTTACAAAGTTGTGTATACAAAATTCCCAAAATGATTTAATAAACCTCAATCAGCGAGTGGCTTAAACCATACTTTTACCCAGACCAAGTTTTGAAAACCCACGATAAAACAAAACAAGTGTAATGTATGGGAATAGGCCCATTTCCATTGTGGAGCTTTCTAGGATTTGGTTGCGTAGCTCTGCCTTCCAACATGCAGAGTACCCATGTTCTACTCACCTACAAAACAAAATGATTTTGATAAGAAGTATGCCAATTTGAATGTAAACCAAACTAAAAATGCAAAGGTGCAAACATAATAATAGTGCATACATGTCAACAAGCTCAAAGCATGCTTATTGCATAGCATGGACGTATAGCTCCCACATGGAGCATGATACATCCCTCCCAACAACAATGAATACCAAAGGGATAACCTCAAGACCCTAATGAGGCGCTTAAGGAAAACAACCTGTCAAACCCAAGGTGCATTCAATGCACCAACCTATGCACCACCTCCATGCAAATCAAAACCCACAATTTCATATTATGGCTTCATACTTCTCACCATTGTATTAAAACTCATCACCTTAGTCATAAACTCTCCACCATTGCGAATTTCAAGGAATTTAGCCATAGTTTCGATGGCATAAACATATGCCAGAACATAAACCCCTCCAGAATATAGGCTAATCATAAAGTGTTACATCTAAGGTTTTTAAACCTTCATCATATAATTCTTAAACATGCATATAGTATAACCCCTTCTTACCATAGATACAGGGTATTGTCTAGGCTTAGGACCCTTTTTCCTATTTTAACTTTTGTGCATAGGAATAAAATTGCTTAGGTGTAGTTGTTGTAGATGTTAGGAAGTTGTTGTTTACATGATCATAAGAGTAAGTTCATCAACGAAATCACCTACAAATGAGATTATAAACAAATGCATTAGTTCATGATGAACTAAGTAAAACCCGTAGCATAGGAACCTTACCTTTCTGAGTGGAACTCTAAGGGACATAATGTAATGTCCCGAATTTTTGGACCTAACACTTATGGGTATAAGTCTCATTGTTTATGATGTTGCTTTGATGTTCTATTTTGTATATTAGGTGTGAGGTCCCACTGCACATGAACATGATAATTTTTTTGATATATTGGGCATAATACAATTTCATATGTTTTATGTATATGATGTCATGTGATGGGCATGGACCTCAGAGCACATAATTAATGAGATGTTTGCGTTGAGAGCAAGCTCTGAGACACATGACTATTTTATTTTTTGTGTTGAGAAAGAAGCTCTGGAGCACATGAGTGTTTGATTATTGTTGTAGAGCGAGAAGCTCTAGAACACATGAGTGTTTAATGTTTGTGTTGAGCGAGAGGCTCTAGAGGACATGAGTTATGAAACCTTTCTATTGAGTAGTAAGCTTCAAAGCACATGAAAATATAAGAATTGTAAGTGTTGGGAATAAGCCCTGGACCATTCCAAGTTTATGTTGAGAATAATCTCTAGAACATCAGATCCTTGGCCATTGTATCCCTAGGTGTATCCTACAAATACCTCCTATCATTAGTGTTGAGTGAGGAGATCCGGAATTGAACTAAGTTGTAATTCCTTTTTTTTAAGAGTTGAGTATGGGCTCTGGATAAATGGTAGGAGTTACTAAAAAATTAATATGTTGAGTGAAAATTACTTTGATAAAACATTGATCTCATCTTACTTATTTTTTAGGTGATTAAATGAAATTTCAAATTTTTGTATCTGATCAAAGTACTGAATAACTACCATGTTATACAAGGGAATTGGACATGCAAGGATCTTTAGAGCTTCCTAACCTATTTGACCTAACCCCTACATGAAGACCTTATTAAAGGAAATAACTAAGATAACATAAAGGTTCCATATGATTAGGGATCATGCTATATGATATCTAAAGTTAAAATGTTAACAAATGGTATATATATATAAAATTTGTACATGACATGTATAAAGGAGTAACCATAGTATTAATCTTAATAGCTATTAGTAATAATGAAAGGATCCACATGTTATTATTATTACTAATGATAATAAAATATTAAATACCTACAAGAGTCAAAGTAGGAACTAGTCAAAAGTTCCTAAGTTAAATTTAAATAAATATTAAAATTACCTAAATTAAATAAAAAGGGTTATTTTAAAAAATCAAATGATTCTTGATTTGACTACACCTTTTCCTGAAAAGTTTGTCTATAAAAACCCAAGCCAAAGAGAGGCTTGGGGATCATCTTTTGTTTATTCCATAATTCTACCTGATGAGATTCAAGAGAGTTCTTAGAGAACATTTTTCCTAAAAGGAAAAAGGGAAACTGATACAGAACTTGATATCCCAGAAAGGGAATCCTTACCTTACAATACCTAATCTACTTGCATGTTGGAACCAACTCGAGGGGATCCAGATTAAAATGAGGAACAGTTCTGGGTCATGGTTGGGTGGAATGTGGTAGTTCCCAGGTTATTTGGTTATCTGAACATAGGTCAGATATGTCTATGTACTTGTTAATGCTGGGTATTTGAGTGTGTAGGATTTTCAGCCATTAAAATAGCTTCAACTTACAGGTATGAGGTTCTTGATTTTTCCTTGCAATTTACATAGGTTTTCTTATTAAATGAGGAGACTAAATTCTGATTGGATAATTAGTATCTATCTGCTATAGATAGGTTATTTTATCTACTCAACCATGATAATCTAGTTAGGAAAATATATCTTATTCATATTTCTAATGACATACTATCACATTTAGTTTTGTGTGTAGGAGGGTTTGGTCTTTGTTATTTCCTACATTTTATTTCATCATTTACATGTTAATTTCAGTCTTCTCTAACAGAGGTATTTCTATAACAGACACTAGATTTTTAAGTGAGTTACATTTCGTGTTTATTATTTCAAGTTCAAAACATAAAAATAATATGAGATATTTTGTACCTAAATCTTATTAACCCTAATTGATAAAACTTATAAACCAAAAAACTATTTTAAAACTAACTTTATATCTTTTCTATGCTGGAAGATTTTATATTGCCATCAGGCTTGTATTAATTATAACTGTCGAAACTATTACTTATAGCCTTCACATAAATTATATGCATAAAATTAAAACTTAAATATCATTGCTGAAACTATAAATAAAATGGAAAAACACAAGATAAACAGAGTGAACTATTTTTTAAAAACCTACTAAATATCATAAACAAAAATCCAAACAAATAAATTCCACTTTATAAACTTTACTCACATTGTATTCTAGATTTTGAGACCCATCAAGGTGTGTAGGAACAATTATTACTAAACAATAATCATGCTATCGACTATGAACATAAGAATCAACTTTGAAATTAAATAAAAATTTAGTATTGAAATAATATATCCATTTAAAGGTTTCAGGAACGAATTGTGTTGGAACTTATGCTAAAACAAACTCCACGCATACAACATTAAACCACCAACCCACATAGCCCATGATCGAATCCTATGGGACCTTGACGTAAAAGCAGAGGTGATATCAAACCACTCCAGGAATCAAATCCTGTAGGATTCAATTTGGAAAAATTTAACAACACTGTCAAGATTTAAAAATTTCCACATAAGTCCAAAGTAAACTATGACATCAAAACCAAAATATGTACATGATTAACCATCTATTTTTTACATAGGCTATGAATTTCACATAAGCAATGAAATCGCAGCTAGCAAGCTCAAACCCAAAACCTAGTTTTAAGCCGTAATTAAAATCTTTGGTCTGTTAACGTTCCACATTAAAGTAAACAAAATATGCACGTTGCATTTCTTCATCAAGGCTCATGGCTGAGAAGTAAAAAAAAATTAACATAATCCATGTAAAAACCCTTTTGTCTACGCTATCACAACCACGACATCAACATTTTCGCCACAGTTTTCCAAGATTATGACCATCCCATACTAAAACACAGACCAGTAAATTACATCCTAAATTCCCATTTAATAACATGGCCAATAAGAAAATACACAGTCACAAATTAACAAGGCTGCCATTGCAAGCAATGGCATTGGTGTAAACTAAACTGAATCATTTAAAGCCAATGCGCAGAACCTCCATTAAGATACTAAAACAAAATTTTAAGTTCTAGGAATCGAAACTCTTATGGTCATAGCCTTGCCAAGCTAAGTGGAAATATCAACAAAAAAACCCCATCTGTGAATGCATACAAATTTACCTTCTATAATTTACAAATAAACAACATAGTTATGATTTTACAAAGGTGCCATTACAAGCAATGGCATTGCCCTAATTTGAAAACCCATCATTAAAAACTAAAATGTAGAGTTTCTATTAAGCATAAAAATCATATGTTTAAAATATCAGCCCAAAATAAATTATAGAGCTGAGTCTTGAGAGTCATGTCCCAAAGGCTCCGTACTCAGACCATCATAAACACCGTAATATCATATGCATCTCTCGATTCCCTTTAAACATAAAAAAAACCTTACAGCCGAATCCATGACCAAGTGCTCACCACCTTAAACCTTTCAACATAGATTTGTAAGCTCTACCAACTATCTACACATAGAGGCATTCGACCTAAGCTATTACAGGGCTTACCCGAAAGGTATCACGAAAATCTTGGTAGTCCCCCCACAACGCACGATTGGAAGCCTTGTCACCTGCAAGATCGAAACCAAGAATAATTAGGAGTATGCAAATCATCTAATTGAAGAAACCATATTACAAACACTACAAAACCAACTAAAGTGCATACCTTCCAACACCGGGCTTCTCCTATTTCCTCCATGATGTTGGCAATGCAAAGAGCCGAACAACGCAGACCACCATAGTGTAGACAAAATGAACATTACAGGAAATTTCAACTCAAAATGGGCCTTTTAACCATAACTCAAATTCCACTTCATCATGTGTTAGCCAATGAAATTGATTTAAATTTGAATTACAGTATAGGTCTTAAACAATTTTTTAATAAAAATTTGGGGATAGGTATCATAAAAAAAACTACTTTTTTTGTTCATATTTTTTACATATCTCTCTGTGTTTCTACTCAAATTTCTACCAAGAGAGATCCGTGGATGTGAAATTAAATTCCACATCAAATGAGTACCCACTCGGCATACTTTTGAAGGACCCTCCTACCCCAAAAACAAGAAATACATGAAAAATGTGATGATGACATCATCATCACATTTTTTGAGGTATTTCTTGTTTTTTGGGTAGCGAGGTCTATCAAAAGTATGCCGAGTGGGTACTCGTTGGATGCGTAATTTAATTTTGCATGCAATGAGATATCCCGATCGAAATTTGAGTAAAATCACAGGGAGATATGTCGAAAATGCGAACAAATAAGTAGTTTTTTTCTTTTCTTCCTCCAAAATTAATACATATTATTTTATTATTTTTCTTAGGAGGCCCATTTTGACTTGAAATTTCCTTTAATGGCCCAAACAGTGAAGGACCCAAACTTAGGGTTTGATTTTCCCCATTTCCAAGGAACATTAATTACGCCACCCTATCAACCACCTTTGTTGCAATTTTTAACCCCATCCATATAGATCCAAATGCCATATCATGACTTACTAGTAAAACCCCCACTAAAACCATCATTTACTTCACTATGCCATGGTTTCATGGCATAGAAATATGCCATGAATGTCTTACCCTATAAACCATGTCATACAAGCTTTAATATATTGTCTACACAAACTTTAATTATAATGTTGGAAAAATATTGGGATCTAACCCATAACCTTAGGCTTAGCACAAAACAAATATTATGTTATAAATGCATAGCATAAGAATTAGAGTTGTCACAATCCCAATCCACAATAATAACATCACCCAAATAAATCCAAGTCCAGTAACCCAGCTGTATGTAACCAATAGCGTAAATAGTAGTATTAATATTTTCTAGGATAGGACTTGATCCTTTTGTCTTCAAAAGGAAATAGAGTAGTATAGCATGTATAGCATGCCAAGATTAGTAGTCGTAGCAAGCGTTTTTCACCCAATTAACCCACAGAAAGAAAGGAGAAGTTTGCATTAGTTCAATATGAACTAAGTAAATCCCGTAACAGCAGGTACAACTAGTTACCTCTTCAAGTGGCCCCAAAAGGGATACAAGTCCTACCACTCCACCCCTTAACAGTTAAAATTTAAGTCAAGACTTTCCATAAGAAATGAATAAAACTTATAACCCGGAAGTAAGATATAACTAAACAAGCATACACATATGCATGACAAATAGTAATAAATCAATAGAGTAATCATTTAAACCAGTTCAATTAAAATAAACATGATACATAATTGCATAAATAACTTCATAGGAAAACCCATAGAATGGTAAGGATAAGCTTATGACACTTCAATTCAGAAAACCATGACCGGCATATTCTGTAGAAGATAAGATAATGTCTAGATTAGGTATAAGTAATTAACTGGCCTATAAAAAAAATCAATTTTGGGGGACATTAGAAATGGTATCAGAGCCCAGTTTAAACACTTAGAGACCTAATGCATGTGCCAAACATTCATTGTAGAAAATAAAGTATGTTGAGATTTTGTTAACTAACATAATTTTTTTATGTTATTGAAAAGTTTGCAATTGCAGGATTAAAAGAACAGTTCAGATCATGAACACGAAATAACACAACATCCTGCAAGGAAATTTGAATACCCCCACACGGGAAGCAGAACTTGTTGTTGAACTAAATTTTGATATACTGAAAACCATACAAATTATTCAAGAAGACTTAAATAGTTTCAAGGATGATAATATGAATGAAATACAGGAATAACAAGAAATTAATGAAGCCTTTCTACTGAACATGACGGGAGGAAGCCCCAAGGGAAAACCCACTCATTCAACCAACAATTTCAAGAAAGAGTTCTATCATAATCGGGCTAGCAGTTTGAGCGAAGAAGGAATGGAAGAACACACCCTTGAATATCCAGAAAGAGATTGTCACAGTCCTTCTATTGATGATTCTCTTTCTCCTTGTAGAAAGAAACAAACAAATGATGACAATCTCTAGGGGGAGTTTAGAAAAATATATGCCACAACTTATGAAGGAGAGATGAACACAAGGGAGAAAGATGAAGAATAGATTCTAGGTATGAAAAAATATTTCCGAGTACATAACTACTCTAGCTAGACAAAATTATGTCTAGCCATATATAATTTAAATGGAAAAGCGGTTAGATGGTGGAGAGATGTAAAGCATACCAAGAATTATGAGGTAAGAGAAATACAATGGAGTAATTTTCACAAAATTTTTCAGGAGAAATACATGTCGGAAAGGTTCTTCGACCGAAAGGTAAAATAATTTCATGAATTAAGGATGGGCTCCATGACTATGGATGCTTTCATTAACATATTTTTTGGATATGTTACATTATGTGCCTTACATAAAGGATGAGAAAGTGAAAATATGATAGTTTTTAGGATGTCTTCCTCCCAAATTTTGGGAGCGGATTGAATTTGACATGCCTAAAACATTGGAAACCACCTTACACAAAGCTAGGATTTTCTATGAGCATGGACATATGAGGAAAGAGAACATCAACTGAAGTAGAGACAAGTGTAGGACCTTCTCAAGAAACCGCATACCGGGTTTCAACCCACCACCTTAAAGAAAACATAACAACAGTTTTCCATCCAATAAGAACTTCAACAAAACAGGTATGAAGCCATATGTACCAGCTCCAAATGATAACAAACCAGCAGCAAATGGGGCATCCAATGTTACCCCACTGCAAATCAAATGCTGGAAATTCCAAGGGACCCATTATGCCTGATACGATAAGAACAAGACCAACGAAGTCTTGCAAAACTTACAAGAAGAACCAATGTTATAGGACATAGCTCAGATACTGTGGATTTATGCATCCTTGGATGGCCGAAAGGTAGACCATCAAGATACCATGGTTGAGATAGAAGGTAAGGTTTCCAACACTTCTATTTCATTATTAATTGACCTCAGTGTTTGTCGAATCTATGTATCACCTAAAACTATTCATGTATGTAAACTAGACAAAGTTAAAGATGAGAAACCTTGGTTGGTGAAATTACCCACGTGTACGAAATGAAAGGTTTTCTAAAATAGTTAGATATTGTGAGGTAAACTTGAATGGTTTTCCTCCTATAATAAACCTAAACATCCTACCTTTAGGATCGTATGATATACTTATCGGCATGGACTGGTTAGAAAAACACCATGTCATGCTATGTTATTTACACAGGTCAATCTTGTGTACAAATAGCCAAAGTAATCAAGTAAATATTCAATGCATACCTAAGAAGGTTTTCGTAAGGCAGATATCTTCTTTACAAGCAAAGAAGTGCTTGAGTAAGGGCTGCAAACTGTTTGTAGTGAACATCTAGGACAAGAAGATGAAATAGAACAACACATCGAGGACTTTCTAGTTCTCGTAGACTTCAAGGACACATTTCTTAAGGAAATCCCAGGATTACCACCAAAAAAAGACTTAGATTTTTCCATAAAACTAACACCAGGGTCAGTTCTAGCTTTGAAAGACCCTATCGCATGAGCGCACCAGAGTTGGTGGAACTGAAACTGCAGTTGCAGGATTTGATTGAGAAGCGAGATATCTAACCAAGTGTGTCCCCTCGAGGAACACCAATACTTTTCGTAAAGAAGAAGGATGGTATGATGCAGATGTGCATCGATTACCATCAACTAAACAAGATGACCATCAAGAATCGACACCCACTCCCTAGTATTGATGGATCATTCAATCAAGTAGGAAGATCCAAGATATTTTCAAAGATCGACCTGTGATCTTGGTACTGTTAGTTTTTCATCATATAAGATAGCATTATGATCTTAGGATCTTTTCACTGAGAGAATAACAAACATAGCAATAAAACATAAGCACATCACAAGAGACAAGACACACAAAGAGTTTTCCTCGGGGAAACCATAAAGGAGAAAACCCCGCAACTTCCTCATAGATAGAATCAGCACCAAAACAGTAAAACCAGAAAATAGTAAGATGCACTCCAGACAGCAGTAGTCTTCTTCTTCTCTAGTCCCAGTGTATTTCCTTCCTCACTAATGCACCACACTTGAGTGAGTGAGTGATGTGTTGCAAGTGATAAATAGAGAGGCTCTCACTCTCGATTTATATTCTTCCATTCACTTGAAGTGCACTCCAACATGTCGGCCTCACTTAACAATTACTTACTAGAGTCGACATCTCTAGGAGTGTCTAATAACCCTAGTGCCCCACCACTTGTGGGGACTTTGCTTCCTCTGAACAATAGGAGGGTAACACAATGGTGGGGACTATTGCCCCGACTTACAATGACTCTCCTAGGGTCGAATTCACTAGGATAGTCTAATAACCCAAGGGCCCCACAATTGTGGGGACTTTAACCCTTTACAAATAGGAGGGCTACCCACAATGACTTGACATGAATTTCTCATTATAGAAACTTCCCGATCAGAACATTGGGGCATGAAATGACTCAAATAAATTACAATACATCCTGGAATGAACATCGGGTTACAATAGATAAGAGATACAAGTGAATACATTCTGAAGTTACAATTACATCAACACTCCCTCTTAACTAGGAAGGTATTCTCTTGACACAATTTATCAGCACAAGTCTTCTTCTCTGTATCATCTGGGTCATCGTCAGGTCTTTGTCATCTTCAAATTCATCTTCATCTTCAAGTCATCTTCATCTATAAGTCATCTTCACTGGATCTGGATCATCTCTCTATCTAGATCATCATGGAGCATCATCACTGGATCTGGATCATCACTCGATCTATATCATAATGGAACATCATCACTAGATCTGGATCATCTCTTGATCTGGATCAACATCATTGGACTGGATCTGGATCATCACTTGATCTAGATCATCACTGCTGAATCATCATCACTGGATCTCGATCATCACTAGATCTAGATCATCGCTGGCTATCATCACTAGATCTCAATCATCACTCGATTTGGATCATCCTTGGTGCTATCTCATGATTCTTCTCATCATAGGAAGTTCTACAGAGCCAGCCCTTTTTCATGCTGGTTGTAGGCCTAGCCTCCATGTAGGTCTTCGCCCAGCACTTACATCTGACCTACTCATCAGAAAGGCACACTCATCACTCACATCTGATTATATAGGAACCAATCCTATAATCACATCAGAAAGTCCCAGCACTCACATTCACCAGCATGATAGGACATCACATCACTAACATCTGTGAAAAGGATCAGCACTTACATCTGACCTACTTGTCAGAAAGGCACATCCATCCAGACATGAACACATCCTATCACAGTGATGGAAGACTCCCATCCGGATAGGAACACATCCTATCACATTGATGAAAGACTCCCATCCAGATAGGAACACATCCTATCACAGTGATGGAAGATTTCAGCACTTACATCTGAGCACGTAGGAACACATCCCTCAGTCGCTCCAGAAAGGCTTTGCACTTACATCCATCAAGACAGGAACACATCCTATCACAGTGATGGAAGGGCTTGCACTCACATCTGATACTACAAGAACACATCCCAGCAGTCATATCAGAATGGCCCCTAGTCCTCAACTGAGCTACCTGGTAACTGACCAGGCACCTCCATTCTCATAGAGAATGGTAGTTGCCCTTACATCCGACCTGCTCGTCAAAATGGCCAACACTCACATCTTACATGGAAGGAAATTAATCCTTTAGCCATGACAGAATGGTCCAGCCCTTACATCTGATCAAGTGGGAACATATCCCTCTATCACATTAGAATGGCTACTCAGTCCTATACTGAGTGATACTGGTAACTGACTAGGTGCCTCCATTCCTAGAATGGAAATTGCTTTTACATCTGTCCTACTCGACAGAATGGCCAACACTCATATCTTACTTGGAAGGAACCAATCCTCTCACCATGACAGAATGGCTTAGCCCTTACATCTGACCATGGAAGGAACCAATCCTCTCACTATGCCAGAATGGCTATGGGTCTTATCACTTTGTCTTGGAGGAAACCTCGATCTAGAGAACACCAAGCTTCTCCTTGAAGTACTCGAACTTTAGCCTAGCCAATGGCTTTGTCAATACATCAGCTATCTGTTCCTCTATCACAACATACTGGAGCTTCAATGCTCCTCTCTGCACCATATCCCTGATATAGTGATACTTGATCTCGATGTGCTTCGACTTGTCATGGAACACTAGATTATCTGACAAATTCATGCAACTTTGGCTGTCACAATGTATACAAGTAGCATCCAACTGAAGATTAAATATATCAGACAGTAGCTTCCGCATCCATACTGCCTCACAGCTAGCTGAACAAGCTGTGACACACTCTGCTTTAGCTGTACTCAGTGCCACACAGGATTGCTTCCTGCTAAACCAAGAGATCACACCTGATCCCATACTAAAGCAACATCCTGAAGTACTCTTCTTGTCGATGGAATTGCCTGCCCAATCTGAATCAACATAACCCTCCAGGTTAATCTTTTGATTCACATCGTACTTGAGTCCATAATCAACTGTACCCCTGCATGCTTTGCAACCATCAGGTGAACATGTCTCAATGTGTTCACAACAAAGCAAATATCTGGTCTCAGGTACATCAAGGACCCAATCATCTGACGATACATCGTAGCACCAACCATCTCTGATGAAGCATCACTTAATAGCTTCATGTTCTATGCCATAGGTGTGGTCATGCAGTCCATCATCCTGAACCTCTTCAGGATCTCTACTACATACTTCCCTTGTCCAAGGAAGATTCCATCTGCACTCTACCACACCTCCATACCTAGAACAATAGTGCATCAACACATAACAAGAGTATCACTAGTATTTCGTCTTCAACCTTGAAGCAAAGGTTGGAATCCTCTTTACTCTTAGTAAAGCCTAGAGTCATCAGTAATCTATCCATCCTGTTATATCATGTCAAACCTCAGTATCTTCTGTAGTCACTCTCTCTGAAGCAAAGCATCATACTCCCTCTGTCTTCTGTACTCTATGCACTGAAACATTCTGTACTGAAGTGACAAGTAGTATCCATCTAGGATCATTGGATACCGAGATCCTCTATTTTGAAATTTTTCAAAAGTTCTTCCCACATCCATCTGTGAGCTTGTCATCCTTTATCAACCTTGTAGCAAAGGTTACGATATTTGTCAAGCTCATCATGTATGTGTTATCCCATGGGTGTCTTCTGAACTCGTACAATGTCTTCTTTCATTTGCACACATGATTATGCATGTCATGTGACTTCACTTCTAGTAGCTGTAAATGTTTCTTCGCAGTCTATGCCTTCTTTTCATGAGAAGCCTCATGCTACGAATCTTGCTTTGTATCCCACGATGTTTCCATCTACTGCATGATGGAATTATGAACTTCTCTTCAGGTCTCGATACTGTGCCTTGAAATCATTTTTCTTGAACTGGTCTTCCCTTTCTTCTTGGTGGCTGGAAGGTTCTGCATCAATGATGTCACTGCACTCATCATATTATTCTTTGTCTTTGAACTGTCGTCACTTGTTCATTGGAACAAGTATTAATTCTTCTATGCTTGTAGGCGATTATGTATACGATCTTTCCTACAAGTCAAATGCATTTGTATGGTTAGAACATTTCATAAATAATATTCATACTTGGCAAATACTTATGCATAAATATATGATCATGCAACTACTTTAGCCAATACAAAATTCATCCATATCTCACTGAAACTTTCTAGATGCCTTCCATCTCTACTAGGACAACATTGATATTGTGCACTAATCCAATATGTCAGCAAAGAGGTTTCATTCTAGATAAGTATCAATGGAGAGTTGTATAGCACCATGAGCTACTTACCCATCACATGCATATTAGTAGTATACTGTCATTAATGCAAACATCCTATCATGCATAATACATCAACTGAATATAAACAAATGCATAACAAAACAATATCATGAACCGACACTTGAATAATTATCTTTATTTGTTTCATGGGTAGACTCCTTCTTTAGCCTTCAGCTTCATCATCTTCTTCATTTATGATAGCATCGTTTCTTATCCAAATGCTAGGGTGGATAAGAAGTTCTTCAAGAGTTGAGATCTTCACATTCCTCATCGATTGAGGAATCTTCTTTGGAAGGTGAGAGCTCGATCTTCAATTGCTCCCATATTCTCTTCTCTTCTCTTCTTATGAGTCAAGCTTCTTCATATTCCTCATCACTTGAGGGATCTTCTTTGGACGGTAAGAGCTTGATCTTCAGTTGCTCCCATCTTCTCTTCTCGAGCTTCTTCTTCTTGTGAGTTCTCTTTCTAGAGTCTATTGAAAGTAATCACTTCCTTCTGGCATACATTCCTCACATGAATGAATCCTATGATCCTGGGAGGCCATTCAAGGTGTCCATCACCACTTCTGCATTCTTCACTTCTTCTTTTACCGCTTCAAGTTGTTCTTTGATTTGAGAGACTCTTATGATGGCATGGTCTCTGCATTCTGGATCTTCACATTCTTCAACTATTTCTTAAGGTCATCTTCTGATGTATGTTATTCCCTTCAAATATCTTGGTCAAGGAATCAAACATCTTCATTGTCTTTGGGGAGAAACTTGTGGTACAAGTTGATTCATGACTGAATCAGCAATGATCTTCTTGGCCTTGACCAAGTTCTTCTTGTGTAAGGCTTCTAGCCTCATCTCCCTCTCGAATTGGAACCTCTATACTCATGTAGGTGTCCAATCCATTTTCTTCAGAGAGATCATATAATTTTAATCTTGGATTTTGTCAAATTCATCAAGCTTATCATCAATCTAATGTGATAGATCACTTTGAAATGAGAACTTCAAATGAAAATAGCAATAGATTAGATCTTACCGATTTGAGGTGTCCGTCTTGGTTCCGGAGCTGGCTGATCTAGGGTTTTCCACAGAAACCCTAATTTTCAAAACTTAGAATATTTCATATCTTATTGGATAGATAGATAGATCTCTTCAAATGGAGCTGTCCAATGTACTCCTTTTCTGAAAGCAGTGGAGGGAAGCTCCCGGAACAGGAATCCCTAGATTTCCAATTTCTTCTGCAGAAATTCCTGTTACTGTTTCTGTAATATCTCCGAAATTGATGCTCCTCTATGTATGAAATTTCACACTGAGGTAAAATCACATGTCCCTAATCTAACACCATAGGTTTCACCATTTTGGATTTATGATCCTTTTCCCAAGATGACCTGTTACAGGACTGTTCAAAATAGTGAAGTTGTATGGCATGACATGTGTCACTGGTTGATCTTCTGAGTCTGATATTCAGAACACCAAAATTAAAGTTTGTTCCCTTTTTGTAACATCTTCAGGAATTACATTTGGACCTCTGTAGCCCAAGATATTGCAGATCACCCCAGATGTCCTGTTTAGGGATGAATTCTGGAAGAGGCTGGAACCCTAACTTGGAGAGATCATATCTCCCAAAATATAGCGAATATGAGGCTGATTTTTGGATACCGTGTTCATCAGAATTTTATGTTCATCCTCTGCAATTTTTAGATTCTGAGACTTCGCCAAATGCGGAATATAGTGAATGTACCAAAACGTATTAGTTTTAGTATTTAGGGTTTTTCCTAGCTCGGGGTCAAACTAGGGTTTGACTTTTCTGGAGTTTCACCCAACCAAATTTCTTGATCCAGGTCTCTAAACTTCGGTTTTGATGAGGAGAAAAATCCTATGCTGGTCTCACTCAAAAATTCCTCTTTTGCAGAAATCCCTAATTTCCACATCGAAACTCAAAATGCTTGAAATTGAATTTTGCTTCGACATAAAGATGCACCCTTCAATGGAGAGTCATCCTAGCATACTTTTGCTGATGGATTGTGGCGAGAGACACAAAAAGTAAGAAGCCCTAGCTTCAGTAGCTGCACAATGTCTTCTTCTCAGGTTAGCTCTGATTCCATGTTAGTTTTCATCATATAAGCTAGCATTATGATCTTAGGATCTTTTCACTGAGAGAATAACAAGCACAACAATAAAACATAAGCACATCACAAGAGACAAGAAAAAAAAAGATTTTTCCTCGGGGAAACCATAAAGGAGAAAACCCCAAAACTTCCTCAGAGATAGAATCAGCACCAAAACAGTAAAACTAGAAAATAGTAAGATGCACTCCTGACAGCAGTAGTCTTCTTCTTGTCTAGTCCCAGTGTATTTCCTTCCTCACTAATGCACCACACTTGAGTGAGTGAGTGATGTGTTGCAAGTGATAAATAGAGAGGCTCTCACTCTCTATTTATATTCTTCTGTTCACTTGAAGTGCACTCCAAGATGTCGACGTCACTTAACAATTACTTACTAGATTCGACATCTCTAGGAGTGTCTAATAACCCTAGTGCCCCACCACTTGTGGGGACTTTTCCTCCTCCGACCAATAGGAGGGTAACACAATGGTGGGGACTATTTCCCCGACTTACAATGACTCTCCTAGGGCCGAATTCACTAGGATAGTATAATAACCCAAGAGCCCCACAACTGTGGGGACTTTAACCCTTTACAAATAGGAGGGTTACCCACAATGACTTGACATGAATTTCTCATTATAGAAACTTCCCGATTGGAACATTGGGGCATGCCATGACTCAAATACATTACAATACATCCCGGAATGAACATCGGGTTATAATAGATAAGAGATACAAGTGAATACATTCTGAAGTTACAATTACATCAATAGGTACCATGAGGTATGGATTCACGATGAGGATATTTACAAAACCTCGTTTCGTACAAGGTATGGACACTATGAGTTTGTAGTGATTCCATTTGAGTTGACCAATGCACCCACAAAATCTATGTGTATAATGAACAATATCTTCAGGAGATACTTGGATAAAAAAATTTGGTATTTATAGACGACATCCTATTTTAATATAAGAGTAAAGAGTAACATGAGGAGCACCTTCACATATTGATATAGGTGTTATAGGAACACTAGCTCTACGCCAAGTTTAGTAAATGTGATTTTTACAAACCACAGATACAGTACTTCAATCACATCATGTCCAAGAAGGGGATAATTGTGGACTCATAAAATATTAAAGCCATAGAAGATTGGCCTACCCCCACTAGTGTCACTGACATTATTTCCTTTTTGGATTGGTCGGACACTACCAAAAGTTCATTGATAACTTCTCAAGGATATCTTGTCCCATGACCGCTTTGGAAAAGAAGGTGAAAAAGCTCTTATGGACAACCAAGTGTGAGGAAAGTTTTCGAAAGAGCAAACATCTTTTGAAGACCGCACCAATACTGTGAATTGTGAATCCCGATGAGTATTTCATTGTTTGCACAAATGCAAGCAAGGAAGGGCTGAGAGGAGTCCTCTTGTAGAACAATTATGTGATTTGTTATGAATCACATAATTTAAAAAGAACACAAAAAAAATACCCGACCCATGATCTTGAATTTGTAGCCATAATCCACTCCTTGAAGATGTGGAGGAACTACCTCATGAGGAAGAAATTCCTTATGAAAACAGACAATATGAGTCTGAAGTATATATTTGAACATCTGAAGCTGAATGCTAGGAAATCTAGATGGTTGGCTTTCCTTAGGAAGTACCATTTTGAGCTAAAGCATATAAAGGGAAAGGAGAACAAAATTATTGATGCTTTGAGCCAAAAATCTCATATGATATATGAGGTGAATTTAAGTCAAACTAATTTATATTTACACAATAGGATTAGAATGAACAACAGAGTTAACCCTTTCGATGTTAAAATTGTCAAAAAGGTCCAACAGGATAGGTTGTTCAGCAATAAAAAGAGTACAAGGTAGATGAAATGAGACTTCTATGGTCGAAAGAGAGATTGTATGTTCTAGAAGGAGGGGATATCAGGTCCAACATCCTCATGGAATTTCATCGGACACCCTACTCAGGGCATCCTGGATATCAAAAGATGATATCCACAGTAGAGAAACACTTTTTCTGGCCTATGTTACAGGATGGCATACATTGTTTATTGCAAAATGTGAAGAATCTTAGCTGGTCAAAGCTGAGAACCTGCATCCTTTGGGGTTTCTGCAGCCATTACCCATTCCAGAATGGAAGTGGGAGGTCATTAGTATGGATTTTATCATGGGTATACCTAAGAGTAAGAAGCAAAATGATTCTATCTTTGTAGTAGTTGACAAATTTTCAAAAGTCACACACTTTATTCCAGTGAATTCGACCTACAAGGAAGTACACATTACAAACATCTTCTTAAAATAGATATTTAGATTGCATGGGATGCCCAAGGAAATCATCTCGGATTGAGATACTAAGTTTACCAGGAAATTTTGGAAATCCTTATTCTTTGGATTAGAGATGCAGTTGAAATTTAGTACTACTTACGAACCATAGACTGATGGGAATCTAGAATGGGTAAACCAAATTATAGAGCACATGATTAGGATGTATGTCATGAACAACCCCACCAAGTGGGAATATTATCTACATCCTGGAGAGTTTGCATATAAAAATAAATACCAGACCTCTGCCAAGATTAGTCCCTTTTGGGTACTCTATGTATGGAAGTGTAGAACACCGGTTACTTGGGATAGCCCGGTGGATCGGCTCATGTTATGGCCTTACTTACTAAAGGACTTGGAACAATTGGTTACCAAGGTCCAGCTGAATATTAAAGAATCCCAAGACCTACAGAAGTGTTATGAAGATAAGAAAATAAAAGATAAATATTATCATATAGGTGACCATTTTTACATGAAAGTAAAAGCAAAGAGAAGCTCATTGAGCTTCGGAAGGTGTGGTAAATTAGCACCTAGATTTTATGGACCCTTTGAGATACTGGCCAAGAGAGGGACAGTCACATATGAACTAGATTTACCTTCTCACATAAGATTCCATAATGTTTTCCATGCATATTTATAAAATAAATATTCTTATGATACTATAAATGTGATTGATTAGTCCTTCTACAGGTGGAACCTAAAGGGAAGTTTGCACCTGAAACCCTTCATATACTGGACAAGAGAGAGGTGAAACTTAGGAAGTGCACCATATTCTAGTTGAAAGTGCAATGGAAGAACTTCGAGGCTAGTGAGGCTACTTGGGAGAATGAATCCACCATGACAACAGCTTATCCCGCCTTGTTTCATAATTCCATTTCGAGTTCCTAGAACACCAGGGACGATGTTGTTCGAAGCAGGGAGGGATGTAATATTTTGAATTTTTGGACCTAACACTTATGGGTATAAGTCCCATTTTTAATGATGTTGCTTTGATGTTTTACTTTGTATATTGGACGTGAGGCCCCACTGCACATGACAAGATGATTTGTTTGATATATTGGGAATAAGCCAATTTCATATGTTTTATGTATATGATGTCATGTATTGGGTGTGGACCCTATAGAACATAATTGATGTGATGTTTGTGTTGAGTGCAAGATTAGAGATACATAAGTATTTGATTTAGAGAGAAGCTCTAGACAACATGAGTATTTGATGATTTTTGTTGAGCGAGCAACTATGAAACACATGAGTGTTTAATGTTTGTGTTGAACGAGAGGCTCTGGAGCACATGAGTTATGAAACCTTTGTGTTGGGCAGGAAGCTTTGAAGCACATGAAAACATAATAATTGTAATTGTTGGGCATAATCCCTTAAGCATTCCAATTTGATGTTGAGCATAAGATCTAGAACATCGGATCCTTGGCCATTGTATCCCTAGGTGTATCCTACAAATACATCCTAGCATTAGTGTTGAGCGAGAAACTCTAGAATTTCACTAAGTTGTAACTCCTTGTTTTTTAGTGTTGAGTATGGGCTCCAGATAAATTATAGGAGTTACTAAAAAATTAATATGTTGAGTGAAAACGACTCTGATAAAATATTGATCTCATGTTACTTTTTTTTTAAGTGATTAAATGAAATTTCGAATTTATGTATTTCATCAAAGTACTCAAAAAATACCATGTTATACGAGGGAATCCAAAATGTAAGGAGGTTTAGAGATTCCTAACCTAGTTGACCTAACACCTACCTGAAAGCCTTATTAAAGAAATTAACTAAGATAAAAAAAAACGTGTCATATGATTAAGGATCATGCTATATGATACCTAAAGTTAAAATGTTAACAGATGATATATATATATATATATATATATATATATATATATATATAAATTTTACATGATATGTATAAAGGACTAAGCATAGTAATAATACTAATAACTATTAGTAATAATGAAAGGATCCACATGTTATTGTTATTACTAATGATAATAAAATATTAAATACCTATAAGATTCAAAGTAGGAACCAGTCAAAAGTTTCGAAGTTAAATTTAAATAAATATTAAAATTACCTAAGTTAAATAGAAAGGGTTATTTGAAGAAATCAAATGATTCTGGATCTAACTTCCCCTTTTCCTAAAAAATAATGTCTATAAAAACCCAAGCAAAAGAGAGGCTTGGGGACCATCTTTTGAATATTCCATAATTCTACTTGATGAGATTCCAGAGAGTTCTTGGAGAACATTTTTCCTAAGAGGAAAAATGGAAATTGAGATAGAACCTGATGTCCCTGATAGGGAAGCCTTACCTTAGGATCTCTAAGCTACTTTCATGTTGGAACTAGGTCGGGGGGATCCGTATTAAAACCAAGAATGGTTCCAGGTCATGGTTGGGTGGAACATGATGGTTTCCAAGTTATTTGGTTATCTGAACAAAGGTCAGATCTTTCTATGTACTTGTTAATGTTGGGTATTTGAGTGTGCAATATTTTCATCCATAAAAATAGATTCAACTTGCAGGTATGAGGTTCTTGAGTTTTACTTGCAATTTACATAGGTTTTCTTATTAATGAGGAGACTAAATTTGGATTGGATAATTAGTATATGTCTTCTATATCTAGGTTATTTTATCTACTCAACCATGATAATATAGATAGGAAAATATATCTTATTCATATTTGTAATGACAGACTATCACCTTTAGTTTTATCCATAGGAGGGTTTGGTCACTTTTATTGTTTGCATTTTATTTCATCATATACAGGTTAGTTTCAGTCTTCTCTAATAGAGGTATTTCTCTAACAGACTCTAGATTTTTAAGTGAGTTAGATTTCCTGTTTATTACTTCAAGTTCAAAACATAAAAATAATATCAGATATTTTGTACCTAAACCTTATTAACCTTAATTGATAAAAATTATAAACCAAAGAACTATTTAAAAACTAACTTTATATATTTTCTCTGTTGGAAGATTTCATATTGCTAGCACGCTTGTATTAATTACAACTATCGAAATTATTACTTATAGCCTTCGCATAAAATTATAACGTAAATATTATTTCTGAAAAAAAATAAAATGACAAAACACAAGATAAACATAGTTAACCTATTTTTTAAAACCTACTAAATATCATAAACAAAACTCCAAACAAATATATTCCAGTTTATAAACTTTACTCACATTGCATGCCAGCTGTCGAGACCCATAAAGATCTGTGGGAACGATTATTACTAAACAATAATCATGCTATGGACTATCAACATAAGAATAAAACTTAAACTTAAATACAAATTCAGTATTAAAATAGCGTAATCATTTAAATGTTTCAGGATCAAATCCCATTGACACTTCTACCAAAACAAACTCCACACATACAACATTAAAAAAACAACCCACGTAGCCCAGGATCGAATCATGTGGGATGTTGATGTAAAAACAGAGGTGATATGAAACAACGCGAGGAATAGAATCCTATAGGATTTGATTTGGAAAAATTTGACAACGTTGTAAAGATTTACAAATTTCCACATAAGTCCAAAGTAAACTATGATATCGAAACCAAAAAACGTACAGGATTAACCATTGAAATGTTACACAGGCTATGCATTTCACATAAGGATTGAAATCACAGCTAGCAAGCTTGAACCCAAAACCCTATTTTAAGTTGTAATCAAAATCATTGCTTTGTCAAAATTCCACATTAAAGTAAACAAAATATACATGTTTCATTTCTTCATTAGCGGTCACAACCAAGAAGTAAAAAAAAACCCATTAACATAATCCATGTAAAAACCATTTTGTCTACGCTATAAAACCCATGGAATCTACATTTCTTCCATTGTAAGCTAAGATTATGGCCATCCCATACTAAAACATAGACAAGTAAGTTACATCATAAATTCCCATTTAATAACATGGCCAATAAGAAAATACACAGCCGTGATTTAACAAGGGTGCGATTGCATGCAATGGAACTATTGTAAGCTAAACTAAATCATTTAAAACCAATATGCAGAACCTCCATTAACATACTAAAACAAGAGTTTAAGTTACCGGCATCGAAATGCTTATGGTCATAGCCTTGCCATGCTAAGTGGTAGTGTCAATGAATAATCTCCAGTTGTGAATGCATACAAATTTACCTTCTATATTTTACAAGTAAAATACACAATTACGATTTGACAAAGGCGCCATTACAATTAATGGCATTTCTATAATTTTAAAACCCATCTATTATCACTAAAGTTGAACCTCGACTGCTAAGGTCAAGCTTAGAGAAATCTTAAATTGGTTTAATGGATAACTTGAAAATGAATTTATGGAATTTGGTGGTAGGTAAGCATTACTACACAAATCAATCTAGATTCAAAAGAAAATACTGAACAGCAGTATATATCACAATCAAAACTGATAAGACAAAGCTACGAGTATGAATTTATGAAAGACATGAACCAAGTTCTGCATATAGTATTTAAGGATAGCTTCACATTAATCTTGAGAATCTAGCAATGGATTAAGATGACCATACACCAGAAAAAATCACAACACATGAAATTCAATTATTAAAATAGAAAGGAGGCTCATATGAACATAATCATTTCAAAGCAGCTAACAAAAACAAAGTGCATACATGCTCATGTCACTCCAGTATTAGAATGTTCAAACCCTACCTTAGCCCTCTTGGCTAGTACCTCTGCCCGTTTTCCTTAATAATGACAGACTTTATAGAAAAATACCATACCCCTAGCATTTACCATCTTCTAGAAAACCAATCTAGACCTGAAATTAATTATAACATATCTGGAATGCTAGAGTTGACATGCCTTCAAATCTGCCAGTTGTATTCAAATCTGAAACTGCCTGCTATGAATACTCCTATAAATCTGGCACTTAATTCTTGAAGAGTTTGATGTAATCCTCTGTCTCTCAATACTCTACCACTGATGAAGTTAAGTTCCTTCAATTTGGGGACGATTCAATTGTTTCCCTATGAATCTGGATGCCGATCTCTAATGAAGTTATTGATGCTGAATTAATGCCCTAAAATATGGAACAACGCATCTTCTCGATCTTGAAAGGAATCCATTTACAACTTTAAGCAATTTAGACCATCAATCCTTGAATGGCACTAGGCACTATACTCCATAAAATCCTACTATTGACATTCTACGCATCCGAATGTTCTTTATCTCATATTCTGCTACAAAATGGCATTTCTCAATTTTTTTTAATTATATTCTGGGTCTCTTCCATGAATGCTTGAATTTGGAATTTTACATTCGTTGGAACTTTTAGGTATACTCATAGTATCCCAGCAATCCTCATCGCTTTAGGTATGAGTGTAGTGAGCTCTCCTTGTGGGCATTCTTGTAAATTGATAAGCAACCAAGATCAACACATGAGTTGCTTTCTCCACAACCCGACACTGAACCTTTTCACCTCATAGTGTAACAAAACAAGTGATATGGGAGCCCGATAAAAACTCAATCCTCATCTACAGGCATTGGCTTATCCCTCTTTAGACCACCTACCTATTTTTCGATGATAATTTGATCAACATGAAGAACTGTGCAAGCCACATCAGCTGAGTACAGAAGCATGTTCTATTTAAAGGGAAGAAATAATCTTGGTTGCATTTAATCCAGCATTCTCTGCTAGAGTTATAGGAACCAACTTGAAACTCTCAGTAATCTTTCCAATTGCATACTTATCCAAACCTATCTCTTTGTATGCAAAATTCCTTAGGTCCTCTTGCTAGTTCAATTTTGGTTACACCAGGTTTAGGGAGAATACGACTGTCCCCTGCACATGGCCTTGTAGTTATTTACCCCATCCTCAAGTGCTTTCTCAAGTTCATCCAATATACTATCTGTACTTTCACGGAGTAGAACTATTGACACCAAGTTTCCACCTTGTTCATTTTTCACAATAATTACTCTAACACTGCCAATTTCTTCCATTGAATTGAAAAGCGTTGAAGAACAAAATGGCATCGAAATTGCAATCCAGTGATAATTGAATATTATATGCATTATTTCCAATCGCAAGTTTGACATTCCCCCAAAATTCTCCATTGCCAACATTGCATTATTATAAATTACAATGATTACAAACTTACAACACTTTTTTTATCAGAGATATCATG
The DNA here is from genome assembly GCA_001517045.1 of Pseudotsuga menziesii. Taxonomy (NCBI): domain Eukaryota; kingdom Viridiplantae; phylum Streptophyta; class Pinopsida; order Pinales; family Pinaceae; genus Pseudotsuga; species Pseudotsuga menziesii. The sequence continues at coordinate 246,319 of LPNX011193391.1, forward strand.
AGATCCTTTGGTAATCCCATTATATTGTCAATGGATCCGACCATTGATTCCACTAATGGAGAAGTGAGTGGATTTGCAAGAAGCAAGTGGCCTGCTAAAGTTTTATATTCACATTGCCAGAATATATAAAATTTATTAGAGAAGAACTAGTGACAACATCTAGCTTCATCTGGGGATGGCATGCTCCCCGCGAGTTGCCAAGAACAAGTAGACCAAGTGCCTTTTCCATTGGGATGGAGTCTTAATATTGCAAAGCCATAGCCTAGAAACTAAAGATTGCAATATGTTATGTTGTATATTAAATGATGAATTAATCATGTTCTGTACCAATGCTCCACTAGACTGGAACCTTATTCAATTAAGCCATCTAAACTACTGAACACCATAACAAGCTAAAAGAAAACTACCAGAAAAAACTGTAGGTTGAACTGCTGAGAAAAGAACCACAAACTGAAAACAATATGCTCAGGAATGAGAGCTTATTTATGCACATTCCTATTCTAATCACTAAACCCTGCTTGATCAAGTATAATCCCATTTCCAATGTAGCCATGCAAAAATTCCATCAACCAGCCAAAACTTTCTCCTAAGTTTGAGCATATACACAATCAGAAATATTGAAAAGCATAACTCATACTCACCTCCATCAAAATTTGTCTCTAAGGATTTAATGATAGAATATTTATAGTTCACTATTGAATCTAAATAACTTGCAACATGATCATAAAAATTACCAAAAATGAGCTCTTCCTGCTGCTTGTTTTCTGTGAATCCAAGCTGACTGATTTTTGACAAGTATTTCTCGACTGATGAGGTCTGGATGAACAGTTCTAGTAATTCTTTGCCACTGCCTTCCTCAAAAACTGATTGATTACTGTCAAAGAGTAGATCATTGTTGAAAATATCAACAAATGCTGATGTAGAAATCTGGTGTTCAAGAGTTTCCATTGAGTATTTCTCTTGTCTTTCTTTCTCATGGGTGTCACTATCACATATAGCACCATAACTGAAGGGTTCGATAGGTGTTTGAAAAAGCTTCTCTTCTTCATCAAAATACCTATCATATTTAGGTTGATCTTTATGAATCCCTAAATTTTGAATATCAGTAACCTCTACTTCATGATGTTCTTCAGTCTTCTGGTTAACATTCGATGAAGAAGAAAATATAATGGACTGATTTGGTAATTTCTCATCATCAGATTTAGAACTGGCATACACCGGTTGATTGTTGAAAAAATAAATATATATATATATATATATATATTCATAATTCCTTTCTTCATCATCTGAATATTCATCATAAATAGGCTGATAAAAAACATCATGAAGAGTATTTTCTTGACTCTCCAAATTTTCCAAAAGAGTGTGTGAAATTTCATCATTAAAGATTTGACCTTCAAAACTTTATGAAATTGAACTCTATAAAATTTCACTTCATGAGTTTCTTGGAAGGATGATAGCTCATGAGCAACTTGATCGGTTTTCAAAAGTGAAGACTTCAGTTCAATAATGCTATCATCAGTTTTCATAACAGAATTTTGAAACTTTTCCTCATGTAAAACAGAATTAAAAAAAGAAACGACATATAACGAGTCTGCTTCCTCATTTTTTTTAGCAAATTTTGAATCCACGGCTTCTTCATTATCCATTTATAGTTCATGTTTATGGGAAGACACATCATCTTGAATATCATTAGAGAACTAATGAATATTGTGAGGAACAATTTATTCTCTATCTATATCTTCAGTCTCATTATGCAATTCATATTCCTCACAACAATTTTCAAATAAAAACTCAGCTGAAAAGTACCTTTTACAGTGCTTATGGAATACTGTATGAAAATCCTTCAAGGATGAAATACTGGAAGGAGGTAATGAGAAATACCATTCAAATGCATCACCATCCAATGAATACATGAACATCTTTATACGAACATCCTCGTGCTATAGATCTAGCAGATTGATGCATTCATGGAACTTGATGAGGTGATCAGCATGATTATCTTCTCTCCTTTCTCTGAAGATAGGAAGAAAATATCCCCATTCTGTCATACTTGATACTGGATGTGGGAAACCAATAATTGTAGAAAATTCAAGAGGTGTAAACCTCCGAGCCACAATAGCCTTCATTCGATCATGTGATGGCATTCTGGATCGTCAACAAATGGAGTCACCTCTGGATTCTTTGGAGTCGCCCAGTGAAGAAATTTGCAGCCACTATGTCACCAGCCTTTGTTCACCATCGAATTCTGGATATATCCATTGTCATATAGCCCAAGGAAGTATGTCTTCATTCCTCCATCCCCGAAAATAGAGCCAGAAGATGTTATCACTAAAGTTGAACCTCGACTGCTAAGGTCAAGCTTAGAGAAATCTTAAATTGGTTTAATGGATAACTGGAAAATGAATTTATGGAATTTGGTGGTAGGTAAGACTTACTACAAAAATCAAGATAGATTCAAAAGCAAATATTGAACAACAATATATTTCACAATCAAAACTAATAAGACAAAGCTATGAGTATGAATTTATGAAAGACATGAACGAGGTTCTGCATATAGTATTTAAGGATAACTTCAGATTATTCGTGAGAATATAGAAATGGATTAAGATGAACATACACCAGAAAAAACCACATCACATGAAATTAAATTATTTAAACAAAAAGGTGGCTGATATGAACATAATCATTTCAAAGCAGCTAACAAAAATAGAGTGCATACATGTTCTTGTGACTCGAGTATCAGAATGTTCAAACCCTACCTCAGCCCTCTCGACTAGTACCTTTGCCACTTTTCCTTAATAATGATAGAGTTTATAGAAAAATACCATACCCCTAGCATCTACCATCTTCTAGAAAACCAATCTAGACCTGAAATTAATTATAACATATCTAGAATGTTAGAGCCGACATGCCTTCAAATCTGCCAGTTGTATTCAAATCTGAAACTGCCTACTATGAATACTCCTATAAATTCAACACTAAATTCTTAAAGAATTAGATGTAATCCTCTATCTCTCAATACTCTGCCACCGATGAAGTTAAGTTCCTTCAATTTGGGGATGATTCAATTATTTCCCTATGAATCTGGATGTCGATCTCTGATGAAGTTATTGATGTTGAATTAATGCCTTAAAATATTGAACAACACATCTTCTTGATCTTGAAAGGAATCCATTTACAACTTTAAACAAGACAAACCATCAATCCATGAATGGCACTAGGCACTATACTCCATAAAATCCAACTATTGACATTCTATGCATCCAAATGTTCTTTATCTCATATTCTGCTACAAAATGGCATTTCTCAAATTTTTTTAATTATATTCTTGGTCTCTTCCATGAATGCTTGAATTTGGAATTCTACATTCGTTGGAACTTTTAGGTATACTCACAGTATCCCAACAATCCTCATCGCTTTAGGTATGAGTGTAGTGAGCTTTCCTTATGGGCGTTCTTGTAAATTGATAAGCAACCACACTCAAGACATGAGCTGCTTTCTCCACAACCCAAGACTGAACCTTTTCACCTCATAGTATAACAAAACAAGTGATATGGGAGCCCGATAAAATCTCAATCCTCATCTGCAAGCATTGGTTGATCCCTCTTTGGACCACCTACCTATTTTTCCATGATAATTTGATCAACACGGAGAACTATGCAAGCCACATCAGCTGAGTATAGAAGCATGTTCTATATAAAGGGAAGAAACAATCTCAATTTCATTTAATTGAGCATTCTCTTCTAGAGTTCTAGGAACCAACTCAAAATTCTCAGAAATCTTTCCAATTGCATACTTATCCAACCCTATCTCTTTGTATGCAGATTCCTTAGGTCTTATTGCCAGTTCAATTTCGGTTACGCCAGGTCTAGGGAGGATACAGTTGTCCCTGTACATGGCCTTGTAGTTATTTACCCCATCCTCAATTGATTTCTTAAGGTCATCCAATATACTATTTGTACTTTCACGGAGTAGCACTGTTGACACCAAGTTTCCACCTTCTTCATTTTTCACAATAATTACTCTAACACCGCTAATTTATTCCATTGAACTGAAAAGAGTTAAAGAAAAAAATGGCATCTAAATTGAAATCCAGTGATAATTGAATATTATATGCATTATTTCCAATAGCAAGTTTGACATGCCCCCAAACTTCTCCATTTCCAACATTTCATTATTATAAATTACAATGATTACAAACTTACAACACTTCGTTTATCAAAGATATCATGAGATCATTTGGTAATCCCATTACATTGTCAATGGATCCAACCATTGCTTCCACTAATGGAGAAGTGATTGGATGCACAAGTAGCAAGTGGCCTTCTAAATTTTTATATACACGTTGCTAGAATATATAAAATTTATTGGAGCAGACTTGGTGACAACACCATCATTAAAACTAAAACGAAGAGTTTTTATTAACCATCAAAATCATACGTTTAAGCTACCAACCCAAACTAAATTAAAGAGTTGAGTATTGACAGTCATGGCCCGAAGGCACCATACTCAGACCATCATAAACACCATAATATCATATGCATCTAGATGCCCTTTAAACATAAACAAAACCTTACATTCGAATCCATGACCAAGTGCTCACAACCTTAAACCTTTCAACACAGAGCTATAAGCTCTACCAACTATCTACACACATAGGAATTCATCCTAAGATATTATAGGGCTTACCCAAAAGGGTATTGTAGATAGCTTCATAGTGCCCCCACGAACCACCCTTGGAAGCCCTGTCACCTACAAGATTGAAACCAACATATTACAGATGTTGTAAAACCAACTAAAGTGCATACCTTCCAACACCGGGCTTCTCTTGTTTCCTCAATGATGTTGGAAAAGAAAAGATTGGAACAACACAAACCACCCATAGCATAGACTAAATGAAGCCCAAACAACAAAATACCCAAGATTAGGATTTGATTTTCCCCATCCCCAAGGAGAATTAACTACACCACCTGGTCCACCACCTTCATTGCAATTTTTACCCCCATGCATATAGTTCCAAATGCCATATTGTGACTTAGTGGTAAAACCCCCATTAAAATCGTCGTTGAATTCACTAAGCCATGGTTTCATGGCATATGAGATATGCCATGAATGGATTACCCTATAAACCATGTCATACAAAATTTAATATAATGTCTACACAAAATTTAATTATAATGTTGGCAAAGTATTGGGATTCAACCCATAACCTTAGGCTTAGCACAAAACAAATATTGTGTTATAAATACATAGCATAAGAATCAGAGTTGTCACTGTCCCGATCCGCAATAATAACATCACCAAGATAAATGTAGGTATGATAACCTAGATCTGTGTAAATAATAACGTAAATAGTATAATTAATATTTGCTAGGATAGGACTTGATCCTTTTGTATTCAAAAGGAAATAGAGTAGTATAGCATAGGTAGCATGCCAACCTTAGCATTTGTAGCAATTTTACGTCACCCAATGAACCTACACAAAGAAAGGAGAAATTTGCATTAGTTCAATATGAACTAAGTACACCTCATAACAACAAGTACAATTAGTTACCTCTTGAAGTGGCCCCAGAAGGGATACAAGTCCCACGGCTCCACCCCTTGACAGTTAAAAGTTAAGTCAAGACTTTCCATAAAAAATAACTAAAACTTTTAACCTGGAAGTAAGATATAAATAAATAAGCATACACACATGCATGACAAATAGTTATCAATCAACATATTAATCATTTAAACTAGTTCAAGTAATATAAACATGATACATAATTGCATCAATAAATACATAGGAAAACCCATAGAATGGTAAGGACAAGCTTACAATACTTCAATTTAGAAAATTGTGACTGTCATATTCCGTAGAAGACAAGTTAATGTCCAAATTAGGTAGTAATTAACTCGCCTATAATTTTTTTTTTCAATTTTTGGGGACATTACACAGAACCCGACCACTCCACCCCTTGAAATGCTGAGGTAAGTTAGCCTCTTCAAAATGAACGATAAACAAATTTAATACATGTAAAATGAAAGTAACATTAGAGGAAATTTCAACTCACAATGGGACTTTTAACTCTAATTCAAATTCCATGTCATCATGTGTTAACCAATGAAATTGATTTAATTTTGAAATACCGTATAGGTCTTAAACCCTCTTTTAATACAAATTTGGGGATAGGTATCATAAAAAACTATTTTTTTGTTTGTATTTTCGACATATCTCCCCGTGTTTTTACTCAAATTTCAATTGGGAGAGGTCGTTGGATGTGGAATTAAATTACGCATCCAACAAGTACCCACTCGGCATACTTTTGATGGACCCCGCTACCCCAAAAACAAGAAATACCTGAAAAATGTGATGATGATGTCATCATCAGATTTTTGCAGGTATTTCTTATTTTTGGGGTAGTGGGGTCCATCAAAAGTATGCCGAGTGGGTACTTGTTGGATGCGTAATTTAATTCTACATCCAACGAGCTCTCCCGATTGAAATTTGAGGAAAAAAACAGGGAGATATGTCGAAAATACAAACAAAAAAGTAGTTTTTTTCTTTTCTTCCTCCAAAATTAATAAATATTATTTTATTATTTTAACTATTATTTTATAAATTTTTTTTAGAAGGCCTATTTTGAGTTGAAATTTCCTCTAATGGACGTAAAACAAAGTAAGTACAACAATGTCAGTAAATAATATAGACTGGAAAAGTAATCTTATAAGCATATCGAAGTATAGAACAACATTATGTAAACACCATCATCACCCAAGAAAAAAAAATAAAGGAAAGTATAAAACAAAAAGTAGGTTCGGATCTTCAAACAAGATTTTATTTTGCAGTAGAAATAAAGATGTCCTTAAGATCTAGAATTTTGTTAGTCTACGTAATAAAAATCTTATTTAGGAATTTTAGGGATATTGCAGCTTCATTGAGAAAAACCGAGGTTCCAGAGAAGGTAAAATAGTACTGTTTCTAACAGATGGAATCATCGTAGAGGGGTTGCACTATATGAAATATTACATCCTAAATCCATCTAAATTGACGTCTTCAAAATCAGAGTTATGGTTTTTGTTATATTCCTAGTTGCAACTTGCTACCCTTGGTCATTAAGGGACGGTTTGTGGACTTGCTCTCGGGAGCACAAAATCCATAACGGGAATTATAACTAGGTTCTATCAGCTCCCATGTATGTGTTTATCTACTTTGGACACACTGCATTTTTTCCACACTCACCTGGTTCATTTTAATGGATAGTTGACACCCTTGTGCAAAAGTGGCATTTGGCTTACTAAGAAAAACCCTATTTCTAGAGATGGTAGAATCATATCATTTATGGGAAATCAAAACATCGTATAGGGGTTTGACTAGCTAAAACCTAACATCTTGAATCCATGGGAATTAACAATTTCATAATCAGATTTATGGTTTTCATTTTATTCGTAGTTACAATTTTACACCTAAGCCCATTCACACACAATTTGTGGAATTTCTATGGGGGCACGAAATCCATACTAGGAAGCATAAATGGGTTCTATAATCTCCCACATATGTGTTTTTTCACTATGTACATGGTCATGTTTTCCATGCTCACTTGGGACATTTCAATGAAAAGTTGACCCCCTTTTGCAAAACATGCAGTTGGATTTACTTAGAAAAACCCTAATTTTGGAGAAGGTAGAATCGTGCCATTTTTGGATATTTAATCACCATATAATGTTTCTGTAGTTGGAACCTTCCATCAAAAATCTATCAGAATCGACTATTGCATGGTTCGAGTTGTGGTTTTAGTTCTATGTGTAATTTGAACTTGCCACCCTAGGTCATTCAAGGACAATTTTTGGACTTGCTCTAGGGGGAACGAAATCCATATCAAGAAGAATAACTAGGTTGTATCAGCTCCCAGATATTTGTTTGACCATTATGGAGATGGTCATGTTTTCCAATATCACCCGAGACATTTCGATGTAAAGTTGACCCCCTTACAAAAAAGTCGCATTTGGCTTGATTAAGCAAAATCATGGTTCTAGATGAGCTATAATAAGACCATTTCTGGTATATTCAACAACCATAGTTGGGTTTCCCTATCTGAAACCTAACATTATAAATCCATCAAAATCAACGGTTTCGTGTCACGACGAACCATTTAGGGACAATTTTTGGACTTTCTCTAGAGGGCACAAAATCCATACCGGGAAGCATAATTGGGTTCTATAAGCTCCCATGTATGTGTGTTACCATTGTTTATAGGCTCAAGTTGTCCACCTCTGCCCCATACATTTAAATGCAAACTTAACCCCTTGTGCAAAAATAGAATTTTGGTTTACTATGCAAAACCCTAGTTCTAAAGAAGGTAGAATTGTTGATGTATTTGTAACTTCTAAATGTATTCACTTGTATATCTATAATGTAATTGAGTCATGTCATTATGTCACATACCCCAATTTTGTAAAACAATGTTATTGTTTTAAATGGATTCCTAAGACATTATGTTAAATTTAATGCTAAGTTGAAACTGATGACTCAGCAGAGTCAAAAGATGTGGAATGTAATTCTGAATAATTTATTTTTAATAAATAAAAAGTGGAGACAATAGCTTAGGAGAGCTGTTAATAAGAGTGTTACTGTTCAAACTGGTGGAAGGAACTAGGTGGAGAGCAAAAAGACAAGTGGCAGCATCCTTAAACACTTTCTATGTTGCAAGTGGAAACTTCCCTACATTTGGGGTCATGATCCTCCAAATAAGTGGGATCAGAGCTGGTGGCTCAATTGATGACAACTAACCCAAAAAGACCTAGTCAATCTTATAAAAATACCCAATGTAGAGAGCTGAGGCTGCTCATATATTTTCCAGGAGAAGAATCATTCAGGAAGAATGCACTTCAAGGAATACATTGGGAAAAGGGAAACTGTAAGGAAGTTGTTTTGAAGGATACACTGCAGGAACTTGATCTAATACAGCTTCTTAGCTGAAATATTTGACTGACAAGTTCAGGATTGGTATTTAGTCTCAGGACTAGTACTTGGTTATTTGCTTCACCTAGTTCCAGCCAGGGAGACCAGAGCAGGCTCGGGGGTCCTGAGGAGTCGTTGTTTGAGTGCTCTCCAGGAGTTGGTAGGGAGGAACGACCTCCCATTGCTGTTGTCAACCAGCTTAAGAACATGTTCTACTATCTACTAATTTCTGTGTTAATATCTATGTGTGAGTGAATGATGCATTTTCAGGTTATGATGTAAACTTAGAGGATAGAATATCATAGTTTGTTTAGTAATGAAATTATTCTTGATGAAAAATAAATCCTACCTATGTTTTTACCCATCTGGAGTAATCCAAATCATACTCTAGCATAGGTGGTGTATTTAAATGAAGAAAGTATGATGTAAATATAAAATAAGATGTTAGCTTGATTACTAGAATGTTTTCTTTTATTTGTTATCAGAAGAAATATTATTCTGTACTTAGAGTAGTGTTAGACCTAGACTGTGAATGTCAGATTATTAGAAAAGGAAAGGAAGCTATATCATTATACTAACAGTAGTATGTTTTGGTAGATGAAACAGTTCTCTACACAGTATTCACTTCCATAATATTTATATCTATTTTGAAACAAAAGAAAAAGAAGATAGTAGTTAAAAATTATAGTATTAGGTTAAATAAAAATGCCTTTCAGTTCTACAGTTCTTTTCTTTTCCTATTGTAGAATAAATAACTACTATAATATTAGCAACCAAACTGGGAGTAAGGATAGAAAAACCTTGATTTAATTCTAAAGATAAAACTAGTTGGTTTAAGATTTTATTTATGGCTGGTAATGTAAATAATTCATTCATTTTATCTAGTTGAACTTAAGCAAGATCTACAGCTGCTAACCTGTCTTTTATAGAATCTAAACAAACACTACTATATATTTTAGAGGAAAGAACATAGTTAATTCGTTATTTCTCTTATTTTATAAATACTAATGTTATAAATAAATAGGGTAACATAGAATACATAATTAACTTCTTTATAAATTATTTAGTATAGAGAGCATAAGAATATAACAATAAAATATTTTCCCATCTATATACATCATAAATAGACTAAGTATAAAGACAATGTATATAACTATAAGAACAATATTTACTTGTAAGTAAAAATAACAATTCTTATAACATTATAAAAAGTATCAAGTAAATATGTACTTAAATATGTAACTATACAGTTACATAAGTACAAATCAAAAACATTAAATTACTTGTTTTCTTTCTAAAAGATTAACCAATATAAAATGATATTTAAAATATTATTAGAACAGACGAGAATAAGGTAAACAGGTAATATTTAGAGTAATTTACAGAGTAAATTTAAAAGTAATAACTTACAGAAAAGAAATTAATAGAACATCAACATGCTCGATTCACCGAGCTTAATAATCCATAATACAGTAAAAGAAACAACCGAGTAATTTATAATATTATATTGTAATAAAATGATAATTTAAAAAAATAGTAAATACATCTTTACATCAGGGAGTTAGGGTAAAACCCTAATGTATCAAAATCACAACAAAGGTATCAAACGAAAGCGTTTAAGCTCCTTCTAATGCCTCTTGGCTTCTAAGAGTTAACAAAGTAAGGCTTTACCTGCCTTCCCTCATTTATACATTTTATACACAAAATCTAGAAGTAAAATCAAAATTTACAGGTCACGGCCTAAGCCGGAATCCCTGCATAAAGCAAGGGTTTATCATTAACAAAAAGAGCAAACCAAGTTAACCCAGGTAAACCAAAACCATGAGGGTTTTGTAGGCCACGGTGACCAACCATCAAATGTCCCATAAGGAACTGAACAAAGACGAACTGCCATGGGATATCCCAATCTTACCCGTGAGCAAGCGGTTGTCCCAGCCTTGCACCAAGCACGCAGAAGGACAAGCCATCACCTGTGTAACAACACCCACGATATTGTTAATGTCTTGCATTTATATAAGCAGACTTGTAACGAAACAAAGAAAGCTGTAAAGAAACAAAGTTTTCAATAATAGTTCTTACCTAAACTTCATTGAAATGTAACCACCCACAAATAGTAGTGCAGCTACCAATGCAAGGAGGAACAAATCCTTCATCTGTCACGGGAAGAAGGGAGGATTACCAACGCAGCAATGACCAGTGATGGCCAAGAGATGGAGCGACAAGCCCAGCAAGTATATACGCTTGGGCCACAACTGTTTTCCAACCAAAATATCACTATGTTGCGAAAGCCTAAATACCCAACAAATCTCAAGATGTGAGACCACAACTCTCACTACCGGGCCACAGAAGAATAAGACTTTTACAGTCCAGTGATTACTGAAATGAGCTAGCCATGAAGGTGAAATCCTAGAGGAAAATGACCAACCTAGCCAAAGCAACAATCAATTTGTTACATTTTGTCTCTATCAGCATTCAGGGCTAGCTTCGAAGTGCAAGAGACAAAAAAACAAGCTGAGAGACTATCAGCAAAATAGTTGCAGAGAGACAGGGTGGTCAAAAACACAGTAGCAGAGCAGGAAGAGGGAATAACAAGTCTAGGGTTCGCTTATGCCTTTTAAATTCACAACGCATGGCTATGATGAGTCCACGTACACAATCAAATTATTTGCATGCAGTGGGTAAAAACTATATAGTTCCGGCGTACAATCATCCAAATGATTTTTCATTCCAATCATATGGTGGGTGAAGGTTCTACAAGGTTCGATAATCCTGAAGTCAACCAAGCCTCCACGCTGAAAGGTTAAACAAAAAAAAATTTAGATCAAAGTTTAGGCCATAAACTCATCAAGGACACGGTCTATTCTATAATCCATCATTTATGCAAACATGATATTCATTCAATAAACAACTATAACTCTATCCAAGGTTATGCCATTTAATATTTTATAAAACAAATTCATAAAATTAATTTATGGTAAAATACTCTTCTTGCTAGCATGATTCTCGATATGCCTTTGAGTATTTATTTATTAAATTATTAAGGTTTTCAATGAGCATGTTAAGCCTTATAGTATATATCGGGCTTGACATTAAAATTTTAATGATTTAATAACAATAATTGGACAATATCTTCCAAGTAAGTTATGTGTAGAGGAACTTAGTTCATCAACACTAACTTAGTCTAATTGATAGCAGTATGTAATGAGGATATAATTCCTTTAAAACTTCAAAGCTTTGGAAGATGGAATAGTAGTACAAAAACTCATTAACTATTGCACTTTAATTTCATATCACAAAAAGTAACCAAAATTTGTCGTGACGTAAATTGCTTATGGTCATAGTTAAGATAGACCCTTAAACGTAAAACCCTGCCATCCTTAACCTGTGTGTAAGGAAGATTAAAGGTGTTTACACTTGATAACTTGGTAAACATTGATAAACATCGAAGAGGCTAGTTTGCAATGAAAACTATAATTTACAACTAGAGAGAGAGAGCAACTGCCACCAATACCATTAGGACAAAATCTCTTTTCTATGGCGCATTTAAAAAGAATAACAATCTAATGGTTTTACCTCATAAAAGCATTTGAAATTGAACAGCATTTATATTCTGTTATTGAGCTATTATTTTTGGAACGAACATATATCTGTATGCTTTATGACAAACAGCACTGGATCTTTCTTACCTATAAATCTATAAGAGCAGGTAAACTTTCTGTGTTAGTTCAAAAGCTAAGTAAGCCCCAGAATACCAAGACAGTTCCACCTTGTGGTCGCAAAGAAAAATAATTCATTAAACTGAAAAATAATTATTCTATAAGATAAACATAATCAAGTAGATAATTCATATTATGAAATCATTAACATACAACTAATTAAAACAATTAGCTGACTGCATTATTGAACATTATCTGTATTTTCAAAATTTTAAAATTTTCAGAAATTTTGGGATTTTGACACATTACCTGATGTTTCGATCGGGAGATTCAATAATGTAAACAGGTCATGTAAATTCATTGAGTTTAACCCTCCATTGTAAGTCATGGAAATATTCCCCATAATTGAGTCAAGGTTAACCCTTCTTATTGATCAGAGGGCAAAGTCCCCACAGTTGTGGGGAACTAGGGTTATTAAAATCTCCTAGAGAAGTTGAACTTGGTAATTAATTGTTAAGTGAGGATGACTTGTTGGAGTGGACATAAAGTGAATGGAAGAATATAAATAGAAGTGAGTATCTCCTCATTTCTACACATCACGCACACACTCACTCACTAGGGTGCATGAGTGATAGAGGAGAAGATCTCTCGAGTGAGAGAGAGAACAATTGTTGGAGATCATATTTTCTGTATTTGGTTTTTACTACTTTCATTGGTGCTCATTCTATCTCTGAGGAAGCTACGGGGTTTTCTCCTTTATGGTTTCCCAGAGGAAAATTCTTTGTGTCTATTGTCTCTTGTGTTTATTGTTGTGCATGTTATTCTCTCAGATAAGATCCTAAAGATCATGTTGCTTAAATGATAAAAATTTAACATGGCATTAGAGCTAACTTGAGAAGAAGAAACTATGCAGCTACATAAGCTAGGGCTTCTTACTTTTTGGGTCTCTCTCCACAATCCATGAACAAAATCATGCTCGGCTAACTCTCCATTGAAGGGCACATCTTTCTATTGAATCAAAATTTGATTCCAGGCATTTTCAGTTTTTGTTGCGGGAAATTAGAGCTTTTCATAGAAGAGGAATTTTTGAGTGTGCTTGGTACAGGATTACTCTCCTCATTAAAATCAAATTTTGGATACCTGGGTCGATATTTTTGGTTGGGTGAAACTCCAGGAAAGCCAAACCCTAGTTTGACCCCAGGCCTGAAAAACCCTAAAATACTGAAACTGATATTTTTGGTAGATTCGCTATATCTTTGTTATATTTTTAACATTAAGCTAGCATTATATTAGGATCTTTTACTAATACAATAACAAGCACAACAATCAAACACAAGAGAAAATTAACAAAGTGTTTTTCCTCAAGGAAACCATAATTGGAGAAAACCCCGCAACTTCCTCAAAGATAGAATTAGCACCAAAAGTAAAACCCAAAACAGTAAGATGATCTCTCGACAACATTAGCCTCTTTCTTTCTATCCCCAACAACTTCTTCTCCCTCATCTATGTGCTACAACTGAGTGTGAGTGAGTGTGTGATAAATAGAGACACTCGCTCTCTATTTATACTAATTCCTGACTTGACAATGAATCACTAGGGCTGACTTCACTTGGTGAGTCTAACAACCCTAGGGCCCCGGAACTGTGGGGACTTTAACTGTTGAACAATAGGAGGGTTACCCACATTGAATTGACATGACTTGTTTACATTATATAAAATCTCTATCGGAACATCAAGGCATGACATGAATCAATTACATTACAAACACTTCCCGAAATAAACATTGAGGTACAATACATAAGAAATACAAGTGAATATATTCTGAAGTTACAATTACATCAACACTCCCTCTTAACTAGGAAGGTATTCTCTGAACACAATTTATCAACACAAGTCTTCTTCTCTATATCATCTGTATCATCATCGAGTCCTCGTTATCTTCAAGTCATCTTCATCTTCAAGTCATCTTCATCTCCAAGTCATCTTCATATTCAAGTCATCTTCATCTGGATTTGGATCATCACTCGATATCGATCATCATCACTATATTTGGATCATCACTCAATCTAGATCATCTTTGGTTCTAGAACATCTCTACTAGATCATCATCACAGGTGCTATCTCTTGATTCTTCTCGTCACAGGAATTTCTATAGAGCCAGCCCTTTTTCATGCTGGTTGTAGGCCTAGCCTCCATGTAGCTCTTCTTCTAGCACTTATATCTGACCCTAAGTTAGAATGGCCTGCCCAACACGTATATCTGGTCATGTAGGAACCAATCCTATAATCATATCAGAAAGACATGCCCAACACTCACATCTGACCATGTGGGAACACATCCCACAACCCTGTCAGAAAGGCCTAGCACTCACATCTGACAACCAATGTCAGAAAGGCTCAACACTTACATTCGAGCATACGAGGAACCAATCCTCCATGTCAAAAGGCTCTACACTTACATATGACAACCAATTTCAGAAAGGATTAGCACTCATATATGACAACCAATGTTAGAAAGGCTCAACACTTATATTCAACCATGCGAGGAACCAATCCTCCATGCGAAAGGGCTCTGCACTTACATCTGAAAACCAATGTCAGAAAGGCTCTGCACTCACATCTGATCATGTAGGAACCAATCCTACAGTCACATCATAATGGCCCTCAATCCCATATTAAGCTTTCCTGGTAACTGACCAGGTGCCTCCATTCCAAGAATGGAATTCAACACTTATATCTGATCATGTAGGAACCAATCCTACAGTCACATCATAATGTCTCAGCACTCACATCTGACATGGAAGGAACCAATCCTCTCACCATGACAAAATGGCTCAGCCCTTACATCTAACCATGGAAGGAACCATTCCTCTCACCATGTCAGAATGGCTCATGGACTCATCACTTCCCTTTGGAGGCAACCTTGATATTGAGAACATGAAGCTTCTCCCTGAAGTATTCAAACTTCAACCTAGCCAATGCCTTTGTCAACACATCGGCTATCTATCCATCCATTGCAACATAATGGAGCTTCACTGCTCCCCTCTGCACAATATCCCTGATATAGTGATACTTGATCTTGATATTCTTCAACTTGTCATGGAACACCGGGTTCTCCGATAACTTCACGCAACTCTGGTTGTCTCAATGTATACAAGTAGTATCCAACTGGAGATCAAATAAAATAGATAGTATCTTCCTCAGCCATATTCCTCACAACTAGATGAAAAAGTTGTGACATACTTTTCTTCAGCTGTACTCAGTTCCACACATGATTTCCTCTTGCTAAACCAAGAGATCACACCTGATCCCGTACTGAAGCAGCACGCTGAAGTGCTCTTCCTATCGATGGCACTGCCTGCCCAATCTGAATCAACATAACCCTCCAGGTTAATATTTTGATTTGCCTCATACTTGAGCCCATAATCAATTGTACCCATGAGGTACCTCAAAATATTCTTTGCAACAATCAAGTGAACATGTCTCGGATCTATCAGAAACTGGCTCAAGGTGTTCACAGTAAAGAAAATATCTGGTCTCGTGTTCGTCAGGTACATCAAGGACCCAATTATCTGATGATACATTGTAGCATCAACTGCTTCTGATGAAGCATCACTCAATAGATTCAATTTTGATTCCATAGGCATGGTCATGGCCTTACAGCCCATCATCCTAAACCTCTTCAGGATCTCTACTGCATACTTCCCTTATCCGAGGGAGATTCCATCTATATTCGGCCACACCGCCATGTCTAGAAAATAGTGCATCATACCCAAGTCCTTCATTTCGAAATCGACAACAATATTCCTCTTCATATCATCAATCAACCCATCCATACCTATTACAAACAGATCATCTACATATAGTAGGAGCATCACTGGGTTGCCATCTTCAGCCTTGTAGTAAAGGTTGGAATCTGCTTTACTTTTGGTAAAGCCCAAACTGGATAGAAAGCCATCAATTCTATCATACCATGTCCTGGGTTCCTGTTTCAAACTGTACAGGAATTTCTTCAATATACACACATGAGACTCCTTGTCATGTGTCTCAAAACTAAGTGGCTGCTCTATATACACTTCCTCTTCCACTACACCATTCAAGAAAGTAGTCTTGACATCCATTTGGTGTATCTTCCATTTCATCACTGCAGCCAGAGCAAGTACTATTCTCATGGAAGTGTATTTGGCTACAGGTGCAAAGGTTTCTTCATAATCTATTCCTTCTTTCTGTGAGAAGCCACGAGCCATGAATCTTGATTTATATTTTTCTATGCTACCATCTGCAGCATGCTTGATCTTGTAGATCCATTTGGAAGTTACAACCGACTTCCCTTCTGGTCTTGGAACAATATCCCAAACATCATTCTTCATGATCGATTGATACTCTTTGATCATATCATCCTTCCATTCTTTCCGTTCTATCGCTTCTTCATAGTTGGAAGGTTCTTTATTGATAAAGTCACACAATAAAGCTACATACCCGGAGCAGGACATGGTCCCCTTCCTTTCCCTATGATTCTCTTCTGGAGCCCCATATCTTTCTGCACCTTGGATAGCTTCTCATACCCAAGTAGGTTTCCTCTTGGGAGGATTCCTTTCCTGAGGTGGATCTACAGGTTCTTTAGGTTCTTCAAATTCTCGTTCTTATTCTTGAGTTTCTTTGTTCATGGTTGTGTCATGAGTTTTGGGTGCTTCTGATTCTTCAGGATCTTCAGTAGGTCTCTTCCTGGATTTGTTGTAAGCTGATTCTTCATCAAATGTTACATCCCTGCTAATGTCAATCTTCTTGAATCCTAGGAAGTATATTCTATAATCCTTCGAGCTTTCAAAGTATCCCACAAATATACCCTTCTTTCCTGAAGGATCTAACATTGTCCTTTTTTCTTTCGGAATGTGTATGTACACTGGACAGCCGAATATTATAAGATGGTTGTCTTCTGGTTTCTTATTGGAAAAGACTTCTTCAGGTGTCTTTTTCTTGAGTACACTATGTGGAGTACGGTTCTGTACATACACTGTTGTTCTGGAAGCTTCTTCCCATATATGTATGGGAAGATCTTGATCATGAAGCATTGCTCTTGCAGCTTCCATGATATTTCTATTCTTCCTTTCTGTAACCCCATTCTGTTATGGATTATATGTAGTGGATAACTCCCTCTTAATCCCTGAATATTTGCATAACTCTTTGAATTCATTTGATGTGAATTATTTGCCATTATCTGATCAAAAGGTCTTGATCTTCTTTTTTGTTTGGTTCTTGATCAAGGCTTTGAATTCCTTGAACTTGCTGAAAACTTCATCTTTGTTCTTCATAAAGTATATCCATGTCTTCATAGAATAATCATCAATAAAATAAAAATAGTATACATACATGATTAAAGAACTGGATGACATTGGATTGCATACATTGGAGTGAATGATTTCCAAGATTCCTTTTGCTTTGCTTTCGCTACTTGGAAATGTCTTCTTTGTGTTCTTTCCTTTCGCACATCCTTTGCAGACTCCTTCATGTTTTGCTTGAATTTATGGAATACCTTCAACAAATTTTCTTGCAAGTGGTAGTGATCTATAGTGCACATCTGCAAGCCTTCTATGGCAAAGTTCATTTGGCTCTACTATGTCATGGACCAAAGCTTGTTCTAGATGGCCCTTCAATTTGTAAAATCCTCCTTGTTCTCCAATTACTATTGCATTGTCAATAGTATTTCCTCTTGGCCACATGAGGCCTTATCCATCTACAAATGCAACCCTCATGCCTTTTGCATCTAGTGTCGATATAGAGAGAAGATTCTTATTTAGCCCTGGTACAAACAAGACATCCTTCATTTTCATAGACTTTATAGAGTCTAGCTTGTAGGAGGATTCACCACTACCTTTTATGGGATATTGGTAGTCATCCCCAAGTTTCACCTTATGGGGAGAATTATGTTTGGATAGTTTCTCAAAAGATTCCTTGAATCCTGTCATGTGTTTGGAATCCCCATTGTCAATGAGCCAATATTTGTTTCCATGAGTGACAGTTCCTGTGAGAGTGGAGATCAGAACATATTCTTCATCACTTGAAGATTCTTCACTTTCTTGTTTTACTTTCTTCCTGGGAGGATCATCATCCTCAGTAGTGTGAGCATGATGTCTTCTTTTGGAGTTCTTCTTCTTCTTGGATCCATCCTTATTCATGGGACAACTTCTAGCAAAGTGTCCTCTTTCATCACATGTATAACATCTGAGTTTGGATGAATCCCTTCTTACAAATTTTTTTTTCTGATGAGAATGCTTACCTTGGTGATGATGATTTTCCCTTCTTACTTTCTTGGAGTGTACTGTGAGAGCTTGATATTCACTTCCCATATTTTCTTCTCGAGCTGCTATTCGACCTTCTTCTTGTGAACATTCTTCCCACAGTTTATTGAACTTGATTAGCTTCTTCCTATCATAGATTCCTTGGATGAAAGAATCCCATGACCTAGGGAGACCATTCAAGGTTGTCATCACAATTTCTGCATTCTCCACTTCTTCATCTACTACTTCAAGTTGTTCTTTGATCTGGGAGACCCTTGTGAAGTATGATTGGATGGTCTCCTCATTCTAGATCTTTACATTCTTCAACTGGTTCCTTAGAATCATCTTCTGGTTTATGTTCTTCCCTTCAAACAGTTTGGTTAGGGCATCAAACATAGATTTAGGTGTCTTGAGAGAGGACACCTATGGTATGAGGTGATCCTTGATTGAATCAGCAATAATCCTCTTTTCCATAACCAACTTCTTCTCATGTAAGGCTTTAGCCTCATCTTCCTCTGGAAGTGGAACCTCCTCATGGATGTAGGAGTCCAACTCATTTTCTTCTAGGACTAGGGAGATCCTATACTTCTAGGCTCCAAAGTTATCAGATCCCTCAATATTTTCATCGATATTGGTATCATGAGACATATTAACTGAGAACCTCAAATGGAAATACAAAATATTTAGATCTTACTAGGTCAAGATGTTGGATTTAGATTTGGAGCTGAATTTCTGCAGTGTTGGTTCAAGAGAAGATTAGGGTTCAATTTTTCTAGAGTTCTATCCAACCAAATTCTTTGATATTGATCTATAAAATTCTATTTTGGGGAGGAGATCAATCCAGGCCTGGAATCACTCAAAAAATCCACTTCTGTAGAAAGCCCTAATTTCCGGTAGCAGTGTCGGGTGCAAAACAGAAAAAATCTCAGAATTGGATTCTGCTTCCATAGAAAGATGCGCCCTAGGGAGGAGAGTTAATCCAACATTATTTTTCTGAAAATATGTGGAGAGAGATCCATAAACTAGGAATCCCTAGTTCCCGCAGCTGCACAGTGTCTTCTTCTCATGTTAGCTCTAATACCATGTTAGATTTTTAACATTAAGCTAGTATTATATTAGGATCTTTAACTGAGATAATAACAAGCACACCAATAAAAAACAAGAGACAATAAACACAATGTTTTTCCTCGGGGAAACCATAATTAGAGAAAACCCCGCAACTTCCTCAGAGATAGAATCAGCACCAAAAGTAAAACCCAAAACAATAAGATGATCTCCCAACAGCAATAGCCTCTTTCTTTCTAGACCCAGTAACTTCTTATCCCTCAGCTATGCGCTACAACTAAGTGTGTGATAAATAGAGAGAGTCACTCTCTATTTATACTAATTCCTGACTTGACAGTGACTCACTAGGGCCAACTTCACTAGGTGAGTCTTGTAAATTTGAGCATACAGATCTGTAGACAAAAACAAAACTCACAAAGAAGATCTCACAATTTACTCAGCAATTGAAGAATGAAACAGTTCAAAAGGCTTGCAGCTGTGAATGCTTTCATTAATCAAAAAGGTAATTCAGATGATAATTACAATAATGCAAAATGGATTTAATAGCCACAAGCAATTCGAATCCACATGAGGAAGTTCGAATTGATTAGACTTACTTGAATGTAGGTAACCAAGACTTTGTCTAAATCACTATCGGAGGACCCAATAGTTAACTGTCCTTGTCTAAATCACAGTCGGAGTTCATCAGATCTTTAAAACACAACCAAGTGTTACATTTAGTGTTGACCAATGGTTAACTAACTGTGGTAGGTGAGAAAAGTGCCCCACATGTGTGCAAGCAATTAAACCTAGCGCTAACTAAATGTAGAGAGCTAGAACTGAATGTAACTGACTCCTAACTTGGCTTGACTAATCATTAACTGAGGTGAACTGACCTTGGTTGGTTTCGGCACTCCCAGTTGATTCCTAAATTGTAGGGATTGATCTAGGAGACTCCTAAACTTATGGAATCAAGTGCAATAAGTGGTAGTGAGCCTCAATTAGTGTTCCCCACACTTTGGTAACTGAAACATGTGCCCCAATTAGGTCAAGTTTAACCAATGGTGCTAATGACTATAAATAGACTGGATGGACGCCCGATTTAGACATATGACCAAATTTGGACAAGGGAGGATTAATAATCCTAACACCCCCCCTGAATGCTAACTTGGACAAATTGTGGGCCCTGGTAACTAAGACCATAGGTCACCCATTACATCAAGTAAAATAAAGTAACTGCTCAATACAAGAAACTAGGGCAAAAACCACATGGGAAAAAATCCCTCCTTCTAGCTAAGCAGGTAGAATCAGGTCTCAAGTTTGAAAAACTTGAAAATATGTTGCTGCAATCTTCATATCTGTGAGGTAGTGAAGCAACATGCATGGTGTGCTGTGCACAGGTATTCTGGGGCCTGGCATGTAGACTTCTCCTTCTTCTCTGAAAAGGATGATGGGAGGAACGGGGAATGTAACCTTTGTCTCTTGCTGAATGAAGAGGTGTATGATCATGTCCATTCCTCTGAATGTAGGAAGACTGAGCCCTTGCCATATTGCATCTTACAGGAAGTCTATTGCATCTCTCTGAAGGAGGCAAAACAGTATGGCATAGCGCAAGAGTCTTTCCTTTCTGAGTGTCAGTTGAGTTTCCAGTCATTTTCCTAGCTTCCAGTTTGGAAGTAGGGACTAAATCTAGATCTGATTCACCTTGAATCTTAATGTCATAAACTGATATAGATGGATATGCAATACTAGTAGAAGCTGTAAAAGAAGTAGATGCAATGATTTTACCTTCCCTTGCAGGTGGCTGCTGAGAGTGCACTGGTTTTGAAGGAGGCATGAAATGTGAGAACTCATATGCTTTTGAAGCATGATTCGCAATACCCTTTGATATGATTCTCCCAATGGAGATATATGTGATCTCCACTGAGTTAGGACCAAAGATCACTCGCTTTGGAGATCCAGTACGGGTCATTTGATAGACAGATAACAGGTTTGAAGTCAGGGAGGGAACACACAACACATCTTTGAACCTTCCATGTTCAAGTTGTGTAGATCCCTTCCCTTTGGTTTGGATTTTACTGTTATTTCCCATATGAATACTAGGACCATCAAAGGACTGAAAAGAAGAGAAAGATTTTATGGTTGCAGCCATATGGTTGGAAGCTCCAGAATCAATGAGAAAGGCAGGTGTTGATGTGCAGCAAGATTTCAGTGCATGTCCTTTCCTTAGGTATTCTTCTTATTCTTCTTCAGAGTCTTCCTTCCTTGTGCTAGCAGGTACAGAAATGTTGTGCCTTTTCAAAATAAGAGCCATTTCATCAAGTTGTTTTCTCATACAGGAGCTTTCTGAATGGAAGCCCCTTCCACAGTAAGGGAAGAGGACCTTGCCTTTTCCATTCTTCTTGCTTCTCTTTGAACCTGAAGGTTCTTTTGACTGTTCAGACTCATCTCTTTGCTTCCCTCTGTCATTCGCTACCTTATATCCTCTTGCAACAAGAGCTAGATCTTTGGGAGATCGAATGATCCCCATTTGGATCAATTTATCATTTTCAGAAATAAGAGATTGAATGAAAGCATTAAGAGTGGGCATCTTCCAATTTGGAGTAGTGAGCCTTACTATTTGGAAGGTGGATACAAAGACTGAGTAGTTTGAATTGAGCTTTGTGAGAATAGCAAGAATGAGCCGATATTCATCCTTCTTCACATTGCATTGCTTCAACTGATATATCAGGTTCTTGAACTTTGAAAAGAATTCATTTAGAGATTCGAAGTCTGATGGATTGAGAGTAATCAGATCATTTTCTAGCTGATGGATCCTCATCTCATCATGCTTATCAAACAAAGAAGCAAGCTTGTCCCAAACCTCCTTGGGAGTGTCCAAGTCTTGGATGTGAAATTGAAGATCCTTAGAGACTGAGAATTGCATGAGTCCAATGGCTTCATCAAGCCTGTTCATGTACTTAGCTTTGTCTTTATCTGATTCTGGTTCTTCCTCTGTTTCTTCTATGAGTCTGAAGAGATGCTTGGTGCGGAGCAATATTTTCGTGTCTTCCTTCCACTGGTGATAGTTGAAGGGAGTGAGAGGCTCTATTTGATGAGCCATTTCGAAGTAATAGGAAGAACTGAGCTGCTATAGCAAATGCAATGAGAAGTAGAGGCTGCTTGTAGGGAATGCTGTAAGAAAACCTGATAACCTGTCACACAATCAAACAAACAAAATGATCTAGTTGGAGATTTGCGGAGGAGAGGAGTCTTCTCCACCGAGGCTCTGATACCATGTAAATTTGAGCATATAGATCTGTAGACAAAAACAAAACTCACAAAGAAGATCTCACAATTTACTCAGCAATTGAAGAATGAAACAGTGCAAAAGGCTTGTAGCTGTGAATGCTTTCATTAATCAAAAAAGTAATTCAGATGATAATTACAATAATGTCAAATGGCTTTAATAGCCACAAGCAATTCGAATCCACATGAGGAAGTTCGAATTGATTAGACTTACTTGACTGTAGGTAACCAAGACTTTGTCTAAATCACTATCAGAGGACCCAGTAGTTAACTGTCCTTGTCTAAATCACAACCGGAGTTCATTGGAGCTTTAAAACACAACCAAGTGTTACATTTAGTGTTGAACAATGGTTAACTGACTGTGGTAGGTGAGAAAAGCACCCCACATGTGTGCAATCAATTAAACCTAGCGCTAACTAAATGTAGAGAGCTAGAACTGAATGTAACTAACTCCTAACTTGGCTTGACTAATCATTAACTGAGGTGAACTGACCTTGGTTGGTTTCGACACTCCCAGTTGCTTCCTAAATTGTAGGGATTGATCTAGGAGACTCCTAAATTTATGTAATCAAGTGCAATAAGTGGTAGTGAGCCTCAATTAGTGTTCCCCACACTTTGGTAACTGAAACATGTGCCCCAATTAGGTCAAGTTTAACCAATGGTGCTAATGACTATAAATAGACTGGATGGACTCCCGATTTAGACATGACTCCCAATTTAGACATATGACCAAATTTGGACAAGGGAGGATTAATAATCCTAAAAGTCTAACAACTCTAGGGCCTCGAAACTACGGGGACTTTAACCCTTGAACAATAGGAGGGTTACCCACATTGATTTGACATGAATTGTTTACATTATAGAAACTCCTAATCGAAACATCGTGGCATGACATGACTCAATTACATTACAAACACTTCCTGGAATAAACATCGGGGTACAAACTAGGGCTTCCTGTTCTGGGAGCTTCCCTGCACTGTTTTTAGAAAATAAGTACATTGGATAGCTCTCCTTGAAGAGGTCTATCTTTCTATCCAATCATATCTGAAATATTCTGAGTTCTGAAAATTAGGGTTTCTCTGACAAATCCTATATTAGCCAGCTCCAGAACCAGGATGGACACCTCAAATTAGTAAGGTCTAATATTTTGCTATTTATAGTTGAGGTTCTAATTTCAAGATTACTAACCACACCAACTTGATGACAATCTTGGTGAGGCTGACAACTTCCAAGCATGGAAGTATAGGATCTCACTAGTTCTTGAAGGAAATGAATTGGACACCTACCTAAGTAGAGAGGTTCCAGTTCCAAAGGGAGATGAGGCTAAAAGCATTACACAAGAAGAAATTGGTCAAGGCCAAGAGGATCATTGCTAATTCAATAAAGGACCACCTTATACCACAAGTGTCTTCCCTAAAGACATCAAAAGAGATGTTTGATTCCTTTACCAAGCTATTTGAAGGAAAGAACCTAAATCAAAAGATGACTTTGAGAAACCAGTTGAAGAATATGAAGATCCAGAATGCAAATACCATACAATCATTCTTTACGAGGGTCTCTCAAATCAAAGAACATCTTGAAGCGGTATAAGGAGAAGTGGAGAATGTAGAATTTGTGATAACCTCCTTGAATGGCCTCCTAGGATCATGGGATTCATTCATTCGAGGAATGTGTGCCAGAAGGAAGTGATTAATTTCAGTAGACTTTGGGAATAGTACACACAAGATGAAGCTCGACTCATAATAAGAGAAAAGAAGGTGGGAGCAACTAAAGATCAATATTTCACGATTCAAAGAAGATACCTTGAGCGATGAGGAATATGAAGAACTCAATTCTTAAATATCCTCTTATCCATCTTGAGAATTTGGATAAGAAATGATGTTGTTGTGAATGAAGAAGATGATGAAGCTGAAAGAAGGAGTCTATCCATGAAACAAATAAAGATAAGTATTCAATTGTCATTTCATGATATTGTTTTGTTATGGATTTTTTTATATTCAGTTGATATATTATGCATGATAGAATGTTTGCATTAATGACATTATACTGCTAATATGCATGTGATGGGTAAGTAGCCCATGGTTCTATACAACTCTCCATTGCTACTTATCTAGAATGAAACCTCTTTGTTGACATATTGGATTAGTGCACAATCTCAATGTTGTCTTGGTAGATATGGAAGGCATCTAGAAAGTTTACGTGAGATATGAATGAATGTTGTATTGGCTAAAATAGTTGCATGATCATATATTTATGCATAAGAATTTTTCATTATGAATATACCTTATGAAATGTTTCTAACCATACAACTAGTGCATATGACTTGTAGGAAAGATCGTGTACAATCAGCTACAAGCAAAGAAGGTTGAGACTTGTTTCGAAGAACAAGTGACAACAGTTCAAGAAATAATCCAATATGAAGAATAATATGACAAATGCAGTGACATCATTGATGAAGAATTAGCCAAGACGAAAGGGAATACCATTTCAAGAAGAATGATATCTAGGATGTAGTGTTGAGACCTGAAGGGAAGTTTGTAGTTCCATCATGCAGTAGATGGAAACATTGTGGGATACAAGGCAAGATTCGTAGCACGAGGCTTCTCATGAAAAGAAGGCATAGACTATGACGAGACATTTGTAGCCATTGGAAGTTAAGACACATGCTAGGAAAAATAATGTGTGAAAATGAAAGAAGGCCTTGTACGAGCTCAGAAGGAAACCATGGGATAAAACATACATGAGGAGCTTGAAGATCACCTAGAGTGATGAAGATCTTAACCTTTGCTACAAGGTTGAAGATGAAAGTCTATAGAGGATGACAAGCTCACATATGGGTGCAAGCAAAATTTTTTCAAGATAAACGATCTTGGTATCCAGTGACCCTAGATTGATACATAGAATATTAGTAGCAGAGGAAGATACTTGTCACTCCAGTACATAATGTTTTAGTGCATAAAGTACACAAGGAAGAGAGAGAATGATGCTTCGCTTAAGAGGGAGTAACTGCAGAAGATCCTGAGGTTCAACATGGTACGACATGATGGATAGCTTACTGATGACTCTAGGTTTTATTGAGAGTAAAGCGGATTCCAACGTTTTCTTCAAGTTTGAAGGTGGAAGACTAGTGATGATCCTGTTATATGTCGATGATTTGTTCCTGAAAGAAAAGAGGAACTCATTAAAGTTGAAAGAAGGAGAATTTTTGCTGAGTTCAAGATGAAGGACTTGGATATGATGCACTACTTTCTAAGCATGGAGGTGTGGTAGAATGCAAATGGAATCTCCATGGGACAAGGGTAGTATGCAGTAGAGATCCTGAAGAGGTTTAGGATGATGGAATGCAAGGCCATGACCACACCTATGGCATCGAATCTAAAGCTATTGAGTGTTTCTTCATCAGAGATGGTTGATGCCACGATGTATTGTTAGATGATTTGTTCCTTGATGTACTTGACAAATACAAGACCAGATATTTTCTTTGTTGTGAACATATTGAGAAATGTTCACCTGATGGTTGAAAATCATATAGTGAGGTACCTGAGTAGTACAGTTGAGTATGGGCTCAAGTATGATATGAATCAGAATATTAACCTGGATGGTTATGTGGATTCATATTGGGTAGACAGTGCCATTGATAGGAAGAGCACCTTGGGGTGCTAGTTCAATATGAGTTCAGGTGTGATATCTTGGTTTAGCAAGAATAAATCCCGCGTAGTACTGAGTAGATCCGAAGCATAGTACATCGCAGCTTGTTCAACTGGCTGTGAGATAGTATGGCTCAGGAAGCTACTATTTGAGTTATTTGATCTCTTGTTGGATGATACTTGTGACAACCAAAGTTATATGAAGTTGTCTCAGAACCCAGTGTTCCACAATAGGTTGAAGCACATCGAGATCAAATATCGCTATATCATGTTGAAATATTGTAACTTCGAAGAATATTCTATATGTATCTTTTTGTGGTCCCAGATGGTCCTACCGGGAGAACCACTTGTATTACATTGTACCTCGATGCTCCTAATTGAAAGAACTAATAAGAGTCATGAGGTAGTCCCCTCTAATTGTAAAGGTGGGTCATCAGCACCCCAGTGTGGTTACTTGAGCCTACATGTGTAACTCGAGCCTACATGTAAAATGAGTTAACTTAAGTGAACGGATGAATATAAATAGAGGTGTAGTGCTCCTCATTTGAGACACACACTCTCACTTATATAGCGCATTAGTGGAGAAGAGAAGTAGTTGGAGAAGGAGGAGGATCAGGCTTTGATCTCCTTGTTGGTTTTATCTTTTATCTTTTTGGGGAATCTATATTGAGGAAGCTTTTGCTGGGTTTTTCCCTTTAGGGTTTTCCCAGGATAAATCTTTGTGTTCCTTTTGTGTGGTTGTGCTTGTCTATCTCTCAGTGATCCTGTTTATATTCTTTTGTTATGAAAATGAAATGAAATACTAATGTCTTAGCTAAGCATATGAAAATTTAACATGGTATCAGGTATAACCTAAGAAGAAGACATTATGCAGCTATAAAAGCTAGGGATTCTTAATTTTTGGGTCTTTCTCCACAATACATCAGTAAACGTATGCTAGGATGACTCTCCATTCAAGGGTGCATCTTTCTGTCAAAGTGGAATTCGATTTCGAGCATTTTCAGTTTTCGATGTTGAAATTAGGGATTTCTAGAGAAGAGGAATTTTTGAGTGAGACCAGCATAGGATTGTTCTCCTCATAAAAACTGAAGTTCAGAGACCTGGATCAAGAAATTTGGTTGGGTGAAACTCTGGCAAAGTCAAACCCTAGTTTGACCCCGAGCTAGAAAAACCATAAATACTAAAATAGCTACGTTTTGGTACATTCACTATATTCTGAGATTGGTGAAGGATCAGGAGCTGAAAATTGCAGGGGACGAAGATAAAATCCTTATTAACACTGTATCCAAAATTAATCCTCATATTTTCTGTATTCTAGGAGATATGTTCTCTCCAAGTTAGGGTTCCAGCCTCTTCCAGAATTCATCCCTAAACAGGACACCTGGGGAGAATTGATATATCTTGGGCTGCCGAAATCCAAATGGAATTCTTGAAGATTTTCCAGAAAGGGAACGGACTGTAATTTCGGTGGTCTAAATATCAGACTCAGAAGATGAACCACTGACACGTGGAATGCCGTACAACGTCATTGTTCTGAACAGTCCTATAACAGGTCACCTTCAGAAAAGGATCATAAATCCCAAATGGTGAAACCAATTCTAATGAAACCTATGGTTTTGGATCAAGGACTTGTGAGGTTACCTCAGTACAAAATTTCAGACATAGAGGAGCATAAATTTCGGATATATAACAGAAACAATAACATGAATTTCTGCTGAAGAAATTGGAAAATTAGGGCTTCCTGTTCCGAGAGCTTCCCTCCACTGTTTTCAGAAATGGAGTACATTGGACAGCTCCATTTGAAGAGATATATCTGTCTATCCAATCAGATCTGAAAGATTCCAAGTTTTGAAATTAGGGTTTGTGTGACAAACCCTAGATCATCCAGCTCCGAAACCAGGACGGACACCTCAAATCGGTAAGATCTAATCCTTTGCTATGTTCATTTGAGGTTCTCATTTCAAAGTGATCTATGACATCAGATTGATGATAATCTTGGTGAAGTTGACAAATTCCAAGCCTAGAAGCATATGATCTCTCTAAAGAAAATGGATTGGACACCTACATGAGCATAGAGGTTCCAGTTTCAGAGGGAGATGAGGCTAGAAGCCTTTCTCAAGAAGAACTTGGTCAAAGCCCAGAAGATAATTGATGATTCAGTTACGAATCAAATTGTACTACAAGTGTCTTCCCTAAAGACATCGATGAGGTTTGATTCCTTCACCAAGCTATTTGAAGGGAAGAACATAGATCAGAATATGACCTTAAGAAACCAGCTGAAGAATGTGAAGATCCAGAATGCAGAGACCATGCAGTCATAAGGATCTCTCAAATCAAAGAACAACTTCAAGCAGGGAAAGAAGAACTAAAGAATGCAGAAGTGGTGATGGCCACCTTGAATGGCCTCCCAAGATCATGGAATTCATTAATTTAAGAAATGTGTTCCAGAAAGTGATTACTTTTAGCAGACTTTGGGAAGAAGAAGAAGCTCGTCTCTGAAGATCAAGCTCTCATATTCCAAAGAAGATCCCTCAATCAATGAGGAATATGAAGATATCAACTCTTGAAGAACTTCTTATCCACCACAGCATTTGGATAAGAGACGATGCTATCATGAATGAAGAAGACGATGAAGCTGAAGACTCAAGAAGGAGTATACCCATGAAACAAATAAAGATAAGTATTTAGTTGTCATTTCATGATATTTTTTTCTTATACATTTGATTATATTCAGTTCATGTATTTTTTGCATTAATGACTATATACTGCTAATATGCATTTGATGGGTAAGTAGCTCATGGTGCTATACAACTCTCCATTGCTACTTATCAAACCTCTTTGCTGACATATTGGATTAGTGCACAATCTCAATAATGTCATGGTGGAGATGGAAGGCATCTAGAAAGTTTATGTGAGATATGGATGAATGTTGTATTGACTAAACAGTTGCATGATGCATGAGAATTTTTCGTTATGCATATGTTTTATGAAATAGTTCTAACCATGCAACTGGTGCATTTGAATTGTAGGAAAGGTCATGAACAACCTCCTACACGAAAAGAAGGATGAGACTTGTTTCGAAGAACAAGTGATGAAAACTCAAGATCCACTCCAATAAACATGAATCTGAAGCTCCCAGGGTCAGAGACACCATGACGAAAGAAAGAGATTTAGAGAGTGGTAGATCCACCTTGAAGGATGAAGACCACCATGGGTACAAGAGATAACTCAATATGAAGAAAAGAATGCTATGAAAGAAGCTATGATCAAAGAATAGCAGTTGATCATGGGGAATGATGTATACAATATGATGGAACAAGTGTACAATAAAGGTTCATGATTCTCCCCAGAAAGAATAGACTATGACATGACATACTCTATTGACCAGTATATATCAAGCATAGAACCACCTATACATAATGAAGAGGGAAGATGATACTCCACTTCAGGGGGAGTGACTACAGAAAATTATATCTGAGTTCGACATGGTACGACATGATGGATAGCTTTGTGATGGATAGAGACTTTACCAAGAGTAAAGTGGGTTCCAACCTTCAAGGTTGAATGCAGAATACTAGGATATGTTGATGACCTGAGAAGACAAACTCATAGAATATGTTGTGATACTAGAATGATGTTTGGGATATAGTACTCAAACCAGAAAGCAAGAATGTGGTATCTTCCAAATGGATTTGCAAGATAAGATATGTTGTTGATAGAAGTAAGGTAATAGTTGTGGCTAGAGCTTTCTATCAGAAAGAGGGAATTAATTCTAAAGAGACACTTACTCTAGGAAGCAAGGTACATTTCCTTCAAAACTATCATGGTAGTTTCTTCCATGATGAAGTAAAGACAAGCCTTCATTAATGGTATGATTGAGGAAGATTTTTACATCGAATAGTCTGGAGGATTTGAAGTTGAAGACAGAAGGAATCAAGTATGCAAGTTGAAGAAGGCCCTCTATGGCCTGAAGCAAGCTCCCAGATCTTGGTATGGAAGAATAGATAGTTTCCTGATGAGCATGGACTTTGCCAAGAGTAAATTCGATCCTAACCTTTCCTACAAGGTTGTAGAAGATGTACCTGTCATTCTATTACTATATGTGGATGACTTATTCTTGACAGGGAATGAGAAACAGATCATGGAAAGCAAGAAGAAACTAGCAGAAGAATTTGAGATGAAAGACCTTGGGTTAATGCATTATTTCCTAGGTCTGGAAGTATGGAAAATTTCAGAAGGAATCTTTCTCAACCAGGGAAAGTATGTGGTAGAGATATTGAAGAGATTCAATATGTTGAAATGAAAATTCATGGCCACACCCATGGACTCCAACCTGAAGCCGTTAGCTGATGACTCATTAGAGTTAGTGGATGTGACTCACTACAGACAGATCATTGGGTCATTGATGTACTTAACAAATTCCAGAACAGACATTTGTTTTGCTGTGAACACCTTAAGTCAATATCTTATTCAACCAAGACGGGTTCACCTAGTAGCTGCAAAACATGTGATGAGATATCTGAAAGGGACTATAGACTTTGGTCTATACTATGATGGTAGCCATGAGTATAGATTGTATGGCTACATAGATGCAGATTGGGCTGGAAGTATCTCAGACAGGAAAAGCACATCAGGTATATGCTTTTGTTTGAGGTCTGCTATAAGTTCATGGTTTAGCAGGAAATAGTCCAGTGTTTCTCTTAGCACGGTTGAAGCAGAATTCATAGCAGATTATTCTGATAAGTTGTGAAGACATATGGCTTTAGAATATGATATCAGGTCTCTTTGACCTGAAGATGGACACAACAATGATTCTATGTGATAACCATAGTTGTGATGACAAAGAACCCTATGTTCCGACGTAACACGTAGAAATCCAGTATTTCTACATACAAGATAAGATGAAGATAATGATACTGTAGATTCAGATGATGGTGATTTAGTATTTCTATACTGAATATAGAGATGATGATGTTTCAGTATTTCCATACTGAAGATATAGATGATGATGATTTCGGTATTCCCATACTGAAGATATAGATGATATTTCAGTATTTACATACTGTAGATATAAATGATGGTGATTCCATATTTCTATACTAAATATATAGATGATGATGCTTTCAGTATTCACATACTGAAGATACAGATGGTGATAGTTCAGTATTCACATAACTGAAGATGTAGATGGTGATGGTTTGGATGATGATGTACTAACGAAGCCTTTTCCTCGAGTAGAGTTCGAACACTTTCGAGACAAGCTTGGTGGGGTTCAAAAAGATCTTCCCCGAAAGGGGGAGTAGTGATGTTGCAGTGGGATTGTATCATCTCTGGGAATTTTCCCTAAAGTGATTCGGAGACCTCAGTCCTCAAGAATGAAGAGGGATTGTATCATCTCGGGAAATCTTTCCACAATAGATCTGGTGACCTCGGTCCTCGAGAACATGGTGGGATTGTATCATCCCTGGGGACTTTCCCTAAAGTGATCCGGAGACCTCGGTCTTCGAGAATGAAGAGGGATTGTATCATCCCAAGACATCTATCCATAATAGATCCATTGACCTCAGTCCTCGAGAATGTGGTAGGATTGCATCATCCTTGGATGTAAGTCCTAAAGTGATAGGGAGTGATTATCCGGTAATTGTAACCAGTGACTTCGGTCGTCAAGAATGTGGTAGGATTGCATCATCCTTGGACTCAAGTCCTAAAGTGATAGGGAGTGATTATGCCATAATTGTATCCGGTGACTTCGGTCGTCAAGAATGTGGTAGGATTGCATCATCCTTGGACTCAAGTCCTAAAGTGATAGGGAGTGATTATCCCGTAATTGTATCCAGTGACTTTGGTCGTCGAGAATGTGGTAGGATTGTATCATACTTGGACATAGTCCTAAAGTGATAGGGATTGATTCTCCCGTAATCAATCCAGTGGCTTCGGTCCTCGAGAATGTGGTAGGATTGCATCATCCTTGGACTCAAGTCCTAAAGTGATAGGGAGTGATTCTCCCGTAATCAATCCAGTGGCTTCGGTCCTCGAGAATGTGGTAGGATTGCATCATCCTTGGACTTAGTCCTAAAGTGATAGGGAATGATTCTCCCATAATCAATCCGGTAACTTCAGTTGTCGAGAATGTGGTGGGATTGTATCATCCCTGGACTTTAAGTCCAAAAATGATCCAAAGACTTTCTGTCTTTGAGTTGTGGATTGCAGGTTGTTGCTGATGATGATGATTCCATACTGATCGAAAGATCAGAGTATGATGATGATGATGTACTGATCGAAAGATCAGAGTATGATGACGTACTGATCGAAAGATCAGAGTATGATGATGACATACTAATCGAAAGATCAGAGTATAATGATGATGAAATACTGATCAAAAGATCATAGTATGATGATGATGACGTACTAATATAAAGATCAGAGTATGATGATGACGCACTATGATTATGATGTTTCTGATCGAAAGATCAGAGTATGATGATGATGTTTCTGATCGAGAGATCAGAGTATGATGATGATGTTTCTGATCGAAAGATCAGAATGTGATGATGATTATGATCAACAAATCAGAATATGCTGCTGATGATGTTGTTGCTGATCGAAAAGTCAAAATGCTGAAGATGTTTCTGATCGAAAGGACAAAATGCTAAAGATGTTGTTGCTGATCAAAAAATTCAAAGTGCTGAAGATGTTGCTGATCGAAAGGTCAAAATGCTGAAGATGTTGTTGCTGATCGAATAGTCAAAGTGTTGAAGATGTTGCTGATCGAAAGGTCCAAGTGCTGAAGATGTTGTTGCTAATTGAAAGATCAAAATGCTGAAGCTGTTGCTGATCAAAGACTGAAGATGTTGCTGATGATGAAGACTGAGGATTGAAGATGAAGACTACATGATGTTGAAAAGCTTCCAATTATTTATAGATGTGTTACCCTACTGATGTTGATGATGTCCCCTATCTCTACTCTTGTTGTTGATGATGTTGTTGTAGAATACCCTTCTCGTTAAGGGGGGAGTGTTGAAATATTGTAACTTTGAAGAATATTATATATGTATCTTTTTATGGTCCCCAATGGTCCTACCGGGAGAACCACTTGTATTACATTGTGCCCCGATGCTCCTAATAGGAAGAACTAATAAGAGTCATGAGGTAGTCCCCTCTAATTGTAAAGGTGGTTCATCAGCACCCCAGTGTGGTTACTTGATCCTACATGTGTAACTCGATCCTACATGTCAAATGAGTTAACTTAAGTGAACGGATGAATATAAATAGAGGTGTAGTGCTCCTCATTTGAGACACACACTCTCACTTGTATAGCGCATTAGTGGAGAAGAGAAGTAGCTGGAGAAGGAGGAGGATCAGGCTTTGATCTCCTTGTTGGTTTTATCTTTTATCTTTTTAGGGCATCTATATTGAGGAATCTTTTGCTGGGTTTTTCCCTTTAGGGTTTTCCCAGGATAAATCTTTGTGTTCCTTTTGTGTGGTTGTGCTTGTCTATCTCTCAGTGATCCTGTTTATATGCTTTTGTTATGAAAATGAAATGAAATACTAATGTCTTAGCTAAGCATATGAAAATTTAACATATCAGGGATATGGCGCAGAGAGGAGTAGTGAAGCTCCAATATGTTGCGACAAATGAGCAGATAATAGATGTGTTGACCAAACCACTAGCGAGGGTGAAGTTTGAGTACATTATAGAGAGGATTTGTATGTCTTCAAATAGAAGATACTTCGAGGAAGAAGTGATGGAACACATTTGCAAGAGCCATTCCAAGCATGATAGGAGGATCCTTCCCATGGCTGTGGATGTAAGCGCAGTGTGATGAGCATCAAGATGATGATTCAATTTCTACTATGATGATGATCAGGATGATAATATGATGATGATATGCATCAAGATGATGTTGTGATGAGTATCAGGATGATACTCTGTGGATAGATTGTACAGATAAGCATGTAAAAGATCCTGAGAGATCCGATAGTCTGTGCTCGGATGCTCTTTTGAGGTTTTACTACAGGTTGTGATGGTAGCATAGAAAATATCCCAGGAGATCCTATAGTCTATGCTAGGATGCTCTTTCAAGGTTTTTCTATAGGTAGCATAGAAAATATATTGGGAGATCCTATAGTCTGTGCTAGGATGTTCTTTCAAGGTTTTCCTACTAGAGGCATGTAATCAGCCCCGGAGATCCAATAGGTTGAACTATGTGCTCGTAAAAGTCTTGGGATGCTCTTTAGAGTTCTTGTAGCTTGCAAGACACTCTTTTAAGGTTTTTCCTGACCACATAGAAAAGAGCTTGGGAGATCTGATAGTTTGTGCTAGGATGCTCTTTCGAGGTTTTGTGGTGGTAGTCACATAGAAAAGATCCTGAGAGATCCCATAGTCTCTGCTAGGATTCTCTTTCAAGGTTTTGTTACAGTCACATGTAAAAAATCCTTAGAGATCCTATAGTCTATGCTAGGATGATTTTTCAATGTTTTTTTGATGCACATAATCAGTCCGGAGGATTCAACAGTATGGACAAAGATGATGAAGACCTACAGAAGACATTCTCTGGGAGAATGGAGGCACCTGGACAGTTACCAAGAAATTGATTCAGTATGGGACTGAAGCTCAGCGTAGTGCCGAGAAGCCCTTCTCTGGGAGAATGAAGGCATCTGGTCAGATACCAGGAATTGTTTTTAGTCTGGGACTAACACTCATCCTAGAGATGAGAGCCATTCTTTGAGAATGAAAGATGTAAGTGTTGGGTGGACCATTCTGATGTGGTTCTTGTATGTGTTACTCTCATGGTCATATATAAGTGTTTAAGAAGATGAAGACATACCTAGAGGCTAGGCGTAGAACCAACATGAAAAAGGGTTGGCTCTGCAGAACTTTCTGTGACAACACGAATGAAGAGATAGCACCATTTAATTGAGATAGTAGAAGTAGCGATGGTGATCCAGTGATTCTCCAGATCAAGTGATGATCTAGAATTCATCAAGATGACTTGAAGATGACTTGATGATGATCCAGATGATACAGAGAAGAAGACTTATGTTGATAAATTGTGTCAAGAGAATACCTTGCTAGTTAATAGGGAGTGTTGATATATTTGTAACTTCGGAATGTATTCACTTGTATATCTATAATGTAACTGAGTCATGTCATGCCTTGATGTTTCGATCAGGAGATTTAATAATGTAAAAAAATCATGTAAATTCATTTAGGTTAACCCTCCATTGTAAGTCAAGGAAATAGTCCCCCCAATTGAGTCAAGGTTAACCGTCTTTGTTGATCGAAGGGAAAAGTCCCCATAGTTGTTGGGAACTAGGGTTATTAGACTCTCCTACACAAGTCGGTCGTGGTAAGTAATTGTTAATTGAGGCCGACTCGTTCGAGTGGACATAAAATGAAAGGAATAATATAAATAGAAGTGAGGCTCTGCTCATTTCTACACATCACACACACACTCACTCACTGGGGCGCATGAGTGAGAGAGGAGAGGGTCTCTCAAGTGAGAGAGAAAGAGAACAGTTGTTGGAGATCATATTTTATGTCGTTGGGTTTTACTGCTTCCATTGGTACTCATTCTATCTATAAGAAAGTTGTGGGGTTTTCTCCTTTATGGTTTCCCCGAGTAAAATTATTTGTGTCTCTTGTCTCTTGTGTTTATTGTTGTGCATGTTATTCTCTCAGATAAGATCCTAAAGATCATATTGCTTAAATGATAAAAATCTAAAAAGAATTGGATCATGTCTAGTAGATGGAATCACCATAGATAGGTTATCATATATGAAACTTGAAATATTAAATCCATTGGAATCATGTTAGTTTTTCAAAATTAAGCTAGCATTATTAGGATATTTAACTGAGAGAATAACAAGTACAACAATCAAACACAAGAGACAATGAACACAGTGTTTTTCCTCAAGGAAACCATAAAGGAGAAAACCCCGCAACTTCCTCAAAGATAGAATCAGCACCAAAATAGTAAAATCCCAAAACAGTAAGTGGTCTCCTGACAGCAGTAATCTTATTCTTGTCTAGCCCCAGTGTCTTCTCCTTCCTCAACTATGCGCTACACTTGAGTGTGTATGAGTTTTGTGTTAAATAGAGAATCTAGTTCTCTATCCATACTAATCCTGACATGACTAAAACCCTACCAGGGATGACCTCTACTAGGAGAGTCTAATAACCCTAGTTCCCCATAACTGCAGGGACTTTATCCCTTAGACAATCAGAGGGTTACCCTTAATGACTTGACATGACTTGTTTACATTATTAATCCTCCCGATCGAAACATCGGGGCATGACAACATGACTCAATTACATTATAGATACATCCTGAAATAAACATCTGGTTACAATACATATGATACATAGATGAATACATTCTGAAGTTACAAATACATCAACACTCCCTCTTAACTAGGAAGGTATTCTTTCGACACAATTTTCAGCACTGGTCTTCTTCTCTGTATCAACTGGATCATTTCGTCATTTGCATCTTCAAGTCTTATTAGTATTCAAGTCATCTTTGTCTTCAAATCATCTTCATCTTTGGATCTATATCATCTCTCGATCTAGATCATCACTCGATCTGGATCATCACTAGGCATCATCACTGGATCTCTATCATCACTTGATCTAGATCATCACTGCTGGATCATCATCACTGGGTCTAGATCATCACTTGATCTGGATCATCACTGGCCATCATCACTGGATCTGGATCATCACTCTATCTGAATCATCATGGGTGTTATCTCATGATTCTTTTTTTCACAGGAAGTTCTACAAAGCCAACCCTTTTTCATGCTGGTTGTAGGCCTATCCTCCATGTAGGTCTTCTTCAGCACTTATATCAGACCTACTCATCAGAAAGGCACAGTACTCACATCCATCCAGGAAAGAACACATCCTACCATAGTGATGTAATACTCTCATCCAAGCCGGAACACATCCTACCACAATGATGAAATATTTCTACACATTCACCCATGTCAGAACACATCCTACCACAATGATGAAATATTTCCGGACATTCACCCAGGCTGGAACACATCCTACCACAATGATGAAAGAGACTGCACTTACATCCACCCAGGCGGGAACACATCCTACCACAATGATGGAAGGGCTTGCACTCATATATGAACTTGTAGGAACCAATCCTATAGTCATATCAGAATGGCCCCCAGACCTCCTCGATTGATCTACCTAGTAACTGACCAGGTGGCTCCATTCTCCTAGAGAATGGAAGTTGCCCTTACATCCGACCTGCTCGTTGGAATGGACAACACTCACATCTAACATGGAAGGAATTTAATCCTTTAGCCATGAAAAAATGGTTCAGCCTTTACATCTGATCAAGTGGGAACACATCCCTCTATCACACCAGAATGGCTACTTAGTCCTAGACTGAGTGTTCCTGGTACCTCACCAGGAAACTCCATTCAAATAATGGAAATTTCCCTTACATCTATCCTACTCAACAGAATGGTCAGCACTCATATTTGACATGGAAGGAAGCAATCCTCTCACCATGACAGAATGGCTCAGCCCTTACATCTGACCTACTCATTAGAATGGCTACTGATCTCAGCACTCATATCTGTCATGGAAGGAACCAATCCTCTCACCATGACAGAATGGTTCAGCCCTTACATTTGACCATGGAAGGAACCAATCCTCTCACCATGTCAGAATGTGTATGGGACTCATCACTTTCCCTTGGAGGAAACCTTAATCTGGAGAACACCAAGCTTCTCCCTGAAGTACTTGAACTTCACCCTAGCTAATGGATTTGTCAACAAATCAGCTATCTATTCTTCCATCGCAACATACTGGAGCTTCACTGCTCCCTTCTGCACCATATCCTTGATATAGTGATACTTGATCCCTATATGCTTCGACTTGTCATGGAACAATGGATTCTCTTACAACTTCATGCAACTCTAGTTGTCACAATGTATACAAGTAGCATCCAACTGGAGATCAAATAAATTATATAGTAGATTCCGTAGCCATACTGCCTCACAACTAGCTGAACAAGCAGTGACATACTCTACTTCAATTGTACTCAGTGCCACACAGGATTGCTTCCTACTAAACCAAGAGATCACACTTGGTCCCATACTGAAGCAACACCCTGAAGTGCTCTTCCTATCGATGGCACTGCCTGCCCAATCTTAATCAACATAACCCTCCAGGTTAATCTTCTAATTCTCATCGTACTTGATCCCATAATAAATTGTACCCCTTAGGTACCTTAGAATATGCTTTGCAGCAATCAAGTGAACATTTCTTGGATCTGTCAAGAACTGGCTCAAGGTGTTCACAGCAAAGCAAATGTCTGGTGTCATGTTCGTCAGGTACATCAATGACCCAATCATCTGATGATACATCGTAGCATCAATGGAATCTGATGAAGCATCACTCAATAGCTTCAGGTTCAATGCCATAGGTGTGGCCATATCCTTGCAGTCCATCATCCCAAACCTCTTCAAGATCTCTACTGCATACTTGCCTTGTCCAAGGAGGATTCCATCTATACTCTACCACACCTCCATACCTAGAAAGTAATGCATCATCCCCAAGTCCTTCATTTTGAACTCAGCAACAAGATTTCTCTTCGTATCAGCAATCAACCCATCCATACCTGTCACAAATAGATCATCTACATACAGTAGAAGCATCACTGGGTTGCCATCCTCAACCTTGTAGTAAAGGTTGGAATCTGCTTTACTTTTGGTAAATCCCAAACAGGATAGAAAGATGTCAATGCTGCCATACCAGGTCCTGGGTGCCTGTTTCAAACCCTATAGGGCTTTCTTCAATCTGCACACATGAGACTCCTTGTCATGTGTCTCAAAGCTGAGTGGCTGTTCTACATATACTTCCTCTTCCACTACACCATTCAAGAAAGAAGTCTTGACATTCATGTGGTGTATCTTCCATTTCATCACTGCAGCCAGAGAAATTACTGATCTGATGGATGTGTATCTGGCTACAGGTGCAAAGGTTTCTTCATAGTCTATTCCTTCTTTCTAAGAGAAACCCTGAGCTACAAATCTTGCTTTATATTTCTCAATGCTACCATCTGCAGCATGCTTGATCTTGTAGATCCATTTGGATGTTACAACTGACTTCCTATTTGGTCTTGGGACAATATCCCAAACATCATTCTTCATGATCGATTGGTATTCTTCAATCATAGCATCCCTCCATTCTTTCTTTTCTGCCGCTTCTTTGTAACTGGAAGGTTCTTTATCAATGAAGTCACATAGTAAAGCTACATAGCTGGAGTAGGATATGGTTCTCTTTCTTTCTCTGTGATTCTCTTCTAGAGCCCCATATCTTTCCACACCTTAGATAAGTTCTCATACCTAATCAGGTTTCCTCTTATGAGGATTCTTCTCCAGAGGTGGATCTACAGGTCTTTTTGGTTCTTCAAATTCTCGATCTTCTTCTTGAGCTACTTCATTCATGGTTGTATCATGAATTCTGGGTGCTTCTGCTTCTGCTTCTTTAGGTTCTTCAGTAGGTTTCTTTCTAGATTTGTTGTAAGTTGTGTCTTCATCAAATGTCACATCCCTACTGATGTCAATATTATTATACCCTGGAAAATATATTATGTAACCCTTCGAGCTTTCAGAGTATCCCACAAATACACCCTTCTTTCCTGAAGGATCTAATTTTGTTCTCTTCTCTTTTGGAATTTGTATGTACATAGGACAGCTAAATATTCTGAGATGGCTGAATTCTGGTTTCTTACCGGAGAAGACTTATTTAGGAGTCTTTTTCTCGATTACTCTATGTGGAGTAAGGTTCTGTACATACACAGCTGTTCTAGCAGCTTCTGCCAAAAGATGCATAGGAAGATCTTGATCATGAAGCATGGCTCTTGCAGCTTCCATGATAGTTCTGTTCTTCCATTCCACAATCCCATTCTGTTGTGGATTATAAGGAGCAGAAAACTCCCTATTAATCCCTGATTCTTTGCATAGCTCTTTGAATTCATTCGAAGTGAATTCTCCGCCATTGTCTGATCGAAAAGTCTTGATCTTATTTTCAGAGTGGTTCTCAATCAAGGCTTTGAATTCCTTGAATTTTCTGAAAACTTTGTCTTTGTTCTCCCTGAAGTAAACCCATGTCTTTCTAGAAACAATCATCAATAAAAGAAACATAGTATGCATACCCGCTTAGTTAGTTTGATGACATAGGACCGCATACATCAGAGTGAATGATTTCTAGGATTCCTTTGGATTTGCTTTCACTACTAGGAAATGTCTTCTTTGTATTCTTTCCTTTCGCACATCCATTACAGACCCCATCATGTTTTGCTTGGAATTCTGGAATACCTTCAACAACTTTTCTTGCAATAGGTATTGCTCTGTAATGCACATGTGCAAGCATTCTATGCCAAAGTTCACTTGGCTCTACTATGTCATGGACCAAGGCTTTTTCTGGATGGCCCTTCAGCTTGTACGAATCTCCTTCTTGTTCTCCAATCACCACTGCATCATTTATAGTCTTTCCTCTTGGCCACATGATGACTTGACCATCTATGAATGCAACCCTCATTCCTTTTGCATCCGATGTTGATATAGAGAGAAGGTTCTTCTTGATTCCTAGCACAAACAATACTTCCTTCATTGTTAGAGACTTTCCAGAGTCTAGTTTATAGGAAGATTCCCCACTACCTTTTATTGGATATTGGTAGTCATCTCCAAGTTTCACCTTGTGAGGTGACTCATGTTCTGACAGTCTCACAAAGGATTCCTTGAATCCAGTCATATGTTTGGAAGCTCCACTGTCTATAAGCCAATAATCACTTCCATGAGTAATGTTACATGTGAGAGCAGAAATCAAAACATATTCATCCTTGCTTGAAGAATATTCACTTTCATATCTAGTTCTTTTCTTGGATGGTTCATCATCCTCTGCAGCATGAGCATGATGTATTCTTTTGTTCCCCTTCTTCTTATGAGAGTTGTCCTTGTTCTTAGGGAAGTCTTTTGCAAAGTGCCCTATCTCATCGCATGTATAACATCTTGATCTAGATAGGTTCTTTCTATTGTTATCTCTATGATGAGGATTCTTACCTTTAAAGTGATGAGTACTTCTTCTACCTTTCTTGGAGTGAACTATGAGAGCTTGATATTCACTTCCCATCTTCTCTTCTCAGGCTGCTATCCGTGCTTCTTCTTGAGAACATTCTTCCCATAGTCTACTAAATTTGACTAACTTCTTTCTAGCATAGATTCCTTGGATGAATGAATCCCATGACCTAGGAAGGTCATTCAGAGTTGTCATCACAATCTCTGCATTCTCCACTTCTTCATCTACAGCTTCTAATTGTTCCTTGATCTGAGAAACCCTTGTGAAGTAAGAC
Source organism: Pseudotsuga menziesii (assembly GCA_001517045.1). Classification (NCBI taxonomy): domain Eukaryota; kingdom Viridiplantae; phylum Streptophyta; class Pinopsida; order Pinales; family Pinaceae; genus Pseudotsuga; species Pseudotsuga menziesii. The sequence goes on from LPNX011193391.1 coordinate 288,558, forward strand.
TGGATGGTATCTGCATTCTAAATATTCACATTCTTCAGTTGATCCCTCAGATTCATCTTCCAGTTTATGTTCTTCCCTTCAAACAATGTGGTTAGGGCATCAAACATAGCTTTAGGTGTCTTGAGAGAGGACACCTATTGGATAAGGTGATCCTTGATAGAATCAGCAATGATCCTCTTTTCCATAACCATATTCTTCTTATGTAAGGCCTTTGCCTCATCTCCCTCTGGAGTTGGAACCTCCTCATGGATGTAGGAGTCTAATTCATTCTCTTCCAAGACCAGGGAGATCCTATACTTATAGGCTCGGAATTTATTATCTCCCTCAATATTTTCATCAAGCTTGGTATGATGAGACATATTAAACTGAGAACCTCAAATGGAAATACAAAATATTTTAGATCTTATCAGCTCAAGATGTCGGATCTAAAACTTGATCTGAAATCCTGTAGAGCTGGTTTAGGGGAAAATTAGTGTTTTGCTTTTCCGGAGATCTATCCACCCAAATGCCAAGAAATGTATCCCTAACTTCAATTTTGGGGAGGATATCAATCTAGGCCTGGGCTCACTAAAAAATTCCTCTTCTATGAAAATCCCTAATTTTCGGCAATATTAGTGTCGGGTCCAAAACTGAAAAACCTCGGAATTGGATTCTGCTTCGACAGAAAGATGTGCCCTAAGCAGGAGATTTATTCCACCTTAATTTTGTTGAAAATACGTGGAGGAAGATCCATAAATTGGAAATCTCTAGTTCTCGCAGCTGCACAATGTCTTCTTCTCAGGTTGGCTCTAATACCATGTTAGTTTTTCAACATTAAGCTAGCATTATTAGGATCTTTAACTAAGAGAATAACAAGTACAACAATCAAACACAAGAGACAATGAANAAGGAGAAAACTCCACAACTTCCTCAGAGATAGAATCAGCACCAAAATAGTAAAAGCCCAAAATAGTAAGTGATCTCCCGACAGCAGTAATCTTCTTCTTGTCTAGCCCCATTGTCTTCTCGTTACTCAAATATGCACTACACTTTACTGTGTATGAGTTGTGTGTTAAATAGAGACTCCAGTTATCTATTTATACTAATCCCGACATGACTAAAACCCTACCAGGGCCGACCCCTACTAGGAGAGTCTAATAACCCTAGTGCCCCGGAACTGCAGGGATTTTAACCCTTAGACAATCGGAGGGTTACCCTTAATGAATTGACATGACTTGTTTACATTATTGATCCTCTTGATCAGAACATCAGGGAATGACAACATGACTCAATAACATTATAGATACATTCCGGAATAAGCATCGGGTTACAATACATTCCGACGTTACAAATACATCAACAAATCAATGGTTTCACTATTAGAGTTACATTTTTTGTCCAATTCCTTGTTTCAACTTACCACCCTAGGCCATTCAAGGAAAAAAAATTTCATTCATCTAATGGGCATGAAATGCATGTTATATTTTTATCATTCAAGCTAGCATTAAATTAGATTCTTTAACTAAGAGAACAACAAGCATAACAATCAAACACAAGAGACAATAGACACAAAGATTTTCCTAGGGAAACCATAAAGGAGAAAACCCCACAAATTCTTCAGAGATAGAATCAACACCAAAAGTAAAACCCAAAATAGTAAGATGATCTCCCGACAGTAGTAGTCTCCTTCGCTCTTGTCCCAACTTCTTCTTCTCTCTCAGTTATGCACTACAACTGAGTGTGAGTGGATGTGTGATAAATAGAGAGGCTCACTCTCTAATTATACTAATTCCAAACTTGACAATAACTCACTAGGTTCGACTTCTCTAGGAGAGTCTAATAAGCCTACGGCCCCACAACCCTGGGGACTTTAACCCTTTATCAATAGGAAGGGTTACCCTCTATGACTTTACATGACTTGTTTACATTATTGAATCTTCCTATAGGAACATCGGGGCATGACATGACTCAAATACATTACAGATACTTCCCAGAATAAACATCGGGGTACAATACATAAAATATGCAAGTGAATACATTTCGAAGTTACAAATACATCAACACTCCCTCTTAACTAGAAAGGTATTCTCTCAACACAATCTATCAGCACAGGTCTTCTTCTCTGTATCATCTGGATCATCATCAAGTTCTCTTTATCTTCAAGTCATCTTCATCTTCAAGACATCTTCATTATTGGATCTGGATCATCGCTCGATATGGATCATCACTGGGTCATCATCACTGGATATGGATCATCACTTGATTTGTATCATCACTAGGTCATCATCACTAGATATGGATCATCATTGTTGGATCATCACTGCTGGATCATCTTCACGGGTGCTATCTCTTGATTCTTCTTGTCATAGGAAGTTCTACAGAGCTATCCCTTTTTCATGTCAGTTTTAGGCCTAGCCTCCATGTAGGTCTTCTTCAGCACTTATATCTGAGCCTAAGTCAGAATGGACTACCTAGCACTTACATCTAACCATGGGAGGAACACATCCAGCAACCATGTTAGAAAGGCATGTCCAACACTCACATTTGACCATGGGAGGAACACATGCAAGAACCATATCAGAAAGGCCCAGCACTCACATCTGATCATGGGAGGAACACGTCCAAGAACCATATCGGAAAGGCTCAGCACTCACATCCGACCATGGGAGGAACACATCCAAGAGCCATATAGGAAAGGCTTAGCACTTATATCTAAACATGGGAGGAACACATCCAAGAACCATGTCAAAAAGGATCAGCACTTATATCTGACCGTGAGAGGAAAAAATACAAGAACCATGTCAGAAAGGCTTAGCACTTATATCCAGCCATGTGGGGAACACATATCACATCCATGCTAGAAGGGCTCAACACTTATTTCCGGCCATGTGGGGAACACATCCCAAATCCATGCTAGAAAGGCTCAAGACTTATATCTGACCATGTGGGAACACATCCCACAGTCACATCAGAATGGCTCTGCACTTACATCTGATCATGTGGAACACATCCCACAGTCACATCAGAATGGCTCTGCACTTACATCTGATCATGTGGGAATACATCCGATAGCCACATCAGAATGGCTCTGAACTTACATCTGATCATGTGGGAACACATCCCATAGTCACATCATAATGGCTCTCGAACTCATCACCTCCCCTTGGAGGGAACCTCGATCTAGAGAATAGCAAGCTTATCCCTGAAGTACTCAAACTTCACTTTGGCCAATTTCTTGGTCAACACATTAGTTATCTATTCATTTGTCGCAACATACTGGATCTTCATTGCTCCTCTTTGCACCATATCCCTGATATAGTGATATTTGATCTCAATATGCTTCAACTTGTCATGTAACACCGGGTTCTCATACAACTTCACATAGCTCTGGTTGTCTCAATATATACAAGTAACATCCAACTGGCGATCAAATAAATCAGATAGTAGATTCCTCAGCCATACTACCTCAAAACTAGCTGAACAAGTTGCAACATACTCTGCTTCAGTTGTGCTCATTGCCATGAAATATTGTTCCATGTGAAACCAAGAGATCACACCTGATCCCATATTGAAGAAGCACCCTGAAGTGCTCTTTCTATTGATGGCACTGTCTTCCCAATCTAAACCAACATAATCTTCCAGTTTAATCTTCTAATCATCCTTATAATTGAGCCCATAATCAACTATACCCTTTAGGTACCTCATAATATTCTTTACAGCAATCAAGTGAACATGTCTAGGACCTGTTAGGAACTAGCTCAATGTGTTCACAACAAAGAAAATATATGGTCTCGCATTCATCAGGTATAGAAAGGACCCAATTATCTGAAAATACATCATAGCATCAACCACTTCTGATGAAGCACCACTTAATAGCTTTAGGTTTGATTCCATAGGTGTGGTCATGGCCTTGTAGTCCATCATCCCAAACCTCTTCAGGATCTCTACGACATACTTCCCTTGTCCCAGGGAAATTCCATCTGCATTCTGCCACACTTTCATGCTTAGAAAATAGTGCATCTTCCTAAGTCCTTTATTTTGAACTCGGCAGCGAGCTTCCTCTTTGTATCAGTAATCAACCCATCCATACCTGTTACAAATAGATCATCTACATACAGCAGGAGTATCACTGGGTTCCCTTCTTCAACCTTGTAGTAAATGTTGGAAACTTCTTTACTCTTGGTAAATCTCAAACTGGATAGGAAGCTATCAATTCTGTCGTACGATGTCCTTGATTTCTATTTCAAACTGTACAGGGATTTATTCAATTTACACACATGAGTCTCCCTGTCATGTGTCTCAAAACCAAGTGGCTGCTCCACATATACTTCCTCTTCCACCACACCATTGAATAAAGTAGTCTTGACATCCATTTGGTGTATCTTCGATTTCATCACTGCAGCTAGAGCAAGTATTGATCTAATGGAAGTGTATCTGGCTACAGGTTGAAAATTTTATTCATAATCTATTCCTTATTTTTGGGAGAAGCCACGAGCCACAAATATTTCTTTATATTTCTCTATTCTACCATATGCAGTATGCTTGATCTTGTAGATCCATTTGGAAGTCACAATAGACTTCCCCTCTGGTCTAGGGACAACATCCCAGACATCATTATTCATGATCGATTGGTACTCCTAGATCATAGAATTCTTCCATTCTTTCTTCTCTGCTGCTTCTTCATAGTTGGAAGGTTCTTTATCAATAATGTCACATAGCAGGGCCACATAACCGAAGTAGGAAATAGTTCTCTTTCTTTCTCTGTGTGTTTCTTCTGGAGCCCCATATCTTTCTACACCTAGGATAGCCTCTCATACCCATGCATTTTTCCTCTTGTGAGAATTATTTTCTTGAGGTGGATCTATAGGTTCTTAAGGTTCTTCTATTTATCGATCTTCTTTTGGAATTGCTTCGTTCATGGTTGTGTCATGAATTCTAGGTACTTCTATTTCTTCATGTTCTTCAGCAGGTCTCTTTCTGGATTTTTGTTAAAATGAGTCTTTGTCAAATGTTACATCCCTACTAATGTCGATCTCCTTGAATCTTGGGAAGTATATTCTATAATCTTTCGAGCTTTCACTTTATCCCACAAATATACCCTTCTTTCTAGAAGGCTCTAACTTTGTCCTATTTTATTTTGGAATGTGTATGTATATATTGGACAGCCGAATATTCTAAGATGGTTGACTTATGGTTTCTTGCCGAAAAATACTTCTTCAGGTGTCTTCTTCTCAATTACTTTGTGTGGAGTACAGTTCTATACATACACCGTTGTTCTGGTAGCTTCTTCCCATAGATGCATGGGAAGAGCTTGGTCCTGAAGCATGGCCCTTGTAGCTTCCATGATCATTCTATTATTCCTTTCTGTAACCCCATCTTATTATGGATTATATGGAGTGGTTAACTCCCTCTTAATCCCTGAATATTTGCATAACTCCTTGAATTCATTTGATGTGAATTCTCAGCCATTATCTGATCGAAAGGTATTTATCTTCTTTTTTGTGTTGTTCTCGATCAAGGTTTTGAATTCCTTGAACTTGCTGAATGCTTCATCTACTCAATTAACTGGATGAAATCGGACCACATACATTGGAGTGAATGATTTCTAATATTCCTTTAGCATTTCTTTCGCTACTTGGAAATGTCTTCTTTGTGTTCTTTCCTTTCGCACATCCCTTGCATACTCCTTCATGCTTTGCTTGTATTTATGGAAGACCTTCAACATATTTGCTTGCAAGTGGTAGTGCCCTATAGTGCACATGTGCAAGACTTCTATTCCAAAGTTCATTTGTTTCTACTGATTCATGAACCAAATCTTGTTCTGATTGGCCCTTCAACTTGTATAGACCTCCTTCTTGTTCCCCAATCACTACTACATCATCAATACTCTTTCCCTTTGGCCACATAAGAACTTGGCCATCTACAAATGTAACCCTCATGCCTTTTGCATCCAATGCAAATATGGAGAGGAGGTTTTTCTTTAGTACTGGTATAAAAAAGACGTGCTTCATCTTCACAGAATTTCCAGATTCTAGCGTATAGGAGGATTCCCCACTACCTTTTATTGGATACTAGTAGTCATCCCCAAGTTTCACATTGTGGGGTGATTCATGTTCTGATAGTTTCACAAAATATTCTTTGAATCCATTCATATGTTTGGAAGCCCCACTGTCCATAATCCAATCATTGCTTCCATGTGTGATGTTTCTCGTGAGAGCGGAAATCAAAACATATTCTTCAGCACTTGAAGAATCATCACTTTCTTGTTTTATTTTATTTGTGGAAGGTTCATCATATTCTGCAGCATGAGCATGATGTATTCTCTTATTTCCCTTCTTCTTGTGAGAGGTATTTTTGTTTCTAGGACAATCTTTGGCAAAGTGTCCTATTTCATTACATATATAGCATCTGAATTTACATAAATCTCTTCTAGTGCTATCTTTCTAGTGGAAGTGCTTATGTTTGGGGTGATGAGAGTTTATTCTAGTTTTCTTGGAGTGTACTGTAACAGCTTGATCTTCACTTCCCATCTTTTATTCTCGAGATACTATCTGAGCTTCTTCTTTTGATAATTCCTACCACAGTCTACTGAATTTGACTAGCTTCTTTCTGGCATAGATCCCTTGAATAAAGGAGTCCCATGATCTAGGGAGGCCATTCGAGTTGGTCATCACAATTTCTGCATTCTCCACTTCTTCATCTACTACTTCAAGCTGTTTCTTGATCTGAGAGACTCTTGTAAAGTAATACTAGATGGTTTCTGCATTCTAGATCTTTACATTCTTTAATTGGTTTCTCAGAGTCATCTTCTGATTTATGTTCTTCCCTTCAAACAGTTTGGTCAGGGCATCAAACATAGCTTTAGGTGTCTTTAGGGAGGACACATGTGGTCTGAGGTGACCCTTGATTGAATCAGCAATAATCGTCTTAGCCATGACCAATTTCTTCTTATGTAAGGCCTTATCCTCATCTTCCTCTAGAACTGGAACCTCTTCATTAATGTAAGAGTCCAACTCATTTTTTTCCAAAACCAGGGAGATCCTATACTTATAGGCTCGAAAGTTATCATATCCCTCAATATTTTCATCAAGCTTGGTATGATGAGACATATTAACTGAGAACCTCAAATGGTAATACAAAAGATTTAAATCTTACCAAGTTAAGATGTTGTAACTAGATCTGGAGCTAAATTTCTACAAAGATGGTTCAGGAGAAAATTAGGGTTTGACTTTCCTGGAGTTCTTCCCAACCAAAAACTTTGATATTTATCTCTAAACTTTGATTTTGAGGAGGATATCAATCTAGGCCTAGGCTCACTCAAAAATTCCACTTCTATGGAAAGCCCTAATTTCTGGCAGTAGTGTCGGGTCAAAAACTGAAAATACTCGGAATCAGATTCTGCTTCAACAGAAAGATGTGCCCTAGAGAGGAGAGTTAGCCAAACCTTATTTTTTTGAAAATATATGGAGAGAGATCCAAAAAGTAGGAATCCCTAGTTTCTATTGCTGCATAGTGTCTTCTTCTCAGGTTAGCTTTGATACCATGTTAGATTTTTATCATTCAAGCTAGCATTAACTTAGGATATTTAACTAAGAGAACAACAAACACAACAATAAAACACAAGAGACAATAGAATCAAATATTTTCCTCAGGTAAACCATAAAGGAGAAAACCCCGCAACTTCCTTAGAGATAGAATTAGCACCAAAAATAAAACCCAAAATAGTAAGATGATCTCCCGACAGTAGTAGTCTCTTTCTCTCTTGTCCCATCTTTTTCTTCTCTCTCAGTTATGTGCTACGATTGAGTGCAAGTGGCTGTGTGATAAATAGAGAGGCTCACTCTCTATTTATACTAATTCTCGACTTGACAATAACTCACTAGGGACGAATTCTCTAGGAGAGTCTAATAACCTTGGGGCCCCACAGCTACGGGGACTTTAACCCTGATCAATAGGAAGGGTTACCCTATAAGACTTTACATGAATTTTTTACATTATTGAATCTCCCAATAGGAACATCGGGGCATGACATGACTCAATTACATTATAGATACTTCCCGGAATAAACATTGGGGTACAATACATAAAATATACAAGTGAATACATTCCGAAGTGGAAAATACATCAACAATGCATATCGGGAAGCATAATTGGGTTCTATCAACTTGCACTTATGCATTTGGACACTTTTGAAAATTCATTTTTTCCACGCTCACTTTTGTCATTCAATGCAAAGTTGACCCCCTTATGCAAAAGTGGCACTAGGTTTACTAAGTAAAATCGTAGTTTCAGATATGGTAGAGTCAAACCATTTCTCGGAGATTAAATCACTATAGAGGGGTTCCTGTAGATGAATCCTAGCATCCTGAATCCATGGAAATTGGCAGTTTCCCAATTGGAGTTATGATTTTCATTCTATGCCTATTTTCATCTTGCCATCCCGATCCATTTAGGGACAATTTGTTGAGTTTCTATGGGGGGCACAAAATCCATACAAGGAAGCTAATATTGGTACTATTAGTTCCCACATATGTGTTTGGCCACTTTGGACACACTCATGGTTCCACCCTCAGCTAGTACATTTCAATGCAAACTTGACCCCCTTGTGCAAAAGTTGCATTTGGCTTTACTAAGCAAAATCCTAGTTCTAGAGAAGGTATAATCAAATCTCTTTTGGGAGATTAAATAACCATATAGGGGTTCCCCTAGATGAAGCATGACATCTTGAATCCACTGAAATCGACAATTTCATGATTGAAGTTATAGTTTTCATTCAATTCCTAGTTGCAACTTTCCAGCACCGACCATTGAGGAAAGATTTGTGGAATTTCCCTTGGGGGAATGAAATCCATAATAGGTAGAATCAATGGGTTCTATAATGTACCATGTATGTTGTTTGGACACTCTGGACATGGTCATTTTTTCTATGCTCTCTCATGTCATTTCAATGAAAATTTGACCCATGTGTACAAAAGTGGTATTTCGCTTATTGAGCAAAACCCTCATTCCGTAGATTATATAATTAGATTGTTTTTAGGAGATTGAATCACCATAGAGGGGTTCCCCTAGCTGAAACCTATCATCTTAAATTCATTGGAATCGACGGTTTCTCGATGAGAGTTCAGGTTTTGTTTATTCCTAGTTGCAACTTGCCACCTCGATCCATTCAAGGACAAATTGTGGACTTGCTTTAAGGGGTAACTAAATCCATATCGAGAAGAACAAATAATTTCAAAAATATCCCACATATGTGTTTTGACATTATGGACATGCTCATTTATACACACTCGCTTTGGCCATTTCAATGCAAATTTGACCCCCTTGCAAAAATGGCATTTGGCTTACTAAGAAAAAACCCTATTTCAAGGCATGGTAGAATCAGACTATTTCCGGGAGATTAAATCAACATAAAGGGGTTCCCCTAGATGAAACCTGACATATTGAATCCATCGGAATCAATTATTTAACAATAGAATTTATGATTTTCATTTTATTCATGTTTGCAACTTCCCACCCAGAGCCATTCAAGGACAATTTATGTAGTTTCTCGAAGGGCCACGAAATCCATAGCGGGAAAAATAATTGGGTTCTATAAGGTCCCAGGTATGTGTTTGGAAACTATGGAGTCTAGACATGGCCATTATGTCCATGGTTGCTTGAGACATTTCAATACAAATTTGACCACTTGTGCAAAACCAACATTTGGATTTACTGAACAAAACCCTAGTTCCAAAGAAGGTAGAATCAGACCATTTTTGGGAGATTAAATCAATGTAGAGGGGTTCCCCTAGCTGATGTTAAAATTCCATATGCTAATCTAGATTATCATCATTTAATTTCAATTTCATAACAAAAGCATATAGACAGGATCATTGAAAGAAATAGTATCACAAGAACAACACATATTTATCCTGGGAAAAAACCAGCAAAAGCTTCCTCAATATAGATGCCCCAAAAAGATAAAAGGGAAAACCCAAAAGATAGATCCTCCTCCTTCTCCAACTACAACTTTCTCTATCTCTCTCTCTCATGTGCTACACAAGTGAGTGTGTGTGTCTCAAATGAGGAGCGCCACACCTCTATTTATATTCTTCCATTCACTTAATATTAGACTCACTTATGTAGGCTCGCGTAATCCTAATTTAGTTCTATAGGCTCGAGTAACCACAAATGGGGCACTAATGACCCTACTTACAATGGAGGGTACTTCCTCATGAATTTTGGTAATTCTTTCGATAGGAACATCGGGGTACAAAGTAATAAAAGTAATTATCCCGATAGGAACATTAGGGACCACAAAATATATTTAGAATATTCTTTGAAGTTACAATAATTCAACACTCCCCCTTAACGAGAAGGGTATTCTAGAACAACATCAACAACAACAACAGTAGGAGAATAAGGGAATAATCAACATCATGATCAGGGGTGACACATCTATAAATCATTGGAAGATTTTCATCATCTTCAACATATAGTATTCATATTCAAACTTCAGTAGCAGCAACACTTTGACCGCTCGATTGACAACATCATCATTAGCACTTTGACCTTTCGATCAACAAAATCATCATCAGCACTTTGACCTTTCAATCAGAAACATCATCATCATCACTTTTACCTTTCAATCAGCAACATCATCATCAGCACTTTGACCTTTCGATTAGCAACATCATCATCAACACTTTGACCTTTCGATCAGCAACATCATCATCAGCTCTTTGACCTTTCGATCAGCAACATCATCATCATCATACTATGATCTCTCGATCAGTAACATCATCATCATCACACTATGATCTTTCAATTAGTAACATCATCATCATCACACTCTGATATTTCGATCAGTAACATCATCATCATCACACTCTGATATTTCGATCAGTAACAACATCATCATTAGCAATTTCAATTCACAGTATGAAGATAAAATTCTTTGGATCACTTCTGGAATTAAAGCCTAGGGATGATGCAATCCCACCACATTCTTGACAACCAAAGTTACCTAATTCAATTACGGGATAATCACTCCCTATCACTTTAGGACTAAGTCTAAGGATGATACCATCCTACCGCATTCTCGAGTATTGAAGTCACCAGATCCATTATGAACAAAATTTCAAGGATGATATAATCCTACCACATTCTCGAGTACTGAAGTCACCGGATCTATTCTGAACAAAAGTTCAAGGATGATACAATCCTACCACATTCTTGAGTACCAAAGTCACCGGATCCATTCTAAACCAAAGTTTAGGGATGATACAATCCCACCACATTCTCGAGTACCGAAGTCACCGTATTCATTCTAAACCAAATTTTAGGGATGATACAATCCCACCACATTCTTGAGGACCAAAGTCATGAGATCCGTTTTGAACCGGAGTTTAGGGATGATATAATGCCACCACATTCTCGAGGACCAAAGTCACCAGATCCATTCTAGACAGATGTCCCAGGATGATACAATCCCTATTCATTCTTGAGGACTGAAGTCACTGGATCAATTTAGGACAAGTGTCCATGGATGATACAATCCCACTGCAACATCACTACTCCTCCTTTTGAGGAAGGTATTTCTGAACAACACCAATCCTATCTCAAAATTATTCAAACTTTATCTGGGATAGAGGCTTCGTCAACACATCAGCAACTTGTTCATCAATACTCACATACTAGAGCTTTATGGCTCCCTTCTACATAATATCTCGGATGTATAAATACCAGATTTCTATGTGCTTCAATCTATTGTGGAACACTGGGTTCTCTGTCATATTTATACAAATTTGGTTATCACATAGAATCACGATAGTATCCAACTCCAGGTTGAATAAACCTAACATCATCTTCTGAAGCCATATGGCTTCACAACTAGCAAAGCAAGATGCTATATATTCTGCTTCAGTCATGTTAAGAGAAACACTGGACTGTTTCCTGTTGAACCATGAAATCATAGTAGATCCCAGACTATAACATCCACCTAAAGTGCTTTTCCTGTCTGATACACTTCCAGCCCAATATGCATCCATATAGCCATACAGTCTATACTCATGGCTTCCATCATAGTATAGACCAAAGTCTATAGTCCCTTTCAAATATCTCATCATGTGTTTTGTAGCTATTAAGTGAACACATCTAGGTTGAACTAGGTACTGACTCAAGGTGTTCACATCAAAAGGAATGTGTGGTCTTGTATTTGTTAGATACATCAATGACCCAATAATTTGTCTGTATTGAGTCACATCCGCTAACTCTGACGAATCATCAGCTAACAACTTCAGGTTGGAATCCATGGGTGTGGCCATGTCTTTGCATTCTAACATATCGAATCTTTTCAATATCTCTACTACGTACTTTCCCTAGTTGAGAAAGATTCCTTCTGAACTTTGCCATACTTCCATACCTAGGAAATAATGCATTAACCTAAGGTCTTTCATCTAAAATTATTCAGTGAGTTTCTTCTTGCTTTCCACAATCTATTTCGCATTCCCTGTCAGAAATAAATCATCCACATTTAGTAATAGTATGACAAGTTCATATTCTATAACCTTGAAGTAAAGGTTAGGATTAGATTTACACTTGGCAAAGCCCATGCTCATCAAGAAAATATATATCCTCCAATACCAAGCTCTGGGAGCTTTCTTTAGGCCATACAGGGCCTTCTTCAACTTACATACATGAGTCTTTCTATCTTCAACTTAAAATTCGTGTGGTTGTTCTATGTATACGTCTTCTTCAATCACACCATTCAGGAAGGTTGTCTTCACATACATTTGGTGTAAGTCCCACTTCATCATGGATGGAAGTGCCATAATAGTTGTTAGAATAATCAACCCATAGTTTACCCACTTAGACATTAATTCATTTATTTTTGTCTTATTTGCCTAGTTCATGTGTCCCACCTTGTGCAAGTTGCTATTTTCCTATCCATAGAGGTCAAACTTGCCATCTTTGAATCATGTAGCACTTGGGAAATCCTTAGGAATCAAATCTGCTTTATTCCTGGCCTCCTAGGAACCTATCTGCTTTTTCTGCTTTATTGCCTGCTTTTTCAGTGATTTAAGGCACATAGGAAAGCTATACTAGGTGAGGTGAACTAGTTTTTTGTCCTCTTCATCCTCCACTCTTTTCTCCATGCAAAAGCATGTATGAGCTGCCATTTCATCAATCATTAGCTTGCCCATGCGCCCTTGCCAATTCGTGAGCTCCATGACAGATTTGGGATCAGCTTTTTACACCTATGGGGATTTGCTTATTTTTGGTAAGCCTTCTTTATGCTAGATTTGGATGCTTACTCATGCATTATATTTCCTGATGTATTCTATTTATTGAGCAGCCTATGTTATTACAGGGTTGGCTATTGTACACTTACATAATACAGTTTAGTGTTACAGCTCCATTTTCAGTCTCTTTTGTGAGTGATTTTGCATGATCAATTGTTAATTGTTGTGAGTAAAATTAATCTATTGCTGGCCTTAATTTCCACAATAGTTATAATTGAAGTATACCATGCTACTAGAGTAAATTTCTCTTCATAATCAATTCCCTATTTCTTAGAGAAACCTTTGGCCACAAATTTTGCTTTATACTTTTCGATACTTCCAGTAGCTGCATGTTTTATCTTGTAGATCCATTTGGAGGATACTATACTCTTCCCTTCTAGTTTTCAAACTATATCCCATACATCACTCTTCATTATTGACTGGTATTCTTTAGTCATTGCTTCTACCCATTCTTTCTTCTGTACCACTTCTTCGTAGTTTCTAGGTTCTTGATCCACTAGATCACACATCAAAGCCACATAGCTGGAAAATGGATTGGGATTCTTGCTTATCCTTGTGGAGCCTTCAGGAGCTCCATATCTTTCTACATCATGTTCAGTTTCTCTTTCCCAAGCACTCTTTCTCTTTTGTGACATCTCCATTGTAGGAGGTTCTTGTGGTTCTGTCATATCATGCTCTCCAGCTACTTCATCTGTAGGGATGTATGCATTCTTGATATTTCTGGAGGGTACATATTCCTCATATACTTCTTCATGTTGACATTTTATAGATCTCTTGAGAGCTGATTCTTCATCAGATGTTACATCTCTACTGATTTCCATGTGATGGAATCCAGGAATGTAAATTCTGAATTCTTTGGACACTTCATAGTATCCAACAAATATTCCCTTGTTTTCGGAAGGGTCCAACTTGGTTCTTTTCACTTTTGGTATATGAACATATACATGACAACCAAATATCTTGAGATGACTTACCTCGGGCTTCTTTCCCATGAACATATATTTTTCAGTGTTGAATCCAAGAGCACTATGAGATATTATATTATGTACATAGACAATAATTCTCGCTTCTTTTTCCCATAGATGCATTAGAAGATATTGATCATAAATAATTGTCTTCACTACCTCCATGATGGTTCTGTTGTTTCTTTTTGCAACACCATTCTGTTGAGGATTGTAGGGAGTGGTTATTTCCCTCTTGATTTCGACATCTTTACAAAAGGATTCAAACTATTTTGAAGTATACTCTTCATCATTTTCTGATCGAAGTGTTTGATTCTCTTGTCTAAAATATTCTCTATCAAGGCTTTGAATTCCTTGAATTTATCAAACACTTCGCTATTTGGTTTCAAGAAGTAGATCCATGTCTTTCTTGAATAGTCATAAATAAGGTTAATATAATATTCGAAACCACTTAAATATGTGGAGGACATTGGACCACACACATCTAAATGAATCAATTCTAGCTTACCTTTTGTTTTGTTTCACTCTTTAGAAATGGATTCTTGGTGTTCTTTCCTTTTGCACATCCTTTGCAAATGCTTTCATGTTTGATCTTCATGTCTGGTAATCTCATCACTACTTTGTTCACATGCGGTAGTTCTTTGTAATTTATGTGAGAAAGCCTTCTATGCCATAGTTCACTAGGATTTGTGAACTCATGAACAAGGGTTGTTTCTAAGTGTCCCTTGAGTTTATACAGGACTCCTTCTTCTTCACCAATGATAACTACATCTTCAATATTCTTCCCTTTTGGCCACATGAGTTCTTGGCAATCTATGAATGCAACAATGAATCCTTTCTTCTCTAAACCTGAGATATAAAGTAAATTCTTCTTCATACCTAGTACATATAGTACTTATTTCATCTTCAAGGATTTCCTGAATCAAGCTTGTAGCATGCTTCCCCAATTCCTTTGATCAGACATTGATAGTCATCTCCTAGAGATACTTTCTAAGGAGAGTTATTTTCTTAAAGTCTTGAAAGAGTCTTCTTTTGTCCCTTCATGTGCTTTGAAGCACCATTATCAATAATCCAAGTATCTTCTCCAAGTGTTATAGATATAGAGACTGCTGAGAATAATACATATTCTTTTGCATCTTCTTCTCTTGCTTGCTTGCTTGGATGTCCTTCCTCTTCTTCTTCTTCATCCTCATCTTCAACTAGATGAGCATGATGTATTTTGTTGTTGTTGATCTTCTTCTTATATTCTTTTCTCTTCATAGGACAATTTCTGGCAATGTGTCCTATCTTATCACAATGAAAAAATTGAAAGATGGAGTAGTCCCTATCGAGGAGACTTTCTCTTGTCTTCTGGAACTTCTTGGGAGGTTGATACTCCCTCTTGTTTCCCTTCTTGAATTTAGGTTGAATTCTTCTTCTTTTGGTATGAGTGTAACACCCCAGTTTTGACCCCGTTTGCATGATGTATATATCGTAATTTATCATGGTTAGGAGCTAAAGGCGAAATCCCCACCATCGATTGGGTTGTGTATGTTTCGGCAACGGGGATAGTTGCCGATGGTATATTGTCCTAGCCGACACACTATAATGTGGCATCATGTAAACATGTACATCAATTAAAATAAACCACAACCAGCTACAACAGTGCAACGTTGAATGAAAAGGGCATGATTCCAAAGGATAAGGGGTGGGGAATGTCAAACCTTGGTCTATGGGGGGGAAAACCCATGTGTTGCCACCTTGTTTTGTTTTGATATCTTCCCTTGTCAACCTCTTTAATATTTTGTGGAGTAGTTGAGGTAGTTATGGCTGCTGGTGGTTGAGGCAGTTATTGTTTTTCGGAGTGGGGTGGCAGGACTGTCAGTCCCTTTCCCACGCGCCCACTCCACCCATGACTGCATTCACTCCACTCTCTGGCAGACATTCCATTCTCCTTCCACTCTCCCACGATTCCCATTTTCTCTCCATGGCCTGTTCGTTCCTCGTTATGTTGTTCATCCATGTGCAGGAGGAGGTGGATTCATATTCCTCATGCAGGAGGGGAAGTCTTGTTCACTCTCACGCCCGGTCTTCACCTTCACGAGTGTGGTCTGGGGGTCGGATTGCTCTCACGTAGGGGTGCACAGATGGACATTTTGTTCTTCCTCACGCACCAGTTGGGGGATCCTTCATTGTTTTCCTCACGCAGAGGGACAATCGCTCCCTTATCCTTACGCATAGGAATTCTGCATTGGTTTTCTCACGCAAGGAGTGGGTGAAATCATGGTTGTCACTTAGGATTTTCAGGTGCAGGAGCCATTCACGCTCGGGGCTGTGTGCCTATGTGTTCCACACTAGTTTCAGTGATATGTATATGTCTCCTTGTTGAATTGGCCGTGTATGCTATCTACTGTGGTCTGCGGTTGTGTTTTCCCTCTGTCCATGCCGAGAGTCTGTTTTCTCTCCATTGTCAGACTGTGTAATTTTCCGCTATTTCATTGTGGGACGGGAGCTGTCATCTTCCCCACATTTTGTTGGATGTGGTGTCCAACTATGTTTTGGGCCGCTATGGATTCTTAGTGAGCCATTGTCTGTCATCAACGATGTCCCTGTTTTGGGACTATGTATAGCTGCCATCGTCTTCATTGTGAGTGTGTGACTGTGATTGTCACATCCGTCGGCTGAGTTTCCTATGGTTATGCTGAGAGTCCTGTTTCTCATCCACTCTGGGCTATGGATTGTTGCCATCATTGCATTGTGAGTTTGGGTTGCTAAAGTACCCTGGTTTGGGTTGGAGCTGAGTTGTTTTTGCCACGCTAGGGCCAAGAACAAATCTGATTTGCCTTGTGGGCTTAAGCTGTGTTTCATCTTTTGTTTGGGGACTGTCCTCGATTGTCTTTGCCTTCTTCACAAGGCTGTGAAGGGATTGTTTTGCTGCGTTTATGCAGTGGTTGGCCTTCGGACTGTGTTGGATTGGTCGGTTTGTTGATGGCCTGATAAACCCAGCTGTGTTGGTTTGCTGAGTGTGTCCCTTGGCTATGTATGAGCCTGCATTGACCCTTACCATTGGAGGAATCATGCCCAACTTGGGGGTGGTAGTGTTGCTGAGAGATTGATGAGCACGCTGGCCTATGGTTGGGTGGAACGTTGCAGCGACGTAGCTGGTTGTAGGTGATTTCTTCAGAAAAAGATAAGTAATCCTGATTGTTCCATCTCTGCAATTACATTGATGTCCATTGAATTATGATGAACATGTAAATGCTGGAATGTATGTTTGCTTCCGTTGTATGATTGAAGAATTATGCATTGAGTAACTATGAATGTATGATGATGAATTATGCATTCTGGTATGATGGATTATGCATCTATGGATCCTGTTATGCATTATGTTTAAGTTTCTTATTTTTGCATTGATGTTTTTCCATGTTCGTGGGGTTGTTTTCCGGTTGGTATTGTGGTGTTGGTCGCGTCCTCTTCGCCGGTCGGAGGGTCGGGGACGTGACAGAATGGCATTAGAGAAAAGGTTGCAACAATGGGCCTCTATGGGCCATGAAGGATGCAGTGACATAGGCAGGTTTCCTTCTACCTAGAAACAATCAGGAAATTTGATGACAGTGAATGAATGGAAAAATTCAAAAATTCAAAATTTTTCTAAGTGTTGGAACAGTTGGCTCATCGGAGCACTAAAGAAGAACAGAATTTCGATGTGGCGGATATATTTAGTGTTTGACAACCCACCGTTGTGGCTGCCAAAAGGACTAGGACATCGATGCAACAGTGGTTCCGATCACCGACAGGTGTTATATTCGGCGGAAAGAAGAAAGACAAATTTTTGAAAAATTTGTCTAAGTGATGAAATCGTCGGCGGAAAAAGGTGGAACGAGTGCCGCCGTTGCAGCTGCAGAATGAACTATTCCGCTGATGCTAGTCCTTCCAGTCACCGATGATGTAGAAAAAGTTTGAAAATTTTTCTAAGTGTTCGGTGTCCGTCGGAAGAAAATAGTGGATCGAGCATCCGCCGTTGCGGATGGCGAAACAACTACGCTTCCGATGGATAAGTTCTCCAACTGCCAACGCCATGAAGAAAGTTTGAAAATCTTTCTAAGGATGAAATCAGAAGAAAATAACATTCGTGCGACTGTCGTTGTGGAAGCGGAAAGCCCTAAGTCTTCCAATGAGAAGAGACTGTCGATGCTGGTTAGAACAGTTCACCGATCGGAAGAAAAATGAAGTTGGTGGGCTACCCTTGCGGCTAGTGATGGAGCTATTTTGCCGAAGATTAGTTGGTTGAACTGTCGACAACGACGGTCGAGGAAAAGTTTTGAATAATTTTCTAAGGCAAGGAAAACATCGGATATCGGCGGGCTATAATGGTTAACATCGGCGGGGCGTAGCAGATGATGTGTCCGCCATTGTGGCTACGGAAGGAACTAAGTCACCGACAGAAAGAAAAGATGAAGCCGATCAAGCGGCGAAGAGGGAAAATTTCAAAAAATTTCTAAGTGTTATGGTCATCGGAAGACTTTAGTTGTTTGAGCAGCCGATACGTCGACTCAGTTAGTAGTTTGGACTTCCGATGCCATCGGTGGAAGAAGCAAAAATTTTGAAAAATGAGAAAATTCGTCTAAGTATGGAAAACATCGAAAAAATTTAGACGATCAGGCAATCGATGTGGCGGCAGAGGAAAGACTCAGAAGTTTGGAGGAAAATAGTTGAAGTCAGAGCTGCCGTTTCAGCAAAGACCTTCTGAAGATCGCCGAGACGTCGAAAGAGGATAGTTGGTCGAGCCTCCGATGTGGCGACGGGAAGGAGTATTGGTTTCGACTGCCGATTCTGCAGAATGATTAGTGGAAACGGGAGCCGATTCTACAGAATGATTAGTGGAAACGGGAGCTGATTCTGTGGAATATTAGTTGAAACGAGACCCGATTTAACAAAGGAAGATTTTGAGATTTTCAAGAAGGATTTTTCAGCAGAGTTCCAGTGGGATTTTCAGCTGTCTTTTAGTGGATTTATAGGTGGCTAAAGTTGGCACCCAGTCCAAAATGCAATGGTGTGTAAAAATGCAAATATTTGGTGAAAGTTTTCATTCTTAGAAGTGGTGTGGTTTTCACATCTAAGGTCGGAATGAGGAATGTGGATAGGCGTTGGAAATATTATCCAGCAGGGAACCAAGAAAAGTCACTAGAATCTGAGCATGAAGCAGCAAAGTGCTAATAATGGTCGTTGCTGTCAAATGGACAAATCTTGGCAATTGCATGCCCAGAGGTAGCAAGGACTATGAAGTCAACCAGCTGTTGTGTGGAAGAGGAATTCCATGCAAGGATGAAAGATTTGAAAGGGAAGTTTCCTTAAAACCCTACCTTGCTGATTATAACTACATTTCCTAAGTTTTATGCTTGAAATGTATGAGGATATGTTTTGTATGAACCACTAATGATAATCATTGCTTTGATGTTGGCATTAGTGGAAAAACCAACGACATGGACCCGGATGAATATGTTGCTGATGCTGACAATGTGACCAACAACCCTCTGGAGAAAGGGATAAGGCAACAAGTCCATAACAAAAGTTGGTGAGAAAATTCTGCAATCTCTTGCAGAGGACCAACCAAATTGGTCATGTCAAGGGTGTAAGTAGAACCCATGCAGGTAAGAGTTTGACTTTGACAAATTCCATGGAGTGGTAAAGGTAAGTATCATGTGATATTTGAATATAGATAGGTGTCATGCCTATATATGTTGATGATATTTATTATAGTAATGCATCCTATATGAAGTGGACGTGGTTAGGCCATGCATGGGATGTTGAATGCATTGAGATGAGTGCATGTGATATTATGAATGACTAATGACTGAAATGACGAATTGATGACAATTCAGGAACCATTTCAAAGGTTGTTATGAATGCAAGATAGTCAGGATCAATTGGCTGCCAGAAATGCTCTATGGAAGAGCAAGGTGGTATGAATGATACGCTTGTGAAGTAAGGAGTATCTAAACATTTCATTTAATTGCATGAATGATGTGACTATGCCTTGCAAATGTTAATATGATAATGATTGCATGAAGTAAATGAGCTTTGATAATGTTGATGTGCCTAACAGCTGGAAGTATTTGAATTTTATAAATTCTGAAAATGCTTCGGTAATGGTTGTAGCAATGAAAAAGTTATATGCATCCAGACTTACCAAGTGTTTGGTTGATTGAAGCTCATGTCTCAGGTAGATTATTTCGAGCATGGTAATGAGAGGTAAGACCCTGACCAATGCTAGAATCTACCATATGGTATGCATAATAGGTTGTTAAAATTCGAATTGTGAATTCCGGATTTAAGAAATTACTGACAACTACTAGTCACTATTGGCTTGCATAAGATAGTGTTGGATGATTGAAGCTCAATTTTCAGGTACATTATTTCGAGCATGGCAGTGAGAGGTAAGACTCTGACCAATGCCAGAATTTACCATGTGAAAGAGCCAAACCTGATGAGAATAGTCTCATAGATGTAAAAGTAGTTGATATGCATAATGGGTTGTTAAATTTGAATTGTGAATTTCATATTTAAGAAATTGCTGATGACTACTAATCATTGTTGGCTTGTGTAAGATTGTGTCAGGGGGGGCGCATGGTAAGTGCGTATTCATGTTATGTTAGTAAGCATAAAATTATAATGGGCATATTAGTGCTGCTTACAAGAGACCCACAATTGAGCAAGTCAATTTCTATACTAGATAGAATTGCTAATGTCATTGCTTGGTTATGGAACGATCAATTTGGATTGTAGTATCAGGTAATGATTGATTGTTTGGCTATTTGATGAATGTGTCAGGGATACACACTGTAGGAAGACCATGTGTGATGGCCTGCAGAAGCCAAACTTCATGGGAAGGTTTTCCCTTGGAAATGGGTTTTGGGTGAAACTCCATTGGACATTCTGGAAATGTCTCATCTGCACTGCATGTTTGGTAGTAACATGAGTGAGATGGTATAAATTATGTCGGTAAGACATGTAAAAAGGAAGCAAGGATGGGCTTGGTTTTCTTAAACCTGGTGATTGGAAACCACACAGACAGAGCTAGAGGGCTGGCTTTCTTCTCCACAACCTCGGGATAGCACTGGAAGGGAATGCACGACCCAAGGGACTGTGTAGCAGAGAAGGGACTGATTCCTTGTGTTGGGTGTGTGTGGGTGCCTTAGAAGTCAGGCTAGTTCTAGTGTAGGTGTTCCTAGCTCTGCAATGAGCTCACCAGCTTAGCATTTAGCCTTTCCCAACTCCTTGATGGCTTGACTGTGCCTGATATATATAAAAGGCATACTGTTGACTGAAAATGGATAAGTGTTCTGTAACCCTTGATATGAATATGCATGTTTAATTATTAAATTCCATATCCAGAACATGTTTTGATTTTATTTCCATGATGACAGATTGCTTGAGTATGAACAGGGCCTACATGGCACACACCGGAAGAGAGTGCACACTTTTTCGATGTTGAGTCATGAAAGGGTTTTCAATATTGATTACACCCTAGGGAGTGGGTGCACTCCTAGTGTCTCAATACTTGACAGTGAATTATATGAAATGCGATTACAGTTTTCGAGCAATAACGCTGATGAGTTTGCTTGTATTACTTGTGTTGCTTGTGTTGATGGGCTAAATAGATGCAGTTGGGTGTTGCACCCTAAAGGTAAAAGGTAAATGGTAAATGGTTGTTGTGAGGGGTTGCAGAGTAAGGGTTATTGTTGGTATAAGTGTATGTTGGGCTGTGATATTCCTGAGGATCCATAGTAGATCCTAGACCTGGAAATGGTCACGGTAAAAGTTCCAAGCCCAGTTGACATGAGAATGTACTGGCTGGACATTAATTATTTGATGTTGTGGAAAAGCCTGCATGCTGACCTAACATCTAAGTCCATAGGCGATCCCAAGGCTTGTAAAGCGAAGAAGGATCTTGTGGACGAACGAGGAAATGCACAATACAATGTTTGGATATAGGTACCACTGGAAGTGAGGACTATGAGAGCATCCTAGGGGTGCACGTGGACGTGTGACTGTCCTGGAAAGCTTGGAATGAGCGGCAATGAAAGAGGGTGCTAGTGAGACCGTGAGGTTCCTAGCAGTTGAGGGAAACCATGTGGAGAGACACCATGGTTTAGAGGTATAGAATGGACCGAAGGCACTAAGTGTCATGACCAAGAGAGATCGGTCCACCATTCACGGTGAAGTGAAAGAGGCTGAGAGCCTGAAAAGCCATGGTGATGGTGTGGGTTCCAGGATGGAACAAAACAAAGAGGGGAAAAATTCTTACTACTCTCTCTTTCCTTTTGATTATATATATACATATATATTTATGCATTGTGAAAACAAAAGATTGTTGAATCCATGTATGACTGAAATTGGAATGTGAGTTTTGCTAAAGGTAAATTGTGAATACTGGAGTGGTTAATTCCCTACCCAAGAATGGACATGAATGAGCTCATGTGTCGTTGGGGAAGGCATGAAAAATATGAAAGTCTCCTTAATGAGGCTTGGATTGTCATGCCAATTGGGTAATTAACTGACTAATTTGAATGTCTATATTATGCTTGGTCTGATACAATTTCAATGGCGCATTTCATAGGTGAGAAAAGTGAAACCAGGTGGTGCACATTGATCATGGCAGTAGATCAAAATTTGTTGGACTTAGATGGAAGTCTCCTTCAAATGATTACCAAGACCCAAGAAAATCTTGGGGAGATGCTCAAGATACAGAGAAGGCAGAGTGAAATGAACCACCACATTTTGCAAGACTCTATTGGTTTGCAAAGGGAGGTGAAAGGCCTTCTAGGAGCAATTGGAAAAGGAAAGGAAGGTGGATCAGCGATGGGAAATTCGTCCAAGTGACCCGTTGAGAAACGGTCCATGCATGAAGACTCAAAGGAAATTGAGCAGGTAAAGATGAAGCAGCCAGTGAGATGCTGGAGATGCGGAGGACATCATTTACGCCGAGACTGCCCAATGAGGGAGCATGATGAGGGCAATAGCTGCAAAGTTCCTAGACTTCGAGATGAGCTGGAAGCTGAGAACCAGCGGGACAAGTCCGTGGAAGCCGAGGGGCTTGGTCTTGAACGTTCAAAGTAAATGATTGAACATGGGACAGATCTGCAATTTTGAAATTTTGATGTGCAATTGTATATGTATTATATATATGTAATGGAACACCGAGG
This sequence comes from Pseudotsuga menziesii, assembly GCA_001517045.1. Lineage (NCBI taxonomy): Eukaryota > Viridiplantae > Streptophyta > Pinopsida > Pinales > Pinaceae > Pseudotsuga > Pseudotsuga menziesii. Next base: position 311,967 of record LPNX011193391.1, read on the forward strand.
ACGGTGTTATTCCAAAAGGGAGGGGAATATAACACCCTGGTTTTGACCCCGTTTGCATGATGTATATATTGTAATTAATCATGGTGAGGAGCTAAAGGAAAAATCCCCACCATCAATTGGGTTGTGTATGTTTTGGCAATGGGGATAGTTGCCGATGGTATATCGTGTTAGCTGGCACACTATAATCTGGCATCATGTAAACACGCACATCAATTAAAATAAACCACAACCAGCTATGACAGTGCAACATTGAATGAAAAGGTCATGATTCCAAAGGATAAGGGGTGGGGGATGTCAAACCTTGGTCTATGAGGGGCAAAACCCATGTGTTTCCACCTTGTTTTGTTTTTCCATCTTCCCTTGTCAACCTCTTTAATGTTTTCTGGAGTAGTTGAGGCAGTTATGGCTACTGGTGGTTGAGGCAGTTATTGTTTTTGGGAGTGGGGTGGCAGGACTGTCAGTCCCTTGCCCACGCGCCCACTCCGCCCATGACTACATTCACTCCACTCTCTGGCGGACATTCCATTCTCCTTCCACTCTCCCATGATTCCCCTTTTCTCTCCATGGCCTATTCGTTCCTCACGTTCTATTGTTCATCCACGCGCAGGAGGAGGTGGATTCATCTTCCTCACGCAGGAGGGGAAGTCTCGTTCACTCTCACACCCGATATTCACCTTCATGAGTGTGGTCTGGGGGTCAGATTGCTCTCACACAAGGGCATGTAGAGGGACGTTCTGTTCTTCCTCATGTACCAGTCGGGGGATCCTTCATTGTTTTCCTCACGCAGAGGGACGGTCGCCCCCTTATCCTTACGCACAAGAATTCTGCATTGGTTTTCTCACGCAAGGAGTGGGTGAAATCATGGCTGTCACTCAGGATTTTTGGGTACAGACTCGAGGCTGTGTGCCTGTGTGTTCCACACCAGTTTCGGTGGTATGTATATGTCTCCTTGTTGAATTGGCTGTGTATGTTGTCTACTATTGTCTACGGTTGTGTTTTCTCTCTATCCATGCTGAGAGTCTGTTTTTTGTCCATTGTCGAACTGTGTAATTTTCCGCTATTTCATTGTGGGACAGGAGCTGTCATCTTCCCCATGTTTTGTTGGCTGTGGTGTCCAACTATGTTTTGGGCCGCTATGGATTCTTAGTGAGCCTTTTTCTGTCATCAACGATGTCCCTATTTTGGGACTATGTATAGCTACCATCGTCTTCATTGTGAGTTTGTGACTATGATTGTCACATCTGTTGGCTGAGTTTCCCATGGTTATGCTAGGAGTTTTGTTTCTCATCCACTATGGGCTGTGGATTGTTGCCATCGTTGCATTGTGAGTTTGGGTTGCTAAAGTACCCTGGTTTGGGTTGCAGCTGAGTTTTTTTGGCCACGCTAGGGCCAAGAACAACTCTGAGTTGCCTTGTGGGATTTAGTTGTGTTTCATCTTTTGTTTGGGGACTGTTCCTAGTTGTCTTTGCCTTCTTCACAGGGATGTGAAGGGATTGTTTTGCTGCGTGTATGCAGTGGTTGGCCTTCAGAATGTGCTAGCTTGGCCGATTTGTTGATGGCCTAATAAACCCAGCTGTGTCGGTTTGCTGAGTGTGTCCCTTGGCTATGTATGAGCCTTCATTGACCCTTATCCTTGAAGGAATCATGCCCAGCTTGGGGGTGGCAGTGTTGCTGAGAGATTGATGAGCACGCTGGCCTATGGTTGGATGGAACGTTGCAGCGACGTAGCTGGTTGCAGGTGAGTTCTTCAGCAAAATCTAAGTAATCCTGATTGTTCCATCTCTGCAATTACATTGATGTCCATTGAATTATGATGAACATGTAAATGCTGGAATGTATGCTTGCTTCCGCTGTATGATTGAAGAATTATGCATTGAGTAACTGTGAATGCATGATGATGAATTATGCATTCTGGTATGATGGATTATGCATCTATGCATCATGTTATGCATTATGATTAAGTTTCTTATTTCTGCATTGATGTTTTTCCATGTTCATGGGGCTGTTTTCCTATTGGTATTGTGGTGTTGGTCGCATCCTCTTCACCGGTCGGAGGGTCGGGGACATGACAATGAGTGGCTAGGTCTTAATCATCCTCCTTTAGTAGGGATTATCTATTTTCCACTCTAGTCTCCTCTTGAATTTTGTCTTCCCATATAACATCAAACTTCATGCTTTCCTTCCTAGCACACATCATCTGGATGAATGATTCCCAAGTTCCATTGAGACCATTGAAAGCAATCATAACCATCTCATCTTCATCAAGTTTGTCTCCAATGGATTCTAGTTGTTCTTTGATATGAGAAACCCTTGTGAAGTAGTCCTAGATGGATTCTCCATGACTCATCTTGGTGCTCTTCAGTTGAGTTCTTAGATTCATATTTTTGTTCTTATTTCTACCCTCATACATTCTGGATAGGGCATCATACATTTCTTTTGGAGTCTTCTTGGATGACACTTGATGGATCAAGTGATCCTTGATAGAGTCAACAATAATCCTTTGTGCCCTAATCATATCCTTCTTGTGCTTCTCCTTATATTTTCCTTCTTCAGGTTTTGCAACTTCTTCTTTGATATACTTATCAAGATCATTCTCTTATAGAATGAGACCAATCCTATATTTATATGCTCAAAAATTCTCTATGCCTTCTATCTTGTCCTCAAGCTTAGTGCTTGGGGCCATCTTGTCAGAAAATCACAAAAATTTGAAATTCTGTGGAATGAGAAAATGAACTTACCAAAAGATGGGTTTGACTGAGGCAAGTTGACTGGTGTGCTTGGTTTCTGCAGATATTAGACTTGCAAGATTCATCTTCTGTAGCTTCTAGTTGTTTTTTGGTTCTGCAATTTTCGGGTGCAACATTCAAACTAGGGTTTGACTTTCTCGGAGACTCACTCACCCAAAAACCTCGATTCCAAGCTCAATAGATGCACTCTGGGAGGGTGCAACTTTATATGCAAGAAGTTTTTTGAAAATAATTTTTTTTCTGAAACCCTAATTTGTTCTGGGAGAGAGAGAGAGGCCTTTTTCACCTTGTGAAAGTTGTCCTATTCAGGATAGCTCTGATATCATGTTAAAATTCCATATGCTTACCTATATTACCAGCATTTAATTTCAATTTCATAAAAAAATCATATAGAAAGGATCACTGAAAGAAACAGTATCACAAGAACAACACAGATTTATCATGGGAAAACCCTAAAGGGAAAAACCCAACAACAGCTTCCTCAATATAGATGCCCCAAAAAGACAAAAGGTAAAACCCAAAATACTGGTCCTCCTTCTTCTCCAGCTACAGCTCCTTCTCTCTCTCTCTATCATGCGCTACACAAGTGAGTGTGTGTGTCTCAAATGAGGAGCGCAACACCTCTATTTATATTCTTTCGTTCACTTAATAATAGACTCAGTTATGTAGGCTCGAGTAATCCTAATTCAGTTCTGTAGGCTCAAGTAACCACAACAGTGGTACTAATTACCCGAATTACAATGGAGGGTACTTCCTCATGAATTTTGGTAATTCTCCCAATAGGAACATCGGGGTACAAATTAATACAAGTAATTTTGCTGATAGGAACATCCTGAATCCATCGGAGTCAATGTTTTTGTGATCGAAGATATTATTTTTCTTGTATGCCTAGTTCCAACTTGACACCTTGGGCCACCAATGGAAATTTTGTGGACGTGATCTAGGGGGCATGAAATCCATACCTGGAAGAATAATTGTGTTATATCAGCTCCCACTTATGTATTTTTTCATTGTGGAAATTATTTTGTTTTCCATGCTCTCCTGGGACATTTCAATGCAAAGTGGACCCCCTTGTGCAAAAGTGGCATTTTGATTTACCATGCAAAACCATGGTTCCTGAGAAGGTAGAATTGGTACATTTTTGGGAGGTGGAATCACCATAGTAGGGTCCCCTAGTTTAACACTATCATCCTAAATCCATCGTAATCAATGGCTTAACCATCAGAGTTGTTGTTTTCATTCTATTCCTAGTTGCAACTTGTCACCCGAGGCCATTCTGGGACAATATCTGGACTTTCTCTAGGGGCCCCAAAATACATACTAGGAATCATAATTGTACACGGTCTTCCTGTCCACGTTCTTTCAAGTCATTTCAATTCATATTTTACACTCTTGTGCAAAACACGTGTCTGGCTTACTGAGAAAAACCTTAATTCTGGAGATCATAGAATTAGGCCATTTTTTGGATATTGAATCATTGTAGAAAGTTTCCCATGGATAAAACCTAGCATCTTGAATCCATGGGAATAAACGGTTTTCTAATCGGTGTTATGGGTTTTATTCTATGCCTATTTGAAACTTTCCACCCTGTGTTGTTCAGGGACAATTTGTGGACTTACTTTGGGGGGAACAAAATCCATACGAGTAAGCATACTTGGGTTATATCATCTCCCATGTAAGTATTTGGTCACTATGGACATGGTCCTATTGTCCATGCTCTTCTAGTACATTTCAATGAAAAGTTGACCCCCTTGTACAAAAGTGACATTGGATTTAGAAATCAAAACCCTAGTTCTGGAGAAGGTAGAATCAGACCATTTCTAGGAGATTGAATCACAATATATGGGTTATCCTACCTAAAACCCACCATCCTAAATTCCTTAGAATCAACGATTTCACGTTCATATTTATGGTTCTCATTTTACTCCTAGTTGCCATTAGAGGAAATTTGGGGTCTAAAATGGGCCTTATAAGAAAACGTGCCAAAATAAGTTTTTGTGAGTTGGAATTCAAGAACCAATAGAATTTCAATAAAATGAGTCAACCATAATGGTTCAATTGACATATTTGTCATAAAAAAAAACTACTTTTTTTGTTCGTATTTTCGACATATCTCATTGTGTTTTTACTCAAATTTCGATCGGGAGAGCTCGTTGGATGCATAATTTGATTCTGCATCCAACGAGTACCCACACCGCATGATTTTGACGGACCTTGCTACCCCAAAAACAAGAAATACCTGAAAAAACGTGATGATGACATCAGATGATGACATCATCATCACATTTTTCAGGTATTTCTTGTTTTTGGGGTAGCAAGGTCCATCAAAATCATGCGGTGTGGGTACTCGTTGGATGCAGAATCAAATTCCACATCCAACGATCTCTCCCGATCGAAATTTGAGTAAAAACATAAGGAGATATGTCGAAAATATGAACACAAAAGTAGTTTTTTTCTTTCGTACTCCAAAATTAATCAATATTATTTTATTATTTTAACTATTATTTTATTGTTTTAACTATTATTTTATTATTTTCCTTAGGAGGCCCATTTTAGACCCCAAAATTCCTCTAATGAACCTATTTCTCGGGGCAATTCTGGGACAATTTGTTGACTTTCTATTGGGGTCATAAAATCCATAACGGGAAGCATAATCGGGTTATGCCATCCCCTAGTATGTTTTTTCCATTGTGGACATGGTCATGTTATCCATAATATCATGGGTCATTTCAATGCAAAGTTGACCCCCTTGTTCAAAATTCACATTTCGCTTACTAAGAAAAACATTAGTTGCAGAGATGGTAGAATAAGACCATTTCTTGGAGATTGAATCATCGTAGATAGGATCCCCTAGCTAAAAAATGGCATCATGAATCCATTGGAATTCATGGTTTCATGATCAAAGTTACATTTTTTAGTCTATGCGTAGTTGCAACTTGCCACCCTGAGCCATTTAAGAACAATTTTTTGACTTGCTCTAGGGGGCATGAAATCCATAGAAGGAAGCATTGTTAAGGTATTTGTAACTTTAGAATGTATTCATTTCTATATCTTATGTATTATACCCCGATGTTCCTATCGGGAAGTATCTATAATGTAAAAAGGTCATGTAAATTCATTTAGGTTAAAAATCGATTGTAAGTCGGGGAAATAGTCGCCACAATTGAGTTAAATTTAACCCTCCTTGTTGATCGGAGGGCAAAGTCCCCACAGTTGTGGGACACTAGGGTTATTAGACTCTCCTAGAGAAGTTGGCCCTGGTAAGTAATTTTTAAGTGAGGTTGACTTGTTGGAGTGAAAATTAGTTGAACAAAAGAATATAAATAGAGAGTGAGCCTCTCTATTTATCACACACACACTCACTCACTAGGGCGCATGAGAAGCTCTTTCAAGTGAGAAAGAGAGAATAGTTGTTGGAGATCATATTTTTTTCTTTGGGTTTTACAGCTGCCATTGGTGCTCATTCTATCTTTAAGGAAGTTGTGGGGTTTTCTCCTTTATGGTTTCCTCGACCAAAATTCTTTGTGTCCCTTGTCTCTTGTGATTTTTGTTGTGCATGTTATTCTCTCAGATAAGATCCTAGATCACATTTCTTAAATGATAAAAATCTAACATGGTATCAAAGCTAACCTAAGAAGAAAACTTGTGCAGCTGCAAACTCTAGGGCTTCTCAATTTTTGGGTCTCTGTCCACAATCCATCAGCAAAAGGAGGCCAGGCTAAACCTCCATTGAAGGACGCATCTTTCTATCGAAGCAGAATTTGATTCTAGGCATTTTCAGTTTTTGGTGCAGGAAATTAGTGCATTTTACAAAAGAGGAATTTTTGAGTGAGCCCGACATAGGATTTATCTCCTCATCAAAATCAAAGTTTAGAGACCTGGGTTGAGATTTTTGGTTGGGTAAAACTCTAGGAAAGTCAAGCCCTAGTTTGACCTCGGGCCTGAAAAACCCTAAAATACTGAAACTGGTAGTTTTGGTACATTCTCTATATCTTACGATTGCAGAAGGATCAGGAGAAGAAACTTTTAGAGGATGAAGATACAATATTGATGTACCCTTTGTAAAACATTCATCCTCAAATTCGCTATATTCTAGGAGATATGTTTCCTCCAAATCAGGGTTCGAGCCTCTTCCAGGATTCATCCCTAAACAGGACACCTAAGGATAATTGCAATATCTCGGGCTACAAAGCTCCAAATTAAATTTTTCAAGATGTCATATATAGGCAACGGACTTTACTTTATGTGGTAAAATTTTTAGACCCTGAAGGTGAAACAGTGACACGTGGAAGTCCGTAAAGTTTTCTATGTTGAACAGTCCTGAAATAAGTCACCCTGGGAAAAATATCATAAGTACCAATTGGTGAAACCAATTATTGGAAAAACTATGGTCTTGAAAAGAGGACAAAAAATATTACCTCACTATGAAATTTTAGACACAGAGGATCAGTAATTTTGGAGATACCGTAGAAACAGTATCAGGCATTTCTGCAAAAGAAATTCATAAACTAGGGCTTCCTGTTCTGGGAGATTTCCTCCACTGTTTTCAGAAAAGGAGTACATTGGACATATGGCCTTGAAGAGCTCTATCTTTCTATCCAATAATATTTGAAAGATTCCAATTTTTGAAAATTAGGGTTTCTTTGACAATCCCTAAATCAGCCAACTTTGGAACCAGGACAGACACCTCAAATCGGTAAGATCTAATATTTCACTATTTACAGTTGCGGTTCTCATTTGAAGATGAATAATCACACCATATTGATGACAAGCTTGGTGATCCTGACAAATTCCAAGCATGGAAGTATAGGATCTCACTAGTTCTTGAAGGAAATGAATTGGATACCTACATAAGTAGAGAGGTTCCAGTTCTAGAGGGAGATGAGGCTAAAATCCTTACACAAGAAGAACTTGGTTAAGGCCAAGAATATCATTGTTTATTCAATCATGGATCACCTTATACCACAAGTGTCTTTCCTAAAGACACTGAAAGATATTTTTGACTCCTTGACCAAGCTATTTGAAGAAAATTACATAAATCAGAAGATGACTTTGAGAAAACAGTTGAAGAATGTGAAGATCCAAATCGTCATACTTTACAAGTGTCTCTCAAATCAAAGAACAACTGGAAGCGGTAGAGAAGAAGTGGAGAATGAAAAATTTGTGATAGCCACTTTGAATGGACTCCTAGGATCATGGGAGTCATTCATTCGAGGAATGTATGCTAGAAGGAAGTGATTACTTTCAGTAGACTCTGGGAAGAGCACACACAAGAATAAGCTCGACTCATAATAAGAGAAAAGAAGATGGGAGCAACTAAAGATCAAGTTCTCACCATCCAAAGAAGATCCCGCAAGAAATGAGGAATATGAAGGACTCAACTCTTGAAGAACCTCTTATCCATCTTAGCATTTGGATAAGAAATGATGCTGTTATGAATGAAGAAGATGATGAACTGAAAGAAGGATTCTACCCATGAAACAAATAAAGATACGTATTCAATTGTCATTTCATGATATTATTTTGTTATGGTTTTTATATTCAGTTGATGTGTTATGCATGATAGAATGTTTGCATTAATGCCAGTATAATACTAATATGCATGTGATGGGTAAGTACCCCATGGTGATATACAACTCTCGATTACTACTTATCTAGAATGAAACCTCTTTGTTGAAATATTGGATTAGTGGACAATCTCAATGTTTACCTGGTAGAGATGGAAGGCATCTAGAAAGTTTTCGTGAGATATGGATGAATGTTGTATTGGCTAAAATAGTTGCATGATCATATATTTTTGCATAAGAATTTGCCATTATGAATATGCCTTATGAAATATTTATAACCATACAAATGCATTTGACTTGTAGGAAATATCGCGTACAATCACCTACAAGAAAAGAAGGATGAGAATTGTTCTGAAGAACAAGTGATGACAGTTCAAGAAATAATCCAAGATAAAGAAGAATATGATGATACTTTCAAAGAATTCAAGAGGCCTCAGACACAGTGCAATTATGTGACACTATTGAGTGGCATCATTGATGTAGATCCTTCCATTTATGAAGAAGTAGCCAAGAATAAAGGGAAGGAGAGTACGAGCTCAATAAGAATGATGTCTGGGATGCGGTATTGAAACGTAAATGCAAGTCCCTAATGTCTTCCATATGGATCTTCATGATCCAGCATGCAATAGATGGCAACAAACATCGTGGGATACAAGGAAAGATTCATAGAATGAGGCTTCCCAGAGAACAAAGGCATAGACTATGAAAAGACATTTACAGCCACCAAACATTAAGACACATGACAGGAAGAATCATGTGTGCAAAGGAAAGAAGGCCTTGTATGAGATCAGAAGACACCCATGGGATCACACATACATGAGGAGCTTGATGAAGATCTTAACATTCACTATAAGGTTGAAGATAAAACACTATAGAGGATGAAAAGATCACAAATGGGTGGGAGAAGAACTTTTTGAAAATGACTCAAGATAGAGGATCCTAGTATCTAGTGACCCTCGATAACATAGAATATTAGTAGCAGAGGAAGCTACTTGTTGTTAACACCCTCTATGTTGAATAATTGAGGAAGGATGTGGTCGAAAAATGATAAAGGCATATATAAAAATTGGTAAGGGGTTGGTAGTCACAAGTCTCTTATTAAAAATGTGCACTTTGGTTAATACATTGCACAATTCGAAGGTGTAGATTTATGAGCATGAAAATATACGGTTGCAAATTGATCTGCTAGGAAAAAGGTGCACAAGAAAGAATTTTTTACAGAGCAGCGGAATTGGTTAAAAACATAGCAAGATATACGGCCAAGAGATAAAGAAAATAAAATATACAGTCATGAGGTAGTCTGCGATGAGAAGATGCACGATTGAAAAAATGAGAAAGGCTGGAGGATTGCACACAACAGGTTTGATCCAATGGTTTAGACAAGAAATGAAGTCTTATCAACAGTCATAGTCTACTCCGAAGTGCAAATCTGTGAGATAATTAAAAAGGATGAGTGGTAGCATAATTTAAACTACTTTCCACGTGGCGACATTTAGTGAGTTCCGCTGAGGAAAACGGTAAAGGAAAAAAAACTTGTTGAGGGTCCTGGAATGATCCATTGTATAAAAAGTGAGTTGGTATAGGTAAATTCATTTTGTTTGCACACTGCTGGTGAAAAGAAGAAGGGACAATGCTCCATCTTTTTCCAAAAGTCAACTTCTACGTATCCAACAGTTACCAGGTAAGCCTTAAAACACTAAGAATTTATTGAATACTTGTTCCATTTGTTTTATTATGGAGAAGGAGCAGGGTTCAGGAATATTGTGCAGAGTTCTAGATGAGAGAGAAGAGGTTGTTTTTGATAGGGAGAGGAATGTATTTGACCCAACTCTGTCAGTATGTAGTGTATCAGTTTCAAAGGAGCATTTGTGGCAGCATAATTCACAAGGGAATTATATTCTAAATGTCTATAGTTCTTTCTTATATTACTTTGATGTTGAAAAAAACATACCTTTACCTAAATTTGTCAAATGGTTTGCGAGTAGTTACTCTTCTTCCGAAAGAGTTATTATGAGTCATACAACATCAAAAATCCTTTGTAGAGTTGACACGAAAACTGTTTGCAGGGTATTAAGTCTGCCTGATAGTTTCCCTGAAAGCCATGAATCTTTCAATGAGCAATTATTAATTGAATTGTATAAAAATTGTAAAACCAAAGTCAGATGTCAGTTTTTATCCATCATTCTAAAAGATGGTGAGTCATTAGAGGGTTTATTTCTGCCATACAATGTCAATATTTTCAAGGAGGAATTACAATTGGTCATGTCACTTGTCAGTCAAGTTTTGGGTTTGGATGATGATACGCATATCAACGAAGTCGTATTAGGTTTTTTTCTAAGTATAGGTTCGACTGACCATGAATCCCATTCAACCCATTGTTTCAATCTTGATGAGTATTTAGCTGAAGTTATCCATACCCAATTGGTTGAATTTCCTCAAGTCAGGTTCTTCAGATATTAGTCATATTTGTTGAACATGTTTTTGTGTTCTAATGTGTCAGAGTTGTAGTTCTTGTCTACCATGTTCTCTCCAAACCTTTCGAAATAGATTAACATGTTCGAGTTCGTAAATACAATCATGGCTGAGATATACAAATTGCTTTCGATGATATATTTCCAAGGGTGTTGAAAGACATGAGACTTCTATTACAGTCTTCTTCAGAAGACAAAATAGGAGATTGGTTTTTGCATAAACAATTTACTGTTCTTAGAGTGTATGGGTTCACTGGAGAACCACATAGGTTACCCACTTTCTTGACCCCAAGAATATTCGTATTAGAATTCATTAGACAAAGGTTATATGCAGAGGAGGAACATTTTGGGGCATTTAAAAAATATTCCAATGTTAAATTTCCTCTCAAAGTTGTTCCTTTCATTTTTAAGAATAAAAGCACCTTGTTAGTCATTGAGAAATTGTTAGAAGTTATGAATTTTCAAAAAGAGGAAAAAGTGAATTATGACCCACACCATATTATTTCTCAGAGGAAGCAACTGAACAAAAAAAAGCGATTTGATCATCAAATTATTGAGGGATTAGACAAATTAGCAAATTTGGATAATTTTTAAGAAAATATAGTAGCTGATGAAGATAGGAGGAATAGATTGGCTATAGTAGCTCAAGCGTCTGTTAATTCCAGCATTATGAATAAAAGGACTCTTTCTGAAGTAGATGGAATGGATGTAGATGAAGAAATTTCCCATAAAAAAATCAAAACACATCCTCAAGATGAGCAAATTATTTCAAAAGAAATATTTTCAGAATATTTAAAGAAGATGGTCATGTTCTAGAAAAAGTCTGTACATATGCATCAATATTCTTTTGGAGATGAAAGTAAGATAGAGTCCAATTCCTGTTACAAATCCAGGATAGAGTTAATGTCGAGTTATGCTGATAAATAAATGTAGTCATCAGAGGAAACTAAGAATTTTCTTCCTTGAGTTAGGAAATTAATCAATCAAAAGACTTCATTGATTTCTACTCAAGACACAAAGAGGAATACCCTAAAATTTATTGTGGTAAGTGATAAGAAATTGTCTGAAATGGAGGTGAAGCTGGAAAAAATCGGTGTTCCTGATAAAATACAACTCCATAAAAAAACTGGAGATGTTATTTATTTTGATTTGTTACATACAATTGTGAAAATTACTAAATTACAGTCTCTTGTAGATAAGTTGGAAGTTCAATTGAATCATGAGAAGGTTGAAAATAAAGAAAATTTGATTCAAATTAAAAATTTGCAAGGAGATGTTATAAGGTTAGGGACCGAACCAAGTAATATGCAAGTGACCAAGAAGCTTATAGAGGAGAAAGATAATACCATTCAAGTGTTGAAAAAGAAGCTTAAAGTCCCTAATGTTGAACATGTTCAATCTTCAAAATTGTTTGCATTTCAAGAAGAAAAAGAGAAAGTCTATCAGGAAATGATGGATTATCAAGGAAAATCATTGAAGCTACAGGAGGCGAAAAACATGTGGGAGGTAGAAAGGGCTGAATTGATAGCTCATATTGCAAAGTTGAAAAAAGATAAAAATGATGAAAGGGAGGTTATCGAATAATTGATGAATCAACCCTTTGTTGATACTGGTTTACCCCTTGTAAATGTTGAAAGACCATTAAATGAATTTTCTGTAGATGCTTTATTAGTTCCTATGTCTCAAGTGAGCTTGAAAGAAGTGGAGATTAAAGAATTGAAATGTGAGAATGAAAAGATCAAATCAGAATTGGCTAAGAGCATTGAAGAGAAGAATAAAGAGTGTAATGATAAAATCCAATTACAGAAAAAATTAAATGAATTAAAAGAAAGAAATACAGGAAGAGCTCCTTTACAGGGAGCTAAACATTTGATTTGGGATACTTTGTCTGTGGAATTCACTAAGTTTAGAAATTATTTAAATTTTATTGATAATAAAAGCGCACTAGTAAATTTGGCTACTCAAAGGTTGAAATTGGCCAATGAAACGATGGAAAAGAGGCCTTTGAATACTGCTCACAATGCTATGAAATTCTTGAATTCTTTAACATATCAAAATTTGTAGGACATTGGGATCAAAGACAGGGTAGCAATTATGTTATGGGTGAAGAAGTTTATCAATAAACATTGACTCATGAAAGTGGTGCAGGATAAGGCGAATAAAATGTCTTCTCAAATAAAGGATTTCAAGACTGTTTTTAAAGATTTATTTGATGATGGTCTCCCTTATTTTTGGGATGATGAAGGACGGTTGTTTTCCTGGGAAAAATATCACAAATTATTGGTACAAAATCGCATGGATCATTCCAAATTTGAATATTTAGTCAAAGGTTTAACAAGAAAGGTTATTGTGGAAAAGTTGACAGAAGACTTTAAAATATTGGACAGGTTTTTAATTATTAAAAAAGGATTACCAGCCATGTCTTATGAAGCTTATGTGGATTTGGAGGTGTCAATAAGAGAGATGATAGAATACGACACTCCAATTGTGGAACAATGGAATATCATGGAGAAATTTAGGAAGACCAAATATATACTGCATTCATGAAGACAGGTGTTGTAGTTCGAGAAGTTGTTTGTTTGTGATGACTTGCAGTTACAGATTTTGCTCTAATCAATCAATCTATTATTTCAATCAGAATCATTTAATTATTATTCCTAGTTATTAGGGACATGGTTACAAAAAACTTATGATTAACAGATTAGTTGGTTATTGATCTTCTTGCGAAGAAACTATTTTTGTATATATTTGAATTTATTTGATGTATTGGGGGTTGGAACCCATAAGTTTGGACTGATGTTTTTGAGATAATGTATATTTTGAATAAAATTATAGAGATGAATGTTAGATGATATTCAAAGATTTATGTGTTATTTATGTTACAGTCTGTGCCTTATTTCCTTGTGAGTGTTTTCTAAGTGTTTACCTTCCATTCAGCTTCCTTTCATATATGAACGTAGTGTTTAGTAGTTTCAGAATTCATACATGTTATGCTCTAACTATTGTTTCAGATATTAACAAACATTTCTTCTAAAGTTGATATGGAATTCATCTTGTGATGATCTATATTGATGGACTATTCATGTTTCTCTCCTATCACCTAAAAATCAATGAATGACTGTAGCTAAATGCTTATCTTCCCTTTGTTGAAATTTTGTGCATGAATCTTTGTATTATCTTTATCTATTTTGACTCCATTTACCAATGGTTATATGTGTTGTTTCAACCATTTGCATAACTTAAATTGTTGACTCCAATATGTGGCCTTGTTAAATTTATATCTGAGAGATCCCTCTCTCGACAGAAAAGCTAGTTTCTTTCTAAAAGTTGTTTTTGTTGTTACCTTGAGATTGCCTTTCACAACCTTAGGTATATTTTGAGTGATAACAAATTGGTGTCGTTCCCGAAGATGAAGGTGCAAATCAGCCTTGGGAGGAACGACAAAGTTTATAAAGGATCAAGAAAATATTCATTAGAGGAATTTTGGGGTCTAAAACGGGCCTTCTAAGGAAAATAATAAAATAATAGTTAAAATAATAAAATAATATTGAATAATTTTGGAGGAAGAAAGAAAAAAACTACTTTTTGTGTTCGTATTTTCGACATATCTCCCCGTGTTTTTACTGAAATTTCGATTGGGAGAGCTCGTTGGATGTGGAATTTGATTATGCATCCAACGAGTACCCACACTGCATACTTTTGATGGACCCCGCTACCCCAAAAACAAGAAATACCTGAAAAAATGTGATGTTGACATCATCATCACATTTTTTCATGTATTTCTTGTTTTTGTGGTAGAGGGGTTCATCAAAAGTATGCAGTGTGGGTACTCATTGGATGCAGAATCAAATTCCGCATCCAACGAGCTCTCCTGATCGAAATTTGAGTAAAATCACAATGAGATATGTCGAAAATACGAACAAAAAAGTAGTTTTTTTTAATGACAAATATGTCAATTCAACCATTATGGTTGACTCATTTTATTGAAATTCTATTGGTTCTTGAATTCCAACTCACAAAAACTTATTTTAGCACGTTTTCTTATAAGGCCCATTTTAGACCCCAAATTTCCTCTAATGTTTGCAGAAAACCGGGAATTTTTGTGAGTAAAGAAGCTTGTACATTTACCCTGGTGATTCCAGTTTAAATTATTTCAATATTTCAAAAGACATCTTGGATTTGAAAGGACATACACAAGGTAATTCTGATACTGAATTTTTACGAAGTTTGGAAGATCCAGAAAAATTATTTAAGAAAAAAGACAAAGAAAAAATAGATATTTCTCTATTTGGTGCATCATCCTCTCAATATTTTCATAACATCCTTGATCAGGAATGGGAAATTAATGTTGAAAAGGGTTTGTTGAAATCTAAATCTGAATCATATCTTAAAAATGTTGAATTCAACCTTCGTAAATTAGAATCCTATTTTCTTGATTCTCTTTGGAGATATCTTCAACAGTCTGTGAAGGTTGAAGAAAGACCTATTGTTCAAACCATTCAAAATTTCTCAGTTCCTCCAAATCCACCTAGATCAATGGCAGCTAGATTTGCTCAATTACGTTTTCCTGCTATATTGCATGATCTTCCCCAAAAATATTCCTAGAGAATTTCTTTATTTGATGGAGATGGAGGTATAACAGCAAAGCATCATGTGGAAAAATTTGAAGATTTTATTGACTTGGAGGAAGTTGATTATGTAGATGTTAAAATGAGGATGTTTGCTCAAAGCTTATCAGGGGAAGCAAAGAAATGGTTTAAATATTTTCTATCTGCATCCATCCTGACATTTCAAGATTTCGAAAGTGCATTTCTAGAAAGGTGGGATGATAAACAAATCCCTTTGCAGCTTTTATCCCAATACAATAGTCTCAAGAAAGGAAGTTTTGAATCTATTCATGAATTTTCAAGCAGATTAATGAGAGTTTATAATTCCATTCTAGAAGATATAAAACCTTCTGCAGCTGCTGCTAAACTTCATTATGCTGAGGCCTTTGACAATGACTTTTCATTTTCATTAAGGGAGATAAAGTCAGTGAGTCTCACTGCAATGTTCATAGATGCTTTAGAGGTGGAAGCAAATATGATGGTAAGTGGAAAGATGAAACAAAGAGACATTGATTGGAGGAAAATTAGAGAATAAAATATTCCTTATACTTCTTCTTATGCTACTAATATTAAGTTTGAAATGATGTTGAAAACAATGGAAAAGTTAATTGATAGATTGACTATGGACAATAGATAATTTAATAGAGAACAAGCTGATCCTCAAATCAGAAATCTGAATTTTAGAAGGCCAAATCCTCCTATGCCTCCACAAAATAGGAAAAGAGATATGAGAAACCCAAGGAATCAAGAAGAACAACAGATTCAACCACCTTTCCCTGAGAATTATGTTGCAAATGAAGAAGAGACTACTGAAAATGAAATTCATCTTTTTGGGCAATTAGATTCAGAGATATACCTCACTGAACAAGAACATCATATGTTTGCACAGGAAGGTGGAAATGATGATTTTGAGAAGGAATCATAGCAGTATTAGAGGGGTTATTTGCATGCTATGGATGATGTAAAAAGTAAGATCAGGTTGAGAAACAAAGAGGTTGTTGTAAATAAAGGGAGGCCAAATTCAAACCAGCCTTCTACTAGTTCATTAAATATAGAAAAAGGAAAGGAAATAGAAAATGATCTTGTTTTGAATAAAGAAGTTGAGAATAAAATAGAAAAAACAAAAGAAATGAAACAAATGGCACCAATGGATGTAGAGAAATTTACTTCTATCTTCAATATGCATAATGAACTTTCCAAGTCGAAGATTTATGTTCCTTTTAATGAGTTGTTGAGGAATAATGAATACAGGGATACGATAACAAGAATGGTTAAAGGTCAAGAAGAGTTTCAATCAGACATTTTAGAATTGACAGATGATAATCCTACTATTTCATTTGGGCCAAAGGTTGAAAGTATAGATTATGAAGAAGTTCCTCCATTTTATTTTAGTTTGAATGTGCATGATATGGTTGTACATAATGCCATGTTAGACTCAGGTGCATCACATAATTTAATTCCTAAAGGAGTAGTTGAAATTTTGGGATTGGAAGTTATGATGCCATATAAAGATTTGTATTCTTTTGATTCTAAGAGGGTGAAGTGTCTTGGTCTAATTAAAGATATGGTAGTGACTTTAAATAAATTGCCAACCAAAACAGTAGTGATGGATGTTGTAGTAGCAGACATTCAACCAAAATTTGCAATATTTTTTTCAAGATCTTGGACTTCAAAGTTAAAGGGTAGTTTACAAATGGACATGCCATATGCCACTATTCCTGTCCAAAATGGGAGTAAGAGGTTATACAGTGAGAAAAGAACTCCTTATGTAGTAAGCAGCCAAGATAGACCTGATATTCATCATATATATGTTGTTGATGCTAATTTGGTCTCTTCTATTTTCTTTAATGATATTGTCCCATGTGTTTTAGAATCTACATTGAAAACTAAATCTGAAAAGAATGAAGCGGGAGTAAAGGAACAAAATGTTTTAGAAAAGAAATAGAAAAGAGATGGATTGTGGACCATGTATTTTGATGGATCTGTGGCAAAGGTTGGTGCTGGTGCTGGTGTATATATAATTTCTCCTATAAGGGATTTTAAAGCTTTATCATATAAACTAACATTTGAATGCACAAATAATGTGGCTGAGTATGAAGCTTTATTACTTGGGCTACATGCATTGAAAGATCTGGGAGCACAAAGGATATGAGTTCTGGGAGATTCAAAGCTTGTAATAAACCAGGTGAATGGCAGTTATCAAACCAGACATCCCTGAATGAGGGCTTATAGAAATGAAGTATGGGATATGTTTGTTAAATATTTTATAGAACATACAATTAAGGTGGTTCCTAGATATGAGAATAGAGTAGTTTATTCTTTGGCAGTTGCTATTGGTAAATTTAAAACTCCAAGTACTGGTCAAAGGGAATATCAAGTGGATATTGTAAATAGGCGTTCATACCTGATAATTCTAAATATTGGTAGGTATTTGAAGATGATATGCAAATAAACAGATTTTTAAAATTGTCTGGGGAGTTTGTGAACACTCATATTGATGGTGAAAATGATAATTGTGAAAATTTCCAAGATGCTGAAGAAAGTGAAGAAGAAATGATTAATACTAAAAACTTGAAGGGAAATCTAGGAGGAAAGGATATCATTCAATTAAAAAGTAATTTTACACCAAGAGGTTTAATCCCCTTAGAGAATATTTTTTAACAAAACGATGTTGCTAAAGATCCAAAAGTGAAACCTGCTGATAATGCTATTGAGGATAGAAATATTGGCATTGAAGAAAATCCAAAGATTGTGAAGCTGTCTAAAAACCTACCTGCCAAAGAAAAGGAAGAATATGTAAACTTGATGAAAAAATATAGAGATGTGTTTGCCTAGAGTTATGAGGATATCCAAGAATATGATACTTCAATAATACAACATACTATTCCAACCAAACCTGGAGAAAAATCTTTCAGACAAAAACTCAAAAGAATAAATCCAAAGCTGTTGCCAGTTATTGAGAAGGAAATCAAAAAATTGTTTGATGGAAAAATTATCATGACTTTGAGATTCTCAAGGTGGGTTGCTAATTTGGTTCCTTTCAGAAAGAAAAATGGAGAAATAAGGCTTTGTATAGATTTCAGGAATTTGAATAAAGTCTCAATGAAAGATAACTATCCTTTTCCAAAGATGGATCATATTTTGCAGAGAGTGGTCGGAGCAGAAAGAATTTCAACTATGGATGGTTTTTCAGGATATAATCAAATTAAGGTGTTACCTGAAGATCAAGAAAATACTGCTTTTACCACACCATGGGGCACTTTTATGTATGCAAAGATGCCTTTTCTTTTGATGAATGCAGGGGATACCTTCCAGTGTGCCACATACATTGATTTTGCAGGAGAAATAGGTAAATTTGTGGTAATTTATATGGATGACATCACGGTATATTCAATATCTGATAGGGAGCATATTCACCATTTGAAAAAAGTTTTTATAAAATGCAGACAATTTGGTATATCATTGAATCCAAAAAAATCAAATTTCGCATTAGAAGAAGGAAAGTTGTTGGGTCACATAATGTCTAAGGATGGAATAAATATTGATCCTAATAGAGTTAGTGCAGTTTTGAACGTAGGAGAACCAAGAAGCAAAAAAGAAATACAATCATTCCTAGGACAGGTAAATTTCTTGAGAAGGTTTATTCCTAGTTTTGCTGAAATATTAATGAATATCACTAATATGCTGAAAAAGGGTCATGAAATAAAATGGACAGGAGAGGCTAAGAAATATTTTAAAGAAATAAAACAAGCCATTTTGGAATCTCCTGTGCTGGTGAGTCCAGACTTCAATAAATATTTCTTAATATTTTCATATGCTTCAGAACATACTATTGCTGTAGTTTCGTTACAAAAGAATAATGAGAATATGGAGCAACCTATATCCTTTTTCAGTAAGATGTTTAGAGATGGGGAATTAAAATAAGATATTATGGAGAAACAGGCGTATGCTTTGTTGAAAACCTTAAAATATTTCAGAGTGTATATTCTTCATTCACATATAATTGCTCATGTTCCAACCAGTGTAGTAAAAGGGATTCTTACACAGCCTGATCCAGAAGTAAGAAGAGAGAAATGGATAGCAACATTATTAGAGTATGATATAGAAATTACACCTACCAAGTTGATTAAAGGGAAAGGACTCACAAAAATGTTGATAGATTCAAATTTTGAATCTTTACAGCTTAATTTCTTATCTAGTCAATCTCATCAGTTGGACACAGGGGTGGAGGTGATGATTGATTTCACTACATCTCCATTGTATTCCTATATTGTTCATGTTCTTCAAAATTTACAACCTCCTGCAGGATTATGTAAAACTAGAGCAAGATCTGTGTAGTTGAAAGCTACTAAATTTTGTATTCTAAATCAATATATTTATTGGAAGGATCCTAGAGGTGTTTTACTTAAATTCCTTTTAGAAAATGAAGCCCAACACACAGTGAAGGAATTTCATAAAGGAGAGTGTGGGGGACATCACTCTTGGAAAGTAACAACAAAAAAATTTTTGAGAGTAGGTTTTTATTGGCCATCATTGTTTTCAGACGTGTACAAAGAAACTAGCACATGTCACCAATGCTAGATTTTTTGTGGTAAGAGAAAGATAATTCCACTCCCTCTTAATCCAATAACAGTAGAAGCTCCTTTTCAACAGTGGGGCTTGGATTTCATTGGAGAAATAAAGCTAAATTCTTCAAGACAACATAAATGGATGCTGAAATCCACAAACTATTTCATGAAGTGGATTGAAGCAATACCTACCAGGAGAGCTACTGAGATAGTAATTATGGATTTTCTTGAAGAAAATATATTGTCTAGGTTTGGGTGTCCTAGAAGAATAGTGACTGAAAATGCAGTAGATTTTAAATCCAAAAAGATGATTAATTTTTATCATAAATATCATATCAGTCTAAATCATTCAACTTCTTACTATCCACAGGGAAACGGATTGGTGGAGTCTTCTAATAAGAGTCCGGTAAGAATTATTAAGAAGTTGTTAAAAGATAACAAAAGAGCTTGGCACACCAAGCTTAAGTATGTTTTGTGGGTCGATAGAATTAGTACTACAAGGGCAATTGGAATGTCTCATTTTCAATTGGTATATGGAACTGAAGTCATTTTTCTAGCATCGTTGGGTGTACCAGTTATGAAATATTTTCAGGAACAACAGGATGAGCTGAACCATATGTAGAGAAGAATAAACCAAATTATCAAATTAGATGAGCAAAGGAATAAATCTTATGATAAAGTGTAGATACACCAAGAAAAAATGAAAAATACTTTTGATAGAAGGGTGAAAGAAGAATAGTTCCAAATTAATGACCTGGTATTAAAATGGGATGCTCCTAGGGAAGACAAGCAAGGAAAATTTGACCACATATGGGTAGGTCCTTATGTTATCGCAGGTAACAGAGGGGAAAATGCATTCATTCTGGAATATCCAAATGGGGTTTCGCTGGAGAGTAACCCTGTTAATGGAAGATTTTGAAACATTACCTGTCCTAAGGTGGAGGGAAAAATTTGTACCATAGTTTGTAAATATTTATTTTCTTGAAAGCAGTACATATGGTGAACCAAATATTTTTGTAGACCAGAGTGAATGCCCTAATATTTTGGAGGGTAGCCATTTTTCTTTATTTAGAAAATATATATAAGATAAAAAGTAAAAATTTTGGAGGTTTGGATACAAAATTTAGAAACATGCACTTGGTCTACGAGTTCTTTGATACTTCACAGGGAGGGTATCATCCCCAGTTGGAGCTAGTTGTTAACACCCTCTATGTTGAACAATTGAGGAAGGATGTGGTCGAAAAATGATAAAGGCATATATAAAAATTGGTAAGGGGTTGGTAGTCATGAGTCTCTTATTAAAAATGCACACTTTGGTTAATTCATTGTACAACTCAAAGGTGTAGATTTATTAGCACGAAAATCTACAGTTGCAAATTGATCCGATGGGAAAAATTTGCACAAGAAAGAAGTTTTGACGGCACAACAGAATTGGTTAACAAGATAGCAAGATCGATGGCCAAGAGATAATGAAAATAAAATCTATGGTCATGAGGTAGTCCACGATGTGAAGATGCAAGGTTGAAAAAATGAGAAAGGCTGGAGGATTGCACACAACAGGTTTGATCCAATGGTTTAGACAAGAAATGAAGTGTTATCAACAGTCATAGTCTACTCTGAAGTTCAAATCTGTGAGATAATTAAAAAGGATGAGTGGTAGCAGAATTTAAACTGCTTTCCACGTGATGACTTTTAGTGAGTTCTGCTGAGGAAAGTGGTAAAGGAAAAACAACTTGTTGAGAGTCTCGGAATGATCTGTTGTATAAAAAGTGAGTTGACCTAGGTAAAGTCATTTTGTTTACACGCTGCTAGTGAAAAGAAGAAGGGACAGTGCTCCATATTTTTCCAAAAGTCAAATTTTACGTAGTCTTATCAACAGTCATAGTCTACTCTGAAGTGCAAATCTGTGAGATGGTTAAAAAAGGATGAGTGGTAGTGGAAATTAAACCGCTTTCCACATGGCGAATTTTAGTGAGTTCCCCTGAGGAAAGCGGTAAAGGAAAAAAAACTTGTTGAGAGTCTCGTAATTATCCATTGTATAAAAAGTGAGTTGACCTAGGTAAATTCATTTTTTTTTCACGCTGCTGGTGAAAAGAAGAAGGGACAGTGCTCCATCTTTTTCCAATAGTTAACTTCTACGTATCCAATAGTTACTAGGTAATCCTTAGAACACTGAGACTTTGTTGAAGACTTGTTACCTTTGTTTTATTATGGAGAAGAAGTAGGGCTTAGGAATATTGTGTAGAGTTCTAGATGAGAGATAAGAGGTTGTTATTGATAATGAGAGGAATGTATTTTACCCAATTCTGTCAGTATGTAGTGTATCAATTTCAAAGGAGTGTTTGTGGCAGCATAATTCACAAGGGAATGATATTCTAAATGTCTGTAGTTCTTTCTTATATTACTTTTCTATTGAACAAACCCTACCTTTCCCTGAATTTGTTGAATGGTGTGCAAGTAGTTACTCATCTTTCGAAAGAGTTATTATGAGTTATACAACGTCAAAAATCCTTTGTAGAGTTGATGCAAAAACTGTTCATGGGGTATTGAGGATTCCTGATAGTTTCCCCAAAAGCTATGAATCTTTCAATGAGAAAGTCTTAATTGAATTGTATAAAAATTGTAAAATCAAAGGTAGATGTCACTTTTTATCTAGTATTGTGAAATATGGTTAGTCGTTAGAGGGTTTATTTCTACCATACAATGTCAATATTTTCAAGGAGGAAGTGCAATTGCTAATGTCACTTGTCAGTCAAGTTTTGGGTTTGGACGGTGATACACATATCAACAAAGTCATCTTAGTTTTTTTGCTAAGTATAGGTTCGACTGACCATGAATCCCATTTAGCTCATTGTTTCAATCTTGATGAGTATTTAGCCGAAGTTATCCATACCCAATTGGTTGAATTTCCTAAAGTGAGGTTCTTCAGATATCAGTCATATTTGCTGAAAATGCTTTTTTGTTCTCATGTGTCAGAGTTGCAGTTCTTGTCTACCATGTTCTCTCCAGACCTTCCGAAATAGATTAACATGTTTGATTTTGTAAATACAATCATGGCTGTATTAATCTGCATAGTGATCTAGGGAGTAAACACAAGTCTCATCAAAGATTAATAACAAATAACTCATGAAAATGGTGTAAATGGGATACAGAATGAGTATCCTCTCTATATATTCACACAAGAATGAGTAATTACATTACAATGTCATGCTGCAGGTATGAATGACAAAGCAATTCGAATCCTCAAAGAGATCATTTGAATTGAATGAGTGAGTCTAGCTTAACTGAATGTAAGCCATAGTCAACACTCAAGTTAACCACTGATCAAAACCCTAATTGACTCAAATGAGCCCTAACTGAAGTCAGAGTGCAATAAATGATTGAGTCTTAACTGAAAGAGGTCAGACACATGTCATAGCAAGCCAACCATCTAGTGGTAGTGCATCAATGACTCCAATGAATCCTGATGAGGTTAACTGAAGTGTAACTGAACTTCAGAAGTGGTTGGAGGTGCCTCTGTTGACTCCAGTTCATTAAATAATCATTAAATAATCAATTTAATGAAGGGAGGTTCCTTCACTACCCTGTTTAACTGATTGTAACCATCAGTTAGCAATAAAGTGCATTGATGACACTCAGATCACCCCCGGAGTGCTCCAGTTAGCCTCCCTGAATGTAGGAGAAGGCTAAGTTAGCCTCTTTGAGTGAAGGTAGGTGTGGGTGTGATCTAGATGATGCCATTTAATGCTCCACAGATGTCAATTAAGTCATTAATACTTAGGATAGTGGTTTAACTAGGCCAAATTGACCAAAATGAGTGTGTATGGTGGTAAATGTCTCCAACACCCCCCCTTAAGCTATACTTGGAAGGAGTTAGAAAATATAAATTCATAAAAATGCTAGTGCCCTAGCAACTAAGGCCACAAGTCACCCTATAAAATGCTGAAACTGAAACAATGCTTGAAAACAAAGTAAATGAGGAAAAGAGGGAAAACCCAATGGGAAAACCCCCCCCCCTTAAGCTGAACACTAGAAGTAGTCTGAATCACCATGATGAACTCACCCCAAACAGGGAACGGAGGTAAGTGAACTTATTTTCTAAAAATATCTTGGTGAAGATGTCTGCAATATGCTCATCAGTCGGGCAGTATTGCATAATGATGGTCCTGTCATGCACTAGCTCCCTGATATAGTGCATGTGGATCTCTACATGCTTGGTCCTTTTCCTGGTAACTAGATATATGGATATCTTAGTAGCACTTTTAATGTCACAAAATAGGACATTGTACAAAGTACTACCAAGATCAAACTTTGAAAGAATCCCTTGCAACCAAACTGCTTGGATGGAACCATTCACCGCTCCTTGATACTCGGCCTCTGTTGAAGATATTGCTATGGCAGTCTGATTTTTGCTAGACCAGAAAATGGGGCCACCAAAAAACATGAATACATATCCAAAAGTAGAATTATAATCAATATAATCACCCACCCAATCAGAATCTGTGTATCCAACCAACTCTAGCTCGAAGTCTGCAGCATAGTGAATGTCGTAGGTCCTGGTTTCCTGAATATACTGGAGGATCCTCTTGGCTATGTTCCAATGAATATCATGAGGCTGCTACATGTATCTTGATATATAATTCATGGAATAACATATATCATTCTGAGAATGTGTCAAGTACAACAAGCTACCAATCAGCTATCGATAGATAGTGCAGTCCATGGGAGGTGTGCTTTTTCCTTCTTCAAGGTTGATCCTTGAAAGGAAAGGGAAGGGTGCAAGCATACATTCAGCCATGTTAAACTTGACTAATAGGTATGATATATATTTTTACTGAGTGACCATAATCCCATCAAAAATTTTCTCAATTTTGAGCCCCAAAAATTGTTTTAGGAGCCCCAAATCACTCATTTCAAAGGCATTGTGGAGAGCAATTTTGATGGATGAAATGGAAGCAATAGTGCTACCTGTGATCAGTAAGTCATCAACATATAAAAAAATAATGATAAAATTACCATCATTCTTCTGTAAATACACATTTGGATCTGGTCTACACCTTTGGAAGTTTTGCAAGAGAAGGAACGCATCCATCTTGGAATACCACTCTCTTAGGGCCTGTTTTAACCCGTATAGTGACTTCTTTATCTTGAAAACCAAATATGGATCAGTGATGTATCCCTTAGGATGCTTCATTTATATATCCTCATGAATATCTCCACGTGTAAAGGCTAACTTAACATCCATATGATGCACTTCCCAGTGCTTAGATGCTTAAATTTCCAAAACTAGGCGGATGGAGTCCATTTTTGCAACCGGTGCAAACGTCTCATGGTAGTCCACACCTTGGACCTGAAAGAAACATTTTTCCACCAGAATTGCCTTATATTTTTAGGTGATTCTATCAGCAGCAACCTTGGTCCGAAACACCCACTTTCATTTAACCAATTTCCTTCCCAACGGAAGAGAAACTAGCTCCCAAGTAGTGTTTTTTTTAAGAGAATTCGTCTCTTCATCCATGGAAACTTGCCATCTCGGATCCTTCTGAGCATGGTAGTAGGATTTTGGGTCTAAAATAATCATCAAATAACAATTTTCGAACAGCAAATTATCAACACAAGAGATTGCAATACCTGCTCTTTGGAAATCAGACCAGGTTCTCCTTGGATCATCCAGATTTCCAATGTTATCTCCTACGGAGGAGAGTGTCTGTCGGGCCCATGTGGGAAGATGATTTTGTAATTCAGGTTATGATTCAGAATATTATTTTTTCTAAACACTGATATAAAGAATCATAGGATCCAAATCATGGTCATCACCCCCAATTTCATCATCCAAATATTCAGTAGAATAGGAAGGAAAATCAGCAATTTTCTCCTTCACTAGTTCCACCTCCTGAGGAGGCTCATCGAATTTGAAAATTCTTTCGATGATGATATATTTTGTTTTGATATCCAGAAGCTTGAAACCTTTTGATTCATTAGGATACCCAATAAACATACATTCTATGCTTTTCTTTTGCAAAGCCCTTCTTTTGTCAAGTGGAATCCGGGCCCATGCAATGGACCCAAACACCCGTAGGTTCAACACATCTGGCTTGTGTCTGAAGTATGCTTAGAAATGGGTATTCCATTTCATAGATTAATGTGGAAACCTATTATGAATGTATTCATGGTTTTATCAGACAAATTTTCATCCAACTTCTTTGATTCCAACATACAGGTGGTCATCTCCTTGAGAGACCGATTCTTCCTTTTCGCTACTCCGTTCTGCTGGGGAGTGTAGGGAATTGAATGTTGGACCTGAATACCAATTTAGGATAATATGTGTAGAAAATAATTACTGACATAATCCCCACCATTATTAGATCTCAATATCTTGATCTTAAGCCCAGAGGCATTCTCAATCAAGGCCTTCAATTCAGAAAAATTTTCACATACTTCAGACTTCTTTTTGAGAAAGAAGACCCATGTGTACCTTGAAAAATCATCAATAAAAGTCAAAATATACCTTTATCCATTAATGTATATGATAGGAATTGGACCACTGATATCAGAATGTATCAGTCCCAATATGCATGTAGCTCGGTTTTCCTTCCCCTGATCGAATTTGTGCTCAGGGTGTTTTCCAATCACACATCCCTTGCTGTTTCTGGTGGTTTCCTTGATGACTGGGACGCCTTCAACCATGGATTTTTTCTGTAATTGCTGCAAATATTTGAAATTTATATGGCCAAACCTTTCATGCCATAACCTACTAACCTCATTTCCATGAGTTAGCAGAGTGCTGGGCTTTGCATCTGGCACAAAGTGGGAGAACTCATAGGCTTTTGCATGATGGTTTGCAAGGCCTTTAGCAATGAGTTTCTCAGATGAAAGCTCCATTATCTCAACATCATTTGGGATGAAATAAAATCTCTTAGGCACTCCTATATGTGTCATATAATAGACACTAAGGATATTTGATTCTAGAGATTGTACATACAAAACATTTGAAAAATAGCCATTCTCAAGATCAACCGTACCCTGTCCTTCTGAAATGATGGTGGAGTCATCTCCCATGTGGATGGGTATGGATTTTCCAGTCTCCAAGGATGAAAAAGAGTCTCCTTCAGGAATCATGTAGTTCGAAGCTCCAGAATCAATCAAGAGTGCTTTGGAATTCGAAGTGCTTGCCATGAGAGCATGACCTTTTTCATGCTGTAGTTCCTGATCTTGCTGATCTCTCCTCCAAAATCTTTCCAAAATATTGATGTGATTTTTCTCAAGGAGAGAGGTAGCTTCATCAAGATTATTCTTCATGTAGGCATGTTAAGGGTGGAAGCCCTCCCCGCAGTATGAACACTTGACTTTTTCCTTTCCATGATGCCCTTTTCCTTTGTTCTTCCTTGAGCCGAAAGATTCATCATGCTGTTGGTTTTCAACTTTAGGGTTAGGAGCTTCGAATTTAGTTTTTGGATTCTTCTGCTGCTTTCCTTTACCCTTCAGATCTTCGGGGCCTGAGACATGGAGGGATTGATCATGGGAGGATCTGATGATCCCCATCTAGACAGGCTTATCATGTTCACTTGTTAGGGACTCAATGAAGGCATTGAGTGTAGGCATCTTCCATCCAGGGGTTGTGAGCTTCGCCGGATGGAATGTAGAGATAAAAAATGAATAATTAGCTCCATGTTTGGAGAGTATGGCGAGGATGAACTGATAATCCACCTTCTCCACTTTGCATTACTTCAAGAGTAAGACAGTGTGCTTGAACTTTGTGAAAAATTCATTCAACGTCTCGAAATTGGAAGGCTAGAGAGACATCAATTCATTTTTGAGCTGGTAAACTCTCAAATCATCCTTCTTTCCATATAGGGTTTCCAATTTGTCCCAAATTTCCTTTGGAGTCTTAAATCCCGCAAGATGGAAAAGGAGATTCGGTAAATAGAGAGGCACAAGAATCCGAATGCTTCATCCTTCTTGTTCAAGAATCTTGATTTTTCTATTGCAGTACTAGGCTCATCTTTAGTTTCCATGGTGACTCTATAGAGTCCTCTAGAGTGCAACTGAATCTCCATGTCTCCTTTCCATGAGTGCAAATTGAATGGAATCAAAAGATCTATTGAGGAGGCCATCTGGATCTATTGGAGCGAATGCTTCACTTGTAGAAAACCTGAAAATCACAATAGAAAGGGCAATGTAAGATCAGACAACCTGCACATTTTAGGCTTTCATCACACCCAGCATAGTCAATCAAGCAAGCTTGATCAACAAGTTATTTACTTGGGGTATTAAGTGGTAAGCCTTGGCTTCTAGTGCAGTGCTGTATTCTTTGAGCTATTGCTCAATTTTCATGCAAGATCTGTCAAAAACCTTGTTTTTGAGAGATCTAAGCTTCATCCTGCTGTGAGATCTAATACCATATTAATTTGCACAATTATCTAGGGACTAAACACAAGTCTCATCAAATATTAATAACAAATAACTCATGAAAATGGTGTAAATGGGCTACAGAATGAGTAGTCGCTCTGTATATTCACACAAGAATGAGTAATTACATTACAATGTCATGCTGTAAGCATGAATGACAAAGCAATTTGAATTCTCATGAAGGTCATTTGAATTGAATGAGTGAGTCTAGGTTAACTGAATGTAAGCCACAATCAACACTCGAGTTAACCACTGATCAAAACCCTAATTGATTCAACTGAGCCCTAACTAAAGTCGAAGTGCAATAAATGATTGAGTCATAATAGAAAGAGGTCAGACACATATCACAACAAGCCAACCATCAAGTGGTAGTGCATGAATGACTCCAATGAACATCGATGAGGTTAATTGAAGTCTAACTGAACATCAGAAGTGGTTGGAGGTGCCTCTGTTGACTCTAGTTCATTAAATAATCATTAAATAATCAATTTAATGAAGGGAGGCACCTTCACTACCCTATTTAACTGATTGTAGCTATGAGTTAGCAATAAAGTGCATTGATAACACTCATATCACCCCCTGAGTGCTCTAGTTAGCCTCCCCAAATGTAGGAGAAGGCTAAGTTAGCCCCCTTGACTGAAGGTAGGCGTGGGTGTGATCTAGATGGCAACATTTAATGCTCCACTGATGTCAATTAATTCGATAATACTTAGGATAGTGGTTTAACTAGGCCAAATTGACCAAAATTACTATGTATGGTGGTAAATGTCTCCAACAGGCTGAGATATACAAATTGCTTTTCGATGATCTCTTGCTAAGGGTGTTGGAAGACATGAGACTTATGTTATAGTATTATTTAGAAGACAAAATAGGAAATTGGTTTTTGCATAAAGAATTTACTGTTCTTAGAGTCTATGGGTTCAATAGAGAGCCATACAAGTTACCCGCTTTCTTGACCCCAAGAATATTTGCATTATAATTCATGAGATAGAGGTTATATGTAGAGGAGGAACATTTTGGGGCATTTAAAAAATCTTCCAATGTTAAATTTCCTCTGAAAGTTGGTCCTTTCATTTTTAAGAATAAAAGCGTCTTGTTAGTCATTGAGAAATTGTTAGAAGTTATGTATTTTCAAAAAGAGGAAAAAGTGAATTATGATCGACACCATATTATTTCTCAGAGGAAGCAGCTGAACAAAAATAAGCCATTTAATCATCAAATTGTTGAGGGATTAGACAAAATAGCAAATTTGGCTAATTTTGAAGAAAATATAGAAGCTGGTGAAGATAGGAGGAACAGATTGGCTGTAACAGCTCAAGCGTCTGTTAATTATAGCATTATGAATGAAAGCACTCTTTCTGAAGCAGATGGCATGGATGTAGATGAAGACATTTCCCATAAAAAGATCAAAACACATCCTCAAGATGAGCAAATTATTTCAAAAGAAATATTTTCAGAAGATTTAAAGAAGATGGTCCTGTTCCAGAAAAAGTCTGTACATATGCATCAATATTCTTTTGGAGATGAAAGTAAGACAGAGCCTAGTTCCCATTACAAATCCAGGATAGATTTAATGTCGAGTTATGCTGATAAAGAAATGAAGTCATCAAAGGAAACTAAGAGTTTGCTTCCTCGAGTTAGGAAATTAATCAATCAAAAGAATTCATTGATTTCTACTCGAGACGCAGAGAGGAATACCCTAAAATTTGTTGTGGTAAGTGACAAGAAAGTGTTTGAAATGGAGGTGAAGCTGGAAAAAATCAATGTTCCTGATAAAATATAGCTCCATAAACAAACTAGAGATGTTATTTATTCTAATTTGTTAGAGGCAATTGTGAAAATTACTAAATCACAGTCTCTTGCAGATAAGATGGAAGTTCAATTGAAGCATGAGAAGGTTGAAAATAAAGCAAATTTGATTCAAATTAAAAAGTTGCAGGGAGATGTTATAAGATTAGGGACCGAACTAAGTAATATGCAAGTGACCAAGAAGTTTCTAGAGGAGAAGGATAATACCATTCAAGTGTTGAAAAAGAAGCTTAAAGTCCCTAATGCTGAACATGTTCAATCTTAATAATTGTTTGAGTTTCAAGAAGAAAAAGAGAAAGTCTATTAGGAAATGATGGATTATAAAGGAAAATAATTGGAGCTGGAGGAGGAGAAAAATAAGTGGGAGGTAGAAAGGGCTAAATTGATAGCTCATATTGCAAAGTTCAAAAAAGATCAAAATGATGAAAAAGAGGTTATGGAAGAACTGATGAATCAACCCTTTGTTGATGTTGGAATATAATCCATCGGGATTATACATTAGTGTACATAATAGGAATATGAATAGTTACATAGGAAGGTGAAAAGGATGGTTTGAATATGAATCTCAACCACCATATGAAATGTATAAATGTATGCATTCGCAATGGAATAGAATTGAATTTGGGAGTTATTTACCCAACAGTGGTATCAGAGCTGCCTGCCATAACTCCTGGCTGCATTTTAGTCCTAGCATTATTTCTGTTTGACCTCCATTCTGCCCTTTGATCAGAATTGAGCATTTCTCCTACCAACCTGCATACATTCATTGTATGCGTTACAGTTCCAGATTGCGTTGAGGAATGACTGTGTCTTAGAAACCCTAATTTCTACCCTAGAACCTTGCATGGAGTTTGATGCGTAAATATTGTTGCGTGGATACCTTCCTTCTCTCTGATTCTCTGAAGAAAAAAAAAATGCTTTTCTTGCCCTCTTCATAGTCTACCTTATGCTCTTGGCGCTACTCCTCACCTCCTCTGCACGTTTTTGTTGGGTGATCTATCTCTGTGCTATTGAAAGCAAATAAAACCCTAATTCTGGGATTTCACATTCGTACTAAGTGTGGAAGTAAGGTGTATTATTTTCTTGTAAACACTCATCTGAAATGAATACTCCTTGGCGTTGGTGATAACGCAGATGCAATTGCAATTTCTATCTTGAAGATTAAGCTCGTTGGAGACTGATTCATAGTCATGTGGATGACTATATCTGAGTCAAAGAAATTATGGTGAGCTCCATTCTCTGTCGATGTCGTGGGATGATGACTAATCCTATTTCTGACAACATTTCGAATTCCATTTGGGCACTCTTGCAAATCATGAATGCTGTGTATAAATCGTGAATGTTGATGAGTGAACACGGTGGAGACTCAAGCCTTTTTCAAAGAGCGTGGAGAATGCTACGGCGTTGATTGAAGCGTGACTGTGTTGATGGTGCTTTCAATGAGAGCATGAGTATGCAGCGTGAAGCGTGAACTCTGTGTTGAATACCAGTGATTAAATATTCACGCCATTAAGTGGAGACCGTGAAGACTGCAATGACAAGAAGCTATGATAAGCTATTGATTGAAGCTGTGTGAAGCGTGAAGCGTGACCTGTTGAAGATTGAAATTCTCTTTGATGTTGTGAATCCTTTGCCTACCGATGATTGAATACCATTGGTGAAGATTCATTCCACTAAGTGGAGGTAAATATTGTTGCTAAAATATGTTGTGACCGTTCGATTGCACAAACCCTAATTTCTGCCCAAATTATTGTGCATGGAGTGTTTTCTAGAAAATTTCTGCAAATATTTTTCATATGTATGAATAGTGTGGATGTTGGGAAGAGCCCATGGCTTATGTAGCAGCCTATAAAGGATGAGTATGAGACATTTTCTCTGTGATCAGCAATGAATTCTATGTGTTGGAGATATTGTATTGTATTTGCTTGTAATTTGTTCTTCCGTTCAAATTGAAGTCGTACTATTGAAAAGGAGAGAATCAGTGCTTTCAAGACTCTCCCTTCATGACAAAGATTGTTGATGGAATGCATGAAGCTATGAAGATCAAGTCTAGTATCCATTCGTGTGGAGCTACGAGCTGTTTTTTCTGAATGTGAAGACCATTGATGTGACTCAATTGATGTGAAGATAGAGTCGAAGGAAGAAGACTGCTTGAAGAGTGTTAAACTGTAAAACGTATCGGGAACTCATTCGACTAAGTGGTGCTGCAAGATATTGTATTGATGTATTTTTCATCTTCGATGAAGATTTGAAATGTATTGTTTATATAAAACCACCCTAGAATAAATGATATAGAGTTGCAAAATTAAATATAGAGCAGCTGCAAGATTGTTTTGATAGGGTTATAGAATTAGTTTTGATAGGCTGCATAATCATATTGTAATTTGTAAAGGAGAAGGAATCTAAACCTACATCCCATATATTTTTCCAAGTATTCTGTAAGTTACAGATTCATCACAGAATATGCAATCTATAGCATCTGTAGTTGGTGCCACTCTCTCTGGCAAAGAGAGAGGAAGAGGTAGAGGAGGCAGAAACAACTCCAACAAAAGATCAGATTTGAAGTGCAAGCATTGTGGAAAGACTGGACACACAGCAGATCAGTGTTGGGCTTCGTGGGACTCCATCAAAGACAGACACAACCAGAAGAAAGATGACAATAAAAACCAAGATGCTAGTAAATCTTCAGATTCTGCTCATTGTATTGTTGCACATTGTAATATTGGTATTAATGAAATGACTTCACTTTCATCTTACAAAGATTGTTGGCTACTTGATACTGGTGCAACATCACACATGCCTTTTAGAAAATACTATTTTGAAGAACTTAATGAAACAATAAATGGCATAGCTTACTTTGCAGATAAGTCAAGTCTTAAACCAAAGGGAATGGGTGCCATTCGGCTGAAGATGCCTGGATTCCCTGATTTCTTGTTGAAGAATGTTCTTTATCTTCCAGAGTTGCAGAGAATCTTGTTGTCCTTGGTGGAGATTCGACAGCAAGGCCATTCCATCCACATGTTTGATGGAATCGTAGAAATAAGAAAGTCCTCTGACAACCAAGTCATCATGACTGGATATAAAGATGGGAATCTGCTGAAGCTAAAGGGTTCATCTGCAAGAGTTCAAAACTATGCCTACCTCTCTCAGGATGGAGAAGGTAATTTGTCATCAAGTTTATTGTGGCATGCAAGATTTGGTCATCTGAATTATAACAGTCTTCGTTTGTTGAAAAATAATGGTGTATTTGGTTTGCCCACTATTCCCAAAGATAAGAGCAAACGTGATGCATGTATATTAGGGAAACACAGTAAGCTGCCATTAAATGAATCTAATTTCAGAGCAAGTAGGAAATTAGAATTAGTGCATTCTGATTTATGTGGCCCAATGCCAACTCCTTCTGCAAATGGGAATAAGTATTTTATGACCTTTGTTGATGACTACTCAAGAATGTGCTGGATTTACTGTTTAAAGACAAAATTAGGAGCATTTCAAACATTCAAAGACTTTCATGCATTGATAGAAAAACACGCACAATCTAAACTTGGTACACTTCGTACTGATAATGGGAAAGAATACACTTCAAACTTGCTTTTGAATATTATCTTCGCCAACATGGAATTGCACATCAGACTACAGTTCCCTACAATCCTCAACAAAATGGTGTAGCAGAAAGAATGAACAGAACCATAATGAATATGGTATGCTCAATGATGTTTTTCAAGAATGTAAAACTAATGTTTTGGGGTGATGCAGTGAAATGTGCAGCCTATTTGAGAAACAGAAGTCCCTCAAATGCTCTTGATAACAAGACTCCACATGAAATGTGGTTTGGCCATCTCCCTTTAGTCAGGCATCTCAGAGTTTTTGGTTCCACCTGTTATTCCTTGATTCCAAAGGAGAAAAGAAACAAGCTTGGTGCTCGAAGCAGAAAATGCATTTTCCTGGGGTGCAAAGAATACTCCAAGGCATACCGTCTATATGTTGAGGTAAACAAGAATTTTGTTATTTCCAGAGATGTCATTTTTCTTGAGACTAATAAAAATGACCAGTCCATTGAGAGACAGCTTGATCATTTGGAAGAATATCCTCATCCA
>LPNX011193391.1:346619-421619 GCA_001517045.1 Pseudotsuga menziesii
GTTTTGATGACAAGGAACAATGAGAGCTATATAGCATCCATAAAGAAAGATTTGAAAAAGATCTTTGAAATGACAGATATGGGACATATCCACTATTACTTAGGAATTGAAGTCACTCAACATCCTAAGTACATATTCCTATCTTAGAAAAAATATGTTGGAGAACTACTAGACAAATTTTGCATGACAGAATGCAACCCTATATCTACTCCAATGGAACAGAAAATGAAGCTCACATCAAGCGAAGGAAAAGAATTTGAGGATGCGACCAAGTATCGACAACTTGTAGGAAGACTTATCTACCTTACAACAACTAGACCAGATATTTCTTATGTTGTTGGCATACTTTCAAGGTTCATGCATAAACCTTGTGAAGGACACTAGTCAGCTGCAAAAAAGAGTTCTAAGATACTTGAAGGGGACTCAAGACATTGGACTCAAGTAATCTAAGGTGGATGAATTCAAACTTATTGGGTACTCAGACTCAGATTTTGATGGCGATAAGGAGACAGGAGTATCAACTTCTGGATACACTATGAGTCTTGGATCAGCAGCTGTCTCATGGATATCACACAAACAGTCAGTTCCGGCAGATTCAACAACATAAGAAGAATATGTGGCTGCAACTGAAGCAACGAAAGAAATAGTATGGCTCAGCAAGATACTTGACGATTTGCAAGAAAAACAAGAGAACTCCACTCCATTATTGATCGACAATACTTCTGCAATCAAGCTGGCTAAGAATCCCAGATTCCATGATCGAACCAAACACATTAACACAAAGTATCATTTGATTCGACATCATGTAGAGGCCAAGACAATCCATCTTCGACATTGTTCCACAAATGATCAAGTTGTAGATATCTTCACCAAAGCACTTGGACGAGAAAAGTTTGAAAGATTCAGAAACATGCTCGGACTTACTAACACCCCTTCGGATTAAGGGGGGGATTGTTGGAATATAATCCGTCAGGATTATACGTTAGTGTACATAATAGGAATATGAATAGTTACATAGGAAGGTGAAAAGGCTGGTTTGAAGATGAATCTCAACCGCCATATGAAATGTATAAATGTATGCATTAGCAATGGAATAGAATTGAATTCGGGAGTTATTTACCCAACAGTTGATACTGATTTACCCCTTGTAAATGTTGAAAGACCATTAAATGAATTTTCTGCAGATACTTTATTAGTTCCTATGTCTTAGGTGAGCTTGAAAGAAGTGGACATTAAATTGAAAGATGAGAATGAAAAGATCAAATCAAAATTGGCTAAGAGCATTGAAGAGAAGAATAAAACATGTAATGATAAAAGCCAATTACAGAAAAAATTCAATGAGTTAAAAGAAAGAAATACAAGAAGAGCTCCTTTACAGGGAGCTATACATTTGATTTGGGATACTTTGTCTGTGGAAATCACTAAGTCACATTAGAGAAAATTTGGGGTCTAAAATGAGCCTCCTATGAAAAAAAAAAAAAAAAGCCACATCACACTATAAATATGCCATGTCACATTAAATCTAATGAAAGTCAACCTAAATTGTTTCATTAATGGTAGTTGACAACTATATTGAGTTAATGTAGAGTTAAGAGATATTGGTTAAAAATATTAATCAAATATTTAGATTCTTGTGCACACATAATAAATTATAGGAAACTTTTGAATTTTATATTATTATTTTTTTAAATGAATAGACCACTACTTTTTATTATTTTTCAAATATTTAATAAATGTAAAACTTAAATATAGTCATTTATAATAAAAAAAATATAACTATAATAGTATTAAAAAAATAAAAATAAAAATCACTATTATTTTTTAATATAAATTTTATATTAATTCATATAAAAAATATTACATCACATAAAATAAAAAAAACAATAAACTATGTATATTCATATTATTTTTTATATTAATATAATAAAAAATTGTGGTTTAATCGGTAGGTTGGTAAGAGAGAAAAAAAGTAAAATCAAATATTATTATAATTTTAGTAACATTAAAATAGTTTTTATTTTTTTATTATGTTAGTAATTAAATGTTTTATTTATTTTTGGATGTAATAATTAAATATATTTATTTTTAAATATTATTTCATAATATTAAAAATACTAAATATCTTTTATTTAGTATTTCAAGATAAGTCTATTTAAAATTAAATATTATTTAGTTATCTTTTTAAAAAAATAATTAATAAATTTTATTAGTATTTCAAAATGCTTCCACTACAATTTTAATTAATGCAAAGGTTATGTTTTAGAGGAGTTGGAAGTAGTGATCAAATAAAATATTCTATATTTATTAGTTAAAGTTTATTTATCTTATTTTGAGGTGATCTTTTCAAGAACTTAACTAAGGTGAGGTTGATATGGAGTTAGCTATTGTCAAATAAAAATATGACACATAACCATTATGTGTCTAACTCAACCATAATGGTTGACCAAAGATATTGAAATTCTATTGGTTTAAAAATTCAACTCAATCTAGCTCGTCCATGGCACAGTTTTTTATAAGGCCCATTTTAGACCCCAAATTTCCTCTAATTTAGGCATTATTTAAATTTTATTGATGATGAAAGATGACTGGTAAATTTGGCTACTCAAAGATTGAAATTGGCCAATGAAACTATGGAAAAGAAGCCTTTGAATACTGCTCACAATGCTGTGAATTTCTTGAATTCTTTAACATATCAAAATTTGTAGGACATTGGGATCAAAGATAGGGTAGCAATTGTGTTATGGGCGAAGAAGTTTATCAATAAACATCAACTCATGAAAGTGGTGCAGGATAAGGCGAATAAAATGTCTTCTCAAATAAAGGATTTCAGGACTGTTTTTAAATATTTATTTGATGATGGTCTCCCTTCTTTGTGGGATGATGAAGGATGGTTGTTTTCCCAGGAACAATATCACAGCTTATTGGTACAAAATCGCATGGATCATTCCAAATTTGAAGATTTAGTCAAAGGGTTAACTGGAAAGTTTATTGTGGAAAAGTTGATAGAAGACTTTGAGATATTGGATAGGTTTTTAATTATTAAAAAAAGATTACTAGCCGTGTCTTATGAAGCTTATGTGGATTTGGAGGTGTCAATCAGAGAGATGACAGAATACAGTACTCCAAATGTGGAACAATGGAATATCATGGAGAAATTTGGGAAGACCAAATACATACTACATTCATGAAGACATGTGTTGTAGTTCGAGAAGTTGTTTGTTCGTGATGACTTGCAGTTACAGAGTTTGCTATAATCAATCAATCTATTATTTCAATCAAAAGCATGTAATTATTATTCCTAGTTATTAGGGACATGGTTACAAAAAACTTATGATTAATAGATTAGTTGGCTATTGATCTTCTTGGAAAGAAACTATTTTTGTATATATTTGAATTTATTTGATGTATTGGGGGTTGGAATCCATAAGTTTGGAGTAATGTTTTTGTGAGAACTTATATTTTGAATGAAATTACAGAGCCGAATGCTAGCTGATCTTCAAAGATTCATGTGTTGTTTATGTTACAGTTTGTTCCTTCTTTCCTTGTGAATGTTTTCTAAGTGTTTACCTTCCATTCTGTTTCCTTTCATATCTGAACATAGTGTTTAATAGTTTCAGAGTTCATACATTTTATGCTCTGACTATTGTTTTAGATATTCACAAACATTTCCTCTAAATTTGATATGGAATTCATCTTGTGGTGCTCTATATTGATGGATTGTTCATGTTTCTCTCCTATCACCTAAAAATCAATTAATGACTGTAACTGAATGATTATCATGCCTTTGTTGAAATTATATGTATGAAGCTTTGTATTATCTTTATCTATTTTGATTCCATTTTCCAATGGTTATATGTATTTTTTCAACCATTTTCATAACTTAAAGTATTGACTCCAATATCTGGCCTTGTTAAATTTATATCTGAGAGATCCTTATTTGGAAAGAAAAGCCAGTTTCTTTCTAAAAGTGGTTTTTGTTGTTACCTTGAGATTTCCTTTCACAAACTTAGGTATATTTTGAGTGATAACACCTGTCACTCCAGTACAAAATGTTTTAGTGCATAGAGTATGAAAGGCAAAGGGAGAATGGTGCTCCACTTCATAGGGAGTGACTGTAGAATATCCTGAGGTTCAACATGATACAACAGGATGGACAACTTACCGATGACTCTAGGCTTTACTGAGAGTAAAGAGGATTACAAACTTTTCTTCAAGGTTGAAGGTAAAAGACTAGTGATACTTGTAGTGTCCCCAAAAATTGACAAAAAAAATTATAGGCTAGTGAAAACTAACCCAATGGGGATCATTATTACTTGTCTGGAATTACATGCGCTACTTATACTTTCGATCTCTTCAGAAAATTCTGATACTGTCTTGTTAATCTCTTATCCATTCAGTGATTATTAGTTTTTTTACTTCTTATGTCTTAATTATGTTATTTAAACTATTTATACATGTTAGTTATTACTGTCGATGAATTAATGAATTGTATAGATCATTGTTTTAATCCTGCACATGTGTACTCTGTTTATTTAATAAAAACTAGCTTAAATTTGTTGATGGGAACAAAGTGGTGGAGTGGTAGTACTTGTTCTCCCATGACGATCTGAGAGGTAAGGTCGTTCTTTGTTATACAGGATTACTTAGTTCATTCAAACTAAGACACCTTATTTATTGACTTACATGTTACTTTTGCGATATCATGATTATTTGGTTACTTGAAGCAATTTAGTTCCTAGTTATACTTCCAGTTCCACATTGCACTTTTATTACTGTTCCATTTTACGACTTAGGTAAGCCCTATGTTCATTAATTATCTTTCTTAGTTAATTAACTAGATGCTGTGAATTAACTTACTGTCCTTACCATTGTTATTTATCTACTTCTTGATTAATAATTACACTTCTCTTGTTTCTACCTTGCAGGTCCTTAGGTTTCGAGGTTGAATCTATAAGCTCGTTCTCTCTAGCGAGAGCATCATGGCATACTA
Organism: Pseudotsuga menziesii; assembly: GCA_001517045.1. Taxonomy (NCBI): domain Eukaryota; kingdom Viridiplantae; phylum Streptophyta; class Pinopsida; order Pinales; family Pinaceae; genus Pseudotsuga; species Pseudotsuga menziesii. The sequence goes on from LPNX011193391.1 coordinate 351,610, forward strand.
TGTTTTCTATGATTCCTAAATGCTACAAAACCTAGACTTAAATACTTATGCACAAACACTACCTATATTAACTAGAGAAGGGCATGTAATAACATAATACTTTGATGCTAAGGGGATGACATTGTAAATACTATACAATAGTGTTAAGGTTTGCGCATACTTTAAAGTTGGGAGACTATGGTATAAATACCATAACATTAGTATTATGTCTATGCTGACATTAGAAGGTGGCGAAACTATAGGGTATATTGTGCACCATGAAATATCAGGGTTTAAACTTATGACTTGGTTGAATGTATTACAACGATGATTCATAAACTATGGTGAGTGTTTATGAATGCATTAATGGCCAACAGCCAGTGCCATTAATGCCATTAGGGTTTATGAAAATGCTTGGAAAAGGGTTTGGGAATTCATTGTTTGTGCATTATGTGGTTCTGGCATTGGGGTTTCATGTGGCTTCTGCGTAGTTGGAGAATGGAGGAGACCTCCATCGATTTGCAGGTAATCTAACCACCAAACTCTATGTAAACACATTGTTTCATTATTTTATCCATACCATGGTCATGCTTCTGATGCCATCATTGATTTGATTGCAAGTGAAAATGGAGGCACTCCAGGGTTTGCACAGAACTATGCTTTCGATTTGGGTTTGCTACTTCATGGCCATGGTAAGTCTGCTAGTAAGATCTTACTTACCTCCTCTCATTCTAAGCATTTCTGAGTTGGGATTCTTTACAGGGTTGGGGTTTTAGATGGCACTTGTCGAATCTGCCTTTGGGGTTTGTAATGTATCTTGATCTGGGTTTTGACTCTCGTTGGGAGGTTTGGCATCTTGAGGCGTGGCTGCACCATTACTTGTAATGGTTCCATAGCTCACAGATTTCCATTTAACATTATTAATACGTTGACTGTTGTAAAAGAGGATTCGTGCCTTACTATGTAAATATACTGTGTGTTGGATTTTATGTGAAGACTGTAATGTGTTTTGGTATAAGATGCATATGATTTTCATTCATCATTTTTAATATATTATACTATGTAAATTCAGGATTGTGTAGTTATTTTAATGGTGTGTTTAAAATGCTGACTTGTTGGGTTTGATCGTGGCTTTAATCCTGTAGACTTTAGTCTGTGTATAATGGTAACATTTTGGGTTATGGAAGTATGCACAGAAATCCATTTATATTGTTTGTAATTTATGTTTGGGAAAGCTTCTAGAGCTTGGGGCATTATGCCATGGGATGCACCATTATTGCAATGGTTTCGTAGCCCATTGGCTTGCCATCATAAGATTTGTGTTGGCGTTAATGGAAACTGTGTATTATACAAAGTGTTGTAATTTGGTTTTAATGGTTTAGCGTGGGTGCATGCCATGCCATGAATGGCATGTGCCTCTCCCAACGACCGTGATAGCTTAGTTGGAATTTTAATATGTAATTTGTTATTTAAAAAGATAATGCTGTAATAGCTAGGGTTATGGAAAACCCATGATATTTTTTTGGTTACTGTAGCATGACTATGTGATTATAATTGTTTGATTGGATTTGCAAACTTTGCCGTAGCTAGTGTGACTGGGTATACAACCTTCAGGATTTGGTCCTGGGCAATACCAAATTGTAAAACATTTTATATGTAATAATAGAAAGGATACTATATTAATCTATGTATTTTGCTATGTGTTTTGATTATAGTAACAATTTATGTTAAGGTTATTATTATGTTGGCCTTAGGTCACAGACATCCATGGGATTCGATGTCGCGACCTATGTTGGCATAAGATAGGGTTCTCTTCTTAAGAGGAACTATTCCTTGTTTGAGTAAGAACTATAGAGATGTTTTTAATGTGGAGTTTAATTTTTCTTATGAATTATATTTGTAACCCATAAGGTTCAATACCACGACCTCTGTTTATTAATACAAAGTTATATGAATTGTTTAATTGGTAAAATTATAGGTGGATGTTTATGATGAATATTATATGGTACCTTTAAATATATAATGCATGTGATTTATGGTATTTTATTATAGACGTTAATACTGTAGGTTTTATGACAGAGTCTTGATAAGGGCCACATGGATGGTCACGATATCCCTCCGATTAATTATAATGTTTGTTTCCAGTTATGTAAAGTATTTTGTTTTAATGATTATGTGAAACAGACCTTGGAAGGTCTTTAATAATTTGATTATCTTGTTTATTATATGAAATCTATTCTTAGTAGATCTAGTTTATAATATATACTTGTTATTAGTTAGCATAATTAATATTTTAATTAATTACTACTGAACTAGTTTCTTTAAAGCTTAGGGCAAGCCTCTGCTGACAAATGGAATATGTCAGCAGGGTATTAAATACAGAGAACAAAGTATAAACATAATACTAAGATCAAAACCTAGTTAATACAGGAACATTTATGAAAGATACAAACCCTGAACATAAACAACATATAATAAAAATTATCCAACCTATGATTAGTAAATTACAAATACAAACCCTAGTAGATTGTTAACCATAAAACTTAACCATTAGGGTTAGAAATTACATTGCGGCCACTACTTAACATAAATAGTAATGAATCTTTAGGAAAGAAATAGAATATGCCTTCAAGGGTTTCATACCTGAATTTTAAGCTTTGTCAATGGTTGCACCTACATACTTAAATAACCAGCATTAACAATTCAATACATATCTGACCTTTGTTTGATGACCAAATCACTTGGTAACTACCATGTTCCAACCAACCATGACCCGGAACCGTTCCTGGTTTAAATACAGATCCCCCCGAGTTGGATTCCAACATGCAAGTAGCTTAGAGCTCCTAAGGTAGGGTTTCCTAACTAGTAATCAGTTCTGAATCAATCATCTTTTCCTTGCAGGAAATGTTCTCCAAGAAAGCACTTGAGAGCAAAAAACATGCAGAATAATAATTCTCCTAGATAAAAATCAAAACCCAAAGTGTTTGCTTGGATTGAGTCTTTTTAGACATATTTTCAGTCAAAGGGGCAGTTAAATCAAGAAATCCTTGCTCTCTTGATTTAACCCTTTTTTAATTGCTGGGGCGATTTTTTCAATACTTAACTTAGGAACTTTGATTTAACCCTTTCATAGCTATTTCACTATTTATTAAACCTTTAATAATAAATAATAATTGGTGGAGCTTCTCTTCTTTCTTTATTCAATTATATAATTAATCATAATTAATTCTTTATATATACTATGTATAAAATACATAGTATTATAATATTTGTTAGCATTTGTCATTGGGAATCATGTATTATGATCCCTAGACTTAACGGCACTTCTTCATGAAGGCCAAGTAGATATATGGCTTAGGTTTACTAGGCTAGGAAACTCTAAACATCCTTGCATGTTGGATTTCCCTCGTATAATGTGGTAGTTCTTCAGTACTTGATGAGGATACAGAAATTCAAAATTTCATTTAATTACTTAAAAATAAGTATGATGAAATCAATATTATTCTTGAGTCGTTTTCACTCAGACGTGATTTTAATCTTTTCAGTAACCCCTAGCGCTTACCAGATCCTATACTCAAAGCTTATGATAGGGAGTTACAAACATAGTTCAATTCCAAAGCTCTCGCTCAACACTAAATGCTAGGATGTACTTGTACGATACACCTAGGGATACAATTGCCAAGGATTCGATGCTCTAAAGCTTATGCTCAACATAAACATGGAATTCTCCAGAGCTTAAGCCCAACATTTTCCAATTATATTTTCATGTGTTCCATAGCTTTATGCTCAACACAAATGTAAGTACTCATGTGCTTCAGAGCCTCTCGCTCAACACAAAACATCTCATTGATCATGTGCTTTAGGGTCCACGCCCAACACAAAACATTTCATCAATCATGTGCTTCAGGGTCCATGCCCAACAAAACTAACATATATATCATCAACAATTGGCCTACATCCAATATACAAAGCAAATCATCATGTTCATATGTAGTGGGGTCTTTGACCCAATATAAAAATAAAACATCAATATAATCATCATGATCAATAGGCTCATGCCTATAAATGGTAGGTCCAAGATTCAGGATATTACAATGCTCCTGTTTCATGTCGATGACACGTTCCTAGAAGAAAAGAGGAACTCATTAAAGTTGCAAGAAGGAGACTTGCTACCGAATTCAAGATGAAGGACTTGGATACGATGCACTACTTTCTAGGAATATAGGTGTGGCAGAATGTGGATGGAATCTCCCTGGGACAAGGGAAGTATGCAGTAGAGATCCTGAAGAGGTTCAAGATGATGGAATCGAGCCTAAAGCTATTGAGTGTTGCTTCATCATAGTCGGTTGGTTCCATGATGTATCATCAAATGATTTGTTCCTTGATGTACCTGATGAATACGAGACCAGATATTTGCTTTGCTATGAACACATTGAGACATGTTCACCTGATGGTTGCAAAGCATGTAGTGAGGTACCTGAATGGTACAGTTGAGTATGGGCTCAAGTATGATATGAATTTGAAGATTAACCTAGATGGTTATGTGGATTCGGATTGGGTAGGTAGTGCCATTGATAGGAAGAAAACTTCTTGGTGTAGCAGGAATCAGTCTTGAGTGGCACTGAGTCCAGCCGAGGCAAAATATGTTGCCACTTGCTATTTGGGAGGTAGTATGTTTCTTTTGAAAACTATTGTTTGATTTGGTTGATCTGACTTGCATTTTTGTATGATGTAGAGAGTAGCAGTGAAGCTATAGGATGTGATCCAGATCAAGATCTCTCAAAAGAGAGAGTTCTATCATATCCGATGAGACAAGTTGTCTGAGCATAAATCCTGGTGAAGCTCGTAAGTTGCTCGGACGTAATTGGTCCTATAGGTTGTCCTCGGATGTAATCGGTCCTGGAAAATCTTGTAGGTTATCCTTGGAATTAATCAGCCTTGATGTGATTCTATGCTAGAAATGGCCATAGTGAAGTTTGAGTACTTCAGGGAGAAGCTTGGTGTTCTCCAGATTGAGGTTCCCTTCGAAGGGAATTGATGTGTCCATTGGCCTTTCTGACATGGTGGAAGGCTAAGCTTCACATGGTCATATGTAAGTGCAGACATGCTCTGATGTGATTGTGGGTTGTGTTACCACATGATTAGTGCAAATATATTCTGATGTGATTGTGGGATGTGTTCCCACATGATCAGTGCAGAGCCATTCTGATGTCATTGAGGGATACATTCCCACATGATCAGTTATATGTGCAGAGATGTTGTGCTGTGATTATGGGTTGTGTTACCACATGATTAGTGCAGAGATATTCTGATCTGATTGTGGGATGTGTTCTCACATGATCAGTGTAGATCCATTCTGATGTGATTGAGGCATGTGTTCCCACATGATTGGATGTAAGTGCAACACCTTTCTCACATGATGAGGTTGGATGTAAGTGTAGATCCTTTCTAACATGATGAGGTCATATGTAAGTGTAGTGCATTTTTGACATGATGAGGTCAGATGTAAGTGCAGATCCTTTCTGACATGATGAGGTCAGATGTAAGTGCAGAGCCTTTTTGACATGATGAGGTCAGATGTAAGTACAAATCCTTTCTAACATGATAAGGTCGGATGTAAGTGCAGAGCCTTTCTGACATAGTTCATTCCATTGTCAGATATCAGTGTTGAAGACAATGAAGACCTACATGAAGGCTAGGCCTACAACCAACATGAAAAAGGGTTGGCTCTATAGAACTTCCTGTGATGAATAGAATTGAGATAGCACCCATGATGATGACCGAGTGATGATCCAGATCAAGTGATGATCCAGTGATGATCCAGATCAAGTGATGCTCCAGAATTGATGATTATCTAGCAATGATGATCCAAATCAAGTGATGATCTAGACTTGATGATGATCCAGTGATGCTTCAGATAAAGTAAAGATGCAGACTTAATGATGATCCAGTGACGATCCAGATCAAGTGATGATCTAGACTTGATGATGATCCAGTGAATATCCAGATCAAGTGATGATCTAGACTTGATGATGATCCAGTCATGCTCCATATCAAGTGATTATCTAGACTTGATGATGATCCAATCATGCTCCAGATCAAGTGATGATCCAGTGATGCTACAAATCAAGTGATGATCTAGATTTGATGATGATCCAGTGATGATATAGATCCAATGATGATCCATACTTGAGGAATATTACTTGAAGATGAATATGAATTGAAGAGGAAGATTCCTTGAAGATGATCCAGATGATACAGAGAAGAAGACTTGTGCTGATAAATTGTGTCTAGAGAATATCTTCCTAGTTAAGAGGGAGTGTTGATGTATTTGTAACTTCAGAATGTATTCATTTGTATATATTATGTATTATGCCCCGGTGTTATTATCAGGAAGTATCTGTAATGTAAACAAGTCATGTAAAGTCATTGAGGTTAACCCTCCATTGTAAGTCAGGGAAATAGTCCCCATAATTGAGTTAAGGTTAACCCTCCTTATTGATCGGAGGGAAACATCCCCACAATTGTGGGGCACTAGAGTTATTACACTCTCCTAGAGAAGTCGTACCTGGTAATTTATTGTTAACTGAGGATGACTTGTTGGAGTCATGACATCAAGTGAATGAAAGAATATAAATAGAGAGTGAGCCACTCTATTTATCACACACACACACACTCACTCACTGGGGTGCATGAGTGAGAGACAAGAAGCTCTCTCAAGTGAGAGAGAGAGAATAGATGTTGGAGATCATATTTTCTATCTTTTGGTTTTACTATTGCCATTGGTTCTCATTCTATCTTTGAGGGAGTTGCGGGGTTTTCTCCTTTATGGTTTCCCCGAGGAAAATTATTTGTGTCTCTTGTCTCTTGTGATTTTTGTTGTGCATGTTATTCTCTCAAATAAGATCCTAGATCATATTACTTAAATGATAAAAATATAACAAGCATGATTAGGTTCTATAAGCTCCCACATATTTTTTTCCATTGTGGACATGCTCACATTTTCCTAATTCTCTTGGGTCATTTCAATGCAAAGTTTAACCCATTGTCAAAAGTGGAATTTGGATTACTTAGAAAAACCCTAGATTCGGAGATGGTAGATTCATACTGTTTATGGGAGATTAAATCACCATAGAGGGGTTCCCTTAGATGAAACTTGGCATCATGAATCTATTCGAATAAACGGTTTTATGATCAGAGTTATGGTTGTCTTTATATGCCTAGTTTTGTTTTCCACCCTAGGTCATTCAAGAACAATTTTTGGACTTATTCTGGAGGGCATGAAATCCATACTGCGAAGCATAACTCGCTTCTATGAGTGTAATTGGGTACCCCTACCTTAGAATATGATTCATGGGAAGTGTGTAAATCTTGTAATCTAGGGAAATTATGTTCATTTGTATATGAGAGTAACCCCATAGATTCTCCCATGTATTTGATCAAGGATAAATATGATCCATATATGTTCTAGCTTCGACTATGTCAAACAAAAATATGATGTGGTCCTGTATATGTTCCCTTTTTGTATTTTCCTTTATATGGTAATTTCTGTATTTTTATGCATATGACCTTCATGAGTATTTTTCTTTATGCACATTCACTATATTTTAGATCCATATTTCACCACTGATATATTTTTTACAATGACACATGATATATTCAATGAAAAAAACTTGACTTATCATTTGATGAAATGTGGTAGCATTAATGAAATTTGTAGCATTTATTAGACTTCCTCTTAGTTTGTGAAAATGTAATAGGATTATATTGATGATATGTGTAGCATCCTTTACACGACAAAGGCTGTTCAAACATATTTTTTACTTATTTTGTTAACTTTTTTTTCATTGCAACACATTTCCCTTGCAATCATAATCCCGATCAATGGGTATGACCCGTTGGAATTGAAAAAAAATCACAAATTTAAATTAGATAAAGAATTAACATCCATGTAATGAGTTCACTGAACTATTGAAAGATAAATATAGTTTGTTCCATTAATATTATGCTTTCATAACACAATGTTGCATGTTCCATTAAAATAATATGGAATGATTGACTTTAGAAATAATTATATAAATCTCAATAGTATAATTGATCAATTTGTGGAAGACATAAATCATCACAGGAACAAGTGAAAAATAAAGAGAAAATATGCAATAAACTAATTAATGAATTGATTATGTAAAATCAGTTTGTTCCATTAATATTATGCTTTCATAACACAATGTTGCATGTTCCATTAAAATAATTTTCAATGATTGAATTTATAATTAATTATATAGATTTTAGTAGTATAATTTATCAATTAATAGAAGACATAAGTCATCACATGAACAAGTCGAAAATCAAGAAAAAATATTGAATAAAATAATTCATGAATTGATAGCCGATTGTTTAAATACAAAATGTGCCAAAGCATTCTTCCCTTAATGGCTTGTTAATGCACATGCATCCCTAATTCCAACAATGTACATGTATTCCAAAGTACATAAATCAAACAGGACACATCAAAAATTAATCTTTCTCTTTTTTTCCTTGACTTTCCTCTACCAACTATCTCCCTCTAGGATTTATCTGCATCTCACCATGAATTTATTTCATTTTTGTTCTAATAGCTCATTAACATGCTAATGAATCATTTTTGTACATGATTTTAAGAATCCATGACCATGCTCAAGTGATTTGGGAGCCTAGAAGTTGTCCCATTTGAGTAGTCCATAAGAATAGTTTGCCTGCTGCAAACCCTCATGCCACGCAGTTAGGTTTTAGAATTACATAAACTTCTTTTCACTGATAAATACCATCATATTAGAGACTAGAAAGCTTAAATGAGTTAAATCTCATCACCACTAGTATTTTGGAATTGAATAGTGAAGGTTTTAGTTTTCATATCTTGGGAATTCCAGGATCCTTGGGGTAGACTTCATCCTGGCTGATGCTTTACATAAATGGACCCAACACATTGTTGGGAAAAATATTGTCTTGAATAATTTACCTAATATTTAATTATAGAATGGGGTAGGTAGGCTTAGAGTTGTTAAAAAATATATGTGAAGGTAGAGAGTATCGTGGTAATACTTTTATTAAGAAAAATATTGGGAGGCCTTTCAAAGTAAAAGACTGAGTTGAACTCCTAAGAAACCAACTTCTTAAGATAACAAAAACAGAGGACTAGGGCAGATTGGTATCAAATTATACTACTCTACATATAAACAATTACTAAAAGACAAAGATATAGACAGTGTGATGACAATGAATTATTCTTTATAGAAGGTCTATTTTACTGATAAACAACTTTTAAGAATTGGTTGTACAAAGAAGAATTTATAACAACTAATTACGTTTCCTAAAAACTATACATGCAACTAATATATGGCCACTAATTCCATTCTCCTTGATTATTTTGAGGATAAGGGTTTACTGTAATCGAGACATGAGCAGGAGAAGTGTCAAAATGGATTTCAAATGAAGTGAAGAAACTAAAGGGAATCAAATCTATCTTAATCTCTACGAAAATATGTAGACTGAGAAACGTCCAATTACAGGCTATAGTAAACATGATGATCTATAAATAAATAAATCCTATTTGTAAAAGGTAAAATAATACTACAAGAAGGTAGACATGATTCATGAATAAGAAGAAAAATTATAAAGATGATCTAAATTCTATTATATACATTCTTTTAATAACCATATGATTAAAAGGACAAATTGTATTATTATGAGCAATGACACTTAATCTATTAATGCATTTAAAACTTCACATGTGAAGGAACAATTCAAATTTAATTACAAATCAATACAAGAGGTTAAAACACATGACATAATTCTCAGGTGTTACAGCTGATTTTACCACACATGGTAGATCACACATTTATTGCCTTCCCTGTCCCTCTGCAGATTTGTTGGACCCCATGGACCATTTTTGTACCTTGGATGTTTCCAAGATCATCCCTAAAAACACCTGTTATTTTCCATACACGACTTTTAAACCCTTTCTCATGTATACACGCGGATATAACCCTTAAACCCTCGTACATCAGGATGGGTGCAAAAGGCCAAAAATTTTGGAGTTTTTCCTTGATGTGGATCCGAGTCACTTGTCTCTTGGCCTTCCATTTGCCTCAAGATCACTCGGACTTGACCTTCCATTACCCCATTGAAGCACTATATAAGGAACCCTTTGTATACATTGAAAGGAGAGGAATTAAAGAGCAGAAAACTATAGTCCATTGTCGTCATAGCTTACTTATACTTGAGTATGCATCCCTTTGTCCCTTGGAGCACTTGGTGTTCTTCCCAAGCTTGCATTTGCTTGTAAGCTTGCTATCGAGAGATGGAGGATTGAGGTGGTGGAGGCTCAGGTGGAGGACTTAGTTTCTCTAGTTCGTAGACGTGCTGACAGAGGTTGTCATTCTTGTAATCTCTGATTTATATTAATAGAAATATCTTTTCCTATCCAATGATGTGCATTTAAATGAATATCAAATCCATGGATGCTTTTAATTGCTTATACAATATTGATTATATATGCTAGAGTAGGTCTAACACCATTATATAGCATGCTTGTCTTGTTTGTTGATTGTTGCGAGAGCAAATTGTTAACACAAGCGGGATTGGAAAAGTTCAATGGGGATGTACATCAACCATAAGGAATAAGGTATGTTTCAAGATCCTTTAGTGTTACATGTTTTATTTCTCTTGCATATTGGGAAGGGATTGATTTCTGCGGTTACTCTGCCTGTTGTGGTACACCCAAATCCATAGGAAGTTTTCTCCGTAACAGAATTGGTGACCATACTGGGGATTTCCTAGTCATTTCCTTTGGGGGTTTTTCAACATTCAATGTTCTTCAATTTCTCTGATTTCTCTATTTTTGAATTGGATCTCGAGGCATGTATACCCAGTGGTGTCTTATAGGAAAAAAAATTGTCTCAACTTGTCTGTTTGCCTTCTTTTTTATCTCTTTTTCTTCCTATATGCAGGATTTTTCTTCACAGTCACATGTACACACGGTTTTTCCTGGAATAGTCACGTATATACGCAGATTTTCTGAAAAAAGTCACGTATGCCCTGATTTTTTCCTTTTTGGGGAAGATTAAGTGTTGTTGGGTGAGTTTGGATGATTGTTGAGTCTTCTTGGATGCTTCTAGAGTCTGTATACACCCCTGTTTCTGACCAGAGACACTTTTTAGTTTAAAATTTTGAAAATGTTCTTGTCATTTCATTTTCTACCTTTTGTTTTGGGATTAGTGCATTAGGTCTCTTTTTCCTTTGGTGCTTTGCTTGGGTGTTGTCTAGTAGTGCTTGCAGAATCTAAGGTTTGTAGAGTCATACTTTTGCTTTTTATCTCATTTAATTCAAAAAATACAAAAACATTTACTTTTTGCATCATTATCCATTGTTTGCATTTTTTCATTTTCATGGTACTTGCATTAGGTTTGCTTGTAAATTATTAGTCAGATTTTCATATAGGAATGATTACATATTCATTTGAAGGAAAAATTTGCACTTCACGTAGTAGCATACCCTGTTCTTCACTTGAAACGGTGCATTTGCATTGATTGTTAGGTGTGCATTTTACTTCTTGTTGCATCATAACATCATTAGTTGCACGACCATTTTCCCTTTTGAGAAATAATCCAATTAAAATCAACGCATAATAAAATGAATTACACTCTTTTCTTTTATACGGTGCACCAACAAGACTAGGTTTTAGGGTCTTGGAATAGTTCATTGTGAGTAAATTATCCAAGACAACTAAATGAAACATTTATGTGTCTGTCCAGGTGAGAGTGTGAAATTCCTTTAAAGAATTAGTGTTTCTCAGGATCCTCCTCTTACAAAGGAGTTAAGCATGAGGCAGTGTGAGCAGTTATGATTGGGATGACCCCTGGTTGTAACTGAGTAGCACCGGAGATATTTCCAAGATTGTATTCATATCTCGGGGCTCTTTCAAGAGTTTCAGGCTTTGCTACCCTACCCATATGGTCAATCCTTCCTGCGATTGTTTGCCTGAGCATTGATTATATTGAGGTGACCTTAGTTTCCTTACCTAGGTTATCAAGGGGGTACTTCGGAGAGGTTATTCTACAGGTATCCTGGCCAGGTAGGGGTCGGACATCATAGTCTCTATATGCATTGAAATTGAGGGCCACTATAATTGGTTATGAACCTTCGCTTGTTATGTATGGGAGTCTGAAGCCTCTCCTAGGTGATACATACCTACTTTATTTGGGAGCTCACATATCCTATCCTTGTTCGCTTGCAATTTGGTTTTACATTTTATAGATGTATGCTCTATGCACGCTAGTTTGCTTAGGGTTTGTATAATTTTATTGAGTCTTTTTATTTTTTGAGTCATTATAGATTTGGGCATGGTGCCTTGCTATTCTCATCATTTAGCAGGACTTCCGCCTTCCACATCTCCTCCCCCTTTGGGAGAGAGACATAGACCGTCTGGGTGGACTACTTCTCACTTTGATTCACACACTATGGGAGATCATGAGGATGATATTCCAGAGATTTCCTCTCCACCTCATGATGTTGGGGAGGAATATCCTACTCCCGTATATGATCCTTCACCAGAAATACCTTCACATTCTGGTTATGATCCCTTATTCATAGGTTGTCGGCATTGGTTACCAGGTGAAAAGACTCATTATGAACCCACAAGCACTAGTCATGTTTGTTATGGCATGTTTGATATCACTGTACCCAATATGGCACATCATGTCGAGTTGAAAGTTGAACCTAGAATTACACCTGGGGGTACTCCTATTCCTTTCCATGCAAAGAGATTTGGGAGCACTAGTCACATTGCACCTTCCATCCCAACGGTGGAAGCAACCTCACATGCCCGTAATAGACCTAGTGTTAGTAATCATATGCAGATACCAGAACTGAAACAAGTGACCGTTGGGAACACCACTTACATTCCTTCACGTGTCCCTTTGTCCTCAAACCCTACTCCTTCGAATACATGTTTGACAACCCTTCCTCCCGCTCATTCACGTGGTCCTTCGAGCTGGAATATTGCTACTATCCATGTTTGTACTGTGACTACTCGCATAGTAGTATCACGAAGTCAAGTACCTCTTGTTGTGTTGGGAGGTCATATCCCTATTTCTAGATCATCTTATGGTCCATCTCAAGGAGTTCCCCATATCCCTAACTATGGACATTCTCATGGGACATCCCATGGGACACCTTATGGAGCTTCTCATGGACAGTCTTATGGACCGCAGTATGGACAGAACTATCAACCCTATGGATACGGGTATCAATAACCTACTTAATCTTCCAATTATGTCTTTGTAGCACCGCATAATCAAGGTACCTCACATCACAATGCTTCCATATATCCCTATACGGTTCAAATGGGAGGATATTATTATGGCCAAGGCCATGGTATTTATAGCAATCAGACTTACATGAACCTGAACTATCAGGGACCGTGGCATAGACCAGCTCAACCTAGGCTCCCTTTCCTCACAACGTTGAACTTAACTGACTTCTTAAGACTTATGAATGATCTGGTATCTCATGACCCGGCCTAGCCAGCCGTTCCTAACAAGCTTCCTTCGGACATTCCTAAGTTCGAGGGTAAAGCTGGAGAAGATCCTAGTGAGCATGTCACTATTTTTCACCTTTGGTGCTCTTCCAATTCCTTACATGAGGATTCAATCTATTTCAAGCTATTTCAACGCACCCTCATCGGTCCTGCAACAAAATGGTATATAAAGTTACCAAGAGGGGCCTACGCTTTATTTGATGACCTTGCCATGAATTTCCTCAATCACTTTCAACTACCCGTACATTACGATGCTAGTACTGAAATCTTGTCAACATTTCGAGAAGACAAAGCCACACATATTTCGGATCATATTCAAGAGTGGCATATACAGAAGTAGTTGATTAAATCCTTTATACCACCGGAATTTCTCCTTGGATGGTTCCTCAAGTCATTGTTACCTTACATCACGAAGGATGTTTCTACATCTGGAGTCCAAAATGAGGAACAAGCAATCTTTAGGGCACAAAATTTGGATTTGATCTACGCTCAATCCAAACTTTTGTATGAGATTATACCTAACTCTCTATGATATAGTTTTGATCCCAAGATCAAGCCTAGGCCACATGATGATGGACTTGTGGGTTGTACAAGTACCAAACCTGCGGATTCGGTTCTGAAACAAGCCAATTGTGAATTAATCAGTCCACTTCGGGACAAGCCATGACTTTGTCTCAACCTACCCAAATGGCGAGTGTAATTTCTATGCAATTGTCGGACCAGAAGGGAAACCAACAGCCTGGAAGGAATAAGAAAAAGGGGGAAAATAATTGTAAGGGTGGGAATAAGAACGAAAATGCTAATTATAAAGACAACAATGCTTGTAATGCTCGAGGGACAAGTAGACTAAACGTAAGGTAAATTTTCCTTGCAAGTTATGTAACGAGGACCACCTCACTCACTTGATCCCTCATATGGAATATGCCTTGAGGTTCATAGCACAGGGCTCATCCGTGCTAACTAATCCTTTACCCAACAATCAAAATATGAACTTGAGGGCCATTGATCCTCATTGTGCATCAGGTGGACATCAAAATCCACTAGAGGCCAATACTAGCCATGGTTGCATAAACATTGTGTGCACTACTAAGGTTGTGACTTGTGCAAAGGATTATGGTTCGTCACAATCAGAACTTGGAAAGAAACCTGCTCCACCTGAGAGCCCTTTGCGTATCAAAAAACCTACGGATAAACCTGAAGTTGCACCTCACATTTCTAAGGGAGTCATAAATCATTCAGGGCACAATCCTAATGCTTGAGCTTCCCAAAACTATTCCTTTGTCGAGGATTTGGGCCAAACTCCTTGTGCGATGTCCACGCTTGAAGTACTTCAAACTTGTCCTTCACAGAGGAGAGCCTTGCTTTCTTCTCTTGGGGTTGATGATGATAACTCTTCTTCTGTTATCAAATTTGAAACCATGGGAATATAGCCTCACTTGCCTTACTATGTGTCTCTTTTGATTCATGTACAATTTCTTTATATGACCATCAAATGCATTGTTATTAATGAAGGCGTTTCTTTTGTCATGTTGGAAGGGTTTGGGTTCTCCCGAGTTGTCTCAATCCACTACTATGTTGACAGCTTTTGATGGTAGATCATTTCATCCGCATGGAATTCTTCCTTCTCTTAAGGTATAATTGGGAGGGAAGACCATCGTGATCAAGGTTGAGGTGGTTGATGCACCCCTTGACTACAATATTTTGTTGGGCTGGAATTGGATGTATAGTATTGAAGCTATAGCCTCTTTTCTCTTTCGAGTGGTATGCTTTCCATTTAATGGAAAGATCATTACGATTGATCAGAGATCATTCTGTAATCCAAGTGTTAATGCATCATTGGGAACTTCTATCTCGATTATCGATCATTCTCAGCCGACAACTGGGAGTGTGGGTGTGGGTATGTATCTGTCTCTTATGAGAACCTTTAGCTGTACTGCACCCGTTCTTATGATCAGATATAGTTTTTTGGGGGATTCATCCTTGTTGAATTTAGTGTCTTTTTGCACTACACATATGGAATATCCTTGGATTCTTCCTTCACCAAGTCCTTCATTTGTACCTATCGAAACAGATGTACCGTTGCCTACAACGATGGTAGTATATCAAGCAAATATTGATCAAGTTGTAGAGCCTAGTCCTGCCTCTTCATGGACGAAGGAGGAGGACCCGTATGTGCTTCCTGCATGGGCAGTTGAGTCCTCTCATGCACATGATTTCCTCGATGATGTTTTTCCATCATATGAAGCCATTATTGAGTCCATGTCTAGGGTTGAGCCACATTCAAAAGAGTTAAATCATCGATCATATTTTCTTCTCGAACTCGACCATATGGAGCATGATGACTTTAGGGAGATTCTTAGTGAGAATATTGGTAGTCTCATGGTTCCATTGAACTCTCCTAGTTAGATGGCCGATGGGAACATGGTGAATTTATCACCTACTATTCCTATCAATATTTCTCACAATCCTGGCAAATTTGAGAACGTCTACATTGGGGAAAATTGTTCCCCTGATGAGATCAAGGAGTATACCGAGCTATTTAAAGAGTTTTCGTGACATATTTGCTTGGTCCTATGAGGAAATTCCAGGTATTGACCCTCGTATTGTCGAACATGAGATTAAGACCTATCCAGATGTGAAACCAGTTCGACCACATTTGCGTGCGATGAATCCTAGAAAAGCACCTGCCATTAAGGCTAAGATCAAGAAACTATTAAAAGTCAGTTTTATCTATCATGTTCCTCTGACAGAGTGGGTTTCAAATCCCATTCCAGTTGATAAGAAGCAGGGAGCGATACGTATATGCATCAATTTCCATGATTTAAATCATTCTTGTCATAAGGATAATTTTCCCACACCATTTATTAATCATATTTTGGTGAGTGTGCAGGAAGTGAGGTATTCTCCTTCATGGATGGTTTTTCTGGATATAATCAGATTCAGATCAAACCCGAGGATTAACATAATACTGCATTTATTTTTCCTTGGGGTACTTTTGCATATCAAAAGATGCCTTTTGGTCTTAAAAACACTGAAGTTACATTTCACCGGGCTATGACCTTAATTTTTCATGATCTCAAAATGATTATCAAAGTGTATTTGGATGATCTTGCTTCTCATTCTCATTTGAGAGTGCGTCATCCATACCATTTGAGGTTAGTGTTTGAAAGATTTCGTCATTACTAGGTTCATTTAAATCCTCATCAGTGCATCTTTTGCATGATTGTTGGTCGCTTTTTAGGGTTCATCGTGTCTAAGGAGGTTATAAGAGTCAATCCCTTAAAGGTTGAGGAAATACTTCAATTGTCTCCCCCGCGTAATATTAGACACCTTCAGTGTTTGCAAGGCATGTCAAATTTCTTGCAGAGATTTGTAATTAATTTTTCCAACTTGACTAAAGTATTTATGCATCTTTTAAAGAAGGACACTCCTTTTTGCTGGGATGAGCAAGCCCAGGAGTCCATTGATTCTCTTAAGCAAGCCTTAGCATCGGCCACCGTTCTTATTCCATCTAACAATAGCCGTGATTTATTGTTTTATGTGGCTGTGTCCATAGAGACGGTTGGTATGTTTTTGGTTCAAGAGGATGAGAAGCTCCACGATCATGTCATATATTATTTGAGCCGAAACCTTATTGATGTCGAAATTTGTTATTCCCATGTAGAGAAGCTTGCCTTGGCCATCGTTCATGCAGTTCAAATATTGAGACATTACATTCTCCTTCGCCAAACCTTGGTTGTAGCTCATATCAATCCATTTCAATTCATCGTCACTAGAAGGATGATTGGGGGAAAATATAATAAATGGATTGTTATTTTGCAAGAATTCGATCTTGAATTCGTTTCGGTGAAATCGAAGAAATTGTTGATCTTTGCGGAGCTCATATCTGATTTTCCAAGTTTGGAGGAGGAAAGAGGTTTATGAGGATACGTTTGTCGATGAGCATATTTTCCTTATCTCAACTTTGGATCCATGGAATGGGGATATCTTGTGTATTTGCAAACGTTGAAGGTCCCTACTCACCTTTCACGGGATGAGTGACGACGATTACGTCATGTAGCTAAGAACTACCTTATAGTGGATACCAATTTGTACCGTTGTGGGGTAGATTCCATTTTGCGTCGGTGTTTAACCCATGATGAGGCTGAGGTTGTGATGAATTATTGCCACGGAGGGACGTGTGGTGGTCATTTATTTGGGATTTCTACAGCCCAAAAAATATTGAGAGTAGGATATTTTTGGCCGTCGATCTTCAAAGATTGTGTTAATGCGGTCAATAAGTGTCACCCTTGCCAGGTGTTTGCATGCAATATGCACTCACATATAGCCCCGTCAAGTCCTATTGTCACCATCGGTCCCTTCCCCAAGTGGGGGATTGACTTTATGGATTGCAGCCCATTTTCAGCTAGGGGGCATAATCACATTATAGTGGCTATTGATTATTTCACGAAATGGGCAGAGGCTATGCCCACGATTAAATCCTATGGTGAGACAGCCACGTATTTTGTTTTCAACCAAATTATTACTTAGTTTGGGATTTCGAAAGAGCTTTTCACTGACCATGTTAGGCACTTTCAGAATAAAATGATGGAAGAGTTGGCTTCAAAGTTAGGGTATAAGTAGGAGCACTCCTCTTCTTTTTACCCTCAGGTGAATGGATATTTTGAAGTAGTGAATAAATCACTTAATTCCATTCTCCAATGAACCATCACACAAAGCAAGAAAAATTGGCATATCATGTTATATCTTGCTTTGTGGGCCTATAGAACCGCGGTTAATATTGCCACTAGTTTCTCTCCATATCAACTTGTACATGGGGTGGATTTTGTGTTTTCGGTTGAATGTGAAATCCCTTTTCTCAAGCTAGCTATAGAGCTTTTACCAAACACTTCCACATTAAAAGAACGTTTCGTCCACATAGAGAAGCTTTATGAGCAACGTCAAGATGCCTCAGTGGCTCTAAAAGTAAATAAGCATCGTGTCAAGGTCCAATATGACAAGTCTATCCGTCTGAGGAAGTTTAGTGAAGGTGATTTGGTCCTTTTATGAGATCAAGCTAAAGAACCCTTGGGGGCAGGGAAGTTTAATCCCATGTGGCATGGTCCTTACATAGTCAAATGTGTGTTATATAAGGGTGCATATGAGCTAGTGGATTATGAAGGGACAACCTTGGCGGAGCCTAGAAATGGGCTCTATCTTAAAAAATACTATGCATGATCTTTAGCCAGGGTTGATTGTTGTATATTATTGTATAGTTTTTGAATTGCATAATTAGGTTTTCTTATGGTGATCATGTTTGTTGATTAGCTTCTATTTCTTATGGAAGAAGTCGATGGAGTCTTCCGTTTGCATACGATTCATTGATGGTGCTAGCCGTCACACTCAAAACTCAGCTTCAGCTGCTTGGGTGATTTATACTCCTACGGGTCAAGTATTGTCTTCAAGAGGTGTATGTTTACGACCTTCTTCAAAAAATGTTGTTGAGTATATTTCCATTATTGAGTTATTATGTGATTCCATTTCACATTGTGTTCTCTCTCTTGAGGTACATCTTGATTCACAGTTAGTGGTTTCACAGCTTAATGGCTCGTATCATATTAGGGATCTTATTTTATTACGAAGATTCTTACGTGTGAGACTGATAGAACAACAATTTGAGAATATAGCATACATTCATGTTTCAAGAATTTTTAATCAAGTTGCTTTCTCATATGCTAAGTATGTGTTGGATTGGAATTTGTTTCATAGACCATAAGCATATCACAAACACACATTTTTGTACACATGTAAATAAATAAAACCGATCATCATAAAAAAATTTCATTAACATCCAAAAAGTGACGTCATAATACATAAATTTCATAATACAAAATTGGGGCTTCTAAGCCACCAAAGTATAATACATGGTCATACAAAAGGGAATACTCTCAGCTATCTAAGATTAAAGAGGAGGAGGGGGGTTCTGATCGTGGTATAACACTACAGCTCTAGCTAGTCATTGGAATAATCGAACCCATGCCCGTGGTACACCAACCACCTGGCACTGCATGGCCTCAGGAAAGTCCTTGACTTGCACCATGGGTACCCTGTGTGTCAAGCATATGAAGTTTGTGTGAATGATTTGGAGCATCCTCTCTGCATCCACACCCATGATATCGTCTCCTTGTCCCCTCCGTCTGTGACAAGGAAAACCATCCGATTTTTACTGTCCAACATCTGGATACACATGACAAATTGTCATTATGTATCGTCACACCAAAACATGTCTTTTGAGTCAATATATCAAAAAACAAAAAAAATTTAATAATTCAAAAAAATTAAAACGTGGGTTTGGGATTCATTACCTATGTCACCATATGCCACTCCTGGTGGTAGGGGCATGTCTGGATCTCCATGAAAGTCTATCCCTTCATAGGGGTAGTCATCGACGGCAATGATCTGCCTCCACCACCATGGAAAGAAGTCTGTTGGGTAGGGGTTATCCACCCTAACTCCACCCAGTCTATGCATAAAATTTTCCCAATGTTGTTGGGCCTGATATCGAACTCCATGTGGGGGAATGTCCACTCTAGGGCTTAGCTCTAGTACATGCTCAAAGAAGAACGCGGTCAGTATGCTGCAGAAACCGAAGTTCCGTACTCTGCCCATCTTGTAGTCACTGAGATACTGCTTCATATTTCTCAACAATGCAATTCTCCAGTCATACACTGTGGGTCTCATACACTCCACTGCATAGAACATCAGTGGTCGAGAGGCCTAGTGGAGTGAAGCTAATCTGGCTATCCTGCCTAATGCCAATAGTATGGCCTTCAGTCCCAGCACCTGGATAAATTTTGTCAGGATTTGACTCCCAACCTTTTTTGTGTCTAGAAAGTAGTACACCACAATGTACTCATCAAAATTCAATCCACCTCCTGGTCCACGAGATCAGAGATTTACCACCTCTCGTCGTCAGGATAAACCGGTGATAAAGTATATGTCCTCAACTTCTATGCTGAGCAACATCTCATCAATGTGAAAACTCTTAGAGTTTGGATCCTAGTAGTCCACTGGCATCTGGAGGAGTCTCGGTTTGGCCATTAGGCTGCTAAGACACCAAAAATTATACAAACCACACGCACATAATGCTTGTTGGGACATTAAATCACCTTGCACAGCCTATTCCATGTCACCATGTTCTCTCTCCCTCCACTCTAAAACCATCCTGCACAAAAGAAAGACTTTTGATTATCATTTTCCCTTCAAAACCTCATTTGCAGCCTCATACATGACTATTTGCAAAACAGACACGTATGTATGCGGGTTTGGGCATTTTTTTCGCATATGGCCAGCCCTATATGCGGAAAAAACCCCGATACCCATGTGGGCTGAAATGCACAACTTTGGATGGCATATAAAATTAATTGGACCATGAAAACTTAAAAAAATTGCATGAAATAGGAAGAGGAGGACATGAGGAGTTACCTAGATCAAACGGTGTCGAATTTCGCCGGACAATGCTCCCGAAATTTGCGTTGGAAGTTTTGAGATCAAATGGGTAAAAATTTCAAATGATATGGAATTTGTAAATTTTTTACTATTTAGAGAAATTTTTTGAAATTTTTTACCCACTTTCTATAGTTTTGACCGTTTCTAACAATTTTGGACCGTTTTGAACTAATTTGATGATGTAGGAGTCCGTTTTGAGCGTGGTTTGATCGTGGTTTTGGCCTGTTCGTGCCAACTTCAAGTATTATGTCTAAACTGGCATATAGGTTATGTTTCACATCCATTTGCACTTTGCATGACCGTATGACCATTTCATTATAACCTTAGGTACGAACCCATTCTATCTTGTCACAGAACCTTCTTGTTGCTTTTAGAAGTGACATGATGTGAATGGTAGAGCTTGACCATACATGGGTACTCTAGTTAGCTCCTATTTTGCATTTGGTGCCCATGCTAACATTTTTCCTTTAGGGTGTGGGAGTGCTTTGTATAGTATCACCATGACTTTGCGCAAGAGCCTCATACTCCTCTTGATCTCTTTTGCTGCCATTTTCCCCAGGACTCCCTTATGTCAAGTTGTAATTGCATTATCATGAGTTTTTCTTGCCTTATTGAGCCTTATGTTGGCTTCCCTGACTTTGATTATCATCCATATAGCCCGAGATTTTCTCATTTATAGTCAAGCAAAGCCATTTTACATATCTTTCATAGCTTGATTCCCCATTTTTACCGGGAGGGGACTTTCCCCCGAGTGTCGTTATCTTACACATGTTTCCTTGCATTGAGCATATTTATGTACCACTTCTTGGAACTAGGTTTTTTTCCCCTTGACACTCGACTCCTCCTAGATTTTTAACTATAAAGCACTTTTATTCTTTTTCAAGCTTTTCAAAATATTTGAAAAAGTCCAAAAAAATCAAAAAACCAAAAATCCAGATAAGAAAAGATGTTATATTTGGAAGCAGTCGAGTCATGTCACCTTCAAACAGAGCACTATATATCACATCCAATGGTTGGGTTAATAGTTTTACTTTAGGAGCTGTCCTCGTTTCTCTGATTTTATCTCCACTGACTGGTTAAGCTTCCAGTCCCTATGGAGCCTCTGTCGATGCCTCCTATGTCACAAAGATGTACCAGTTTTGTATATTGAGTCTATAATACCTATATTTAGTCACCATTCACATTTATGCTCTTGTTCGAAGGAATTTGAAGCCTGAGTCAGCCATTCCTCAGTTTTATTGACTTTGCATGTTGGAAATTCCCAGTACTGGTACTAGTTCAAGCACATTATGATCGAGTCCTTCCACATTATACAGCTTTGCTGAGTACCTCATGTTGGATGATGGGGGATGCCTTAATTCCCTCCTTCTAGCAGATTTCATCCCATCAACTTCAAATCATTTATTCTGGGATAAGAGTCTAGAGTCATTTGAGTGCCTTGAGACTTACAGTCATCAGTGGTAGGTTCTCTCTCCATCGACAGTTTTGAGAATACATCAATGTACCCTAATCGATGGATTCTTTCAATTGTTTTACCTCAACACATTTGTTCACACTTCCTAGATTCCACTCTAGTACCTTGATTACCATTTTCATTATCGGTGGCTGATCTCGCGTCTGTTAATGGTATACATCAATGACCGATAATCAGACAATGGACTACTATGTTTGACCTCAACACCTTTATTCACATAGTAGGACATGTACTTGTAGTAGTTTGTGTAGAAGAATTTCTAGATTGGTGACATTTCAGATATGCTACCTCCTTGATCGTGACAATGTTCATGAGATTTCAGATCTCGTGACTTGATTCCAGTGTATGTCAGATATCTTCAGCCATTATGGAGATCTTGATCCTTTTTATATCTTCATCATGGAGATTTTTATCTATCTATATTGTACGTGGTGATGACCACACATGTCATATGTTGTATCATGCCTATTCATGGCCATTATACTCTTATGTATCCGAGACTGTTGTATGTACTTGCAATCATATGCAGAGATATTTGTAATGTATTGTTGGATGGCTAGTTCTTCCACCTGGTTCTTCATCACTCCATTTCTAGGATGGAATTATAATGTATTTTATCCATCATATCACTCCTTTGAACTCACACATTAGGGGGCATCTATTACAGCTGATTTTACCACACATGGTAGATCACACATTTATGGCCTTCCCTGCCCCTCTATAGACTCTTTGGACCCTATGGACCATTTTTGTACCTTTGATGTTTCCAAGATCATCCCTAAAAACACCTGTTATTTTCCATACATGACTTTTAAACCCTTTCTCGCGTATACATGCAGATATAACCCTTAAACCCGCGTACATCGGGATGTGTGCAAAAGGCCAAATATTTTGGAGTTTTTCCTTGATGTGGATCTGAGTCACTTGTCTCTTGTCCTTCCATATTCCTCGAGATCGCTCAGATTTGACCTTCCATTACCCCACTGAAGCACTATATAAGGAACCCTTTGTATACATTGAAGGGAGAGGAATTGAAGAGCAAGAAATCTATCGTCCATTATTGTCGTAGCTTGCTTATACTTGAGTCTACATCCCTTTGTCCCTTGGAGAACTTGGTGTTCTTCTCAATCTTTCCTTTGCTTGTGAGCTTGCTATTGAGAGATGGAGGATTGAGGTGGTGGAGGCCCAGATGGAGGACTCAATTTCTCCGGTTTGCAGACATGCCAATAGAGGTTGTCATTCTTGTAATCTCTGATTTATATTAATAGAAGTATCTTTTCCTATCCAATCATGTGCATTTAAATGAATATTGAATCCATGGATGCTTTTAATTGCTTATACATTATTGATTATATATGCTAGAGTAGGTCTAACACCATTATATAGCATGCTTGTCTTGTTTGTTGATTATTGAGAGAGAAAATTGCTAACACAAGTGGGATTGGAAAAGTTCAACGGGGATCTACATCAACCATCCGGAATAAGGTATGTTTCGAGATCCTTTAGTGTTATATGTGTTATTTCTCTTGCATATTGGGAAGGGATTGATTTCTGCAGTTACTCTGTCTGTTGTGGTACACCCCAAGCCATAGGAAGTTTTCTCTGTAACATCAAGAATAAGGTGAGAAGAAAGGAGAGAGAAAAATGAGGTTTAACAGGTAGTCTAACAATCTCATATAAGGATCCTAAAAGAAAATACATTCACTATCTAACTACTACCATTAAAACATAATTAGAAAACTAAGGAGATAAGCTCAAAACATATTAAAGACACATAGGGTTGAATGAAAGACTGAATAGTAGGTTGAAACGAAGGTTCATATGAAAGGCAGAACAGACTGTCTAAATGACAGTTTGTCTGAAGAAAATACTAAAATTTCAAGAAAACAGTGAATTTAAATTATTGGTTGAGAGAAACTGACTCGTGCATATGCTAATGAAATGTGAAAGAGCAAAAAGTAAAGCTACTTAGTGATTAAATCTTATGACAACATAATCTAAACTAACTCATAATTCGAAAAGGAAATCACATTACTAAGCGAACTAAAATATACTTAAGAAAAAACAGAAATAAATAAAACTAGATTTACTGTGATTTAACCAAAGGAATCTAATCTAAAGATCAAGCAATGAACAGTAAAAAATTCGAAAAGGAATTTATAAACTATTCTAGGCGCAACTGGTTGCTAAATTGTAAAGGAAAACTACATAATCAGCATGGTAAAAATGAAATCTATGCTACATAAATTAACTAAAATCAACGATTACAAGAATGAAATTGCATAAACAACTCATAAATAAAGCTATACTAGTTATAGAGAAAAGGAAATAACAGAGCATACACAAACATTTAAAACTCTGGTTATCGGGGGCCCTCCCAGGAAACAGAGTAATGCCCCTGCTAATGGAACACGATCATGCACAGCGTAATAGAACTTTCATGAAACCAAAAGGTAGAGTTATAGAGTTTTGTGGTAAACTGATAAAATGGCTAACTATCTCGCTATCCTTACTAACTCCATTAATTCTCTTAGCTATCGACCACAAACTATCATCTATCAACATTCAACAATTAACAACTATTTATCGCATGAGATCATTTGTATATAAAGTGTTTACAGAAAGCGAGTAAGTCGACCCTTTCAGTGGTCGACTTCTCTTACGATAAGGAAGGCATTATAACAAGTAATTACATTGATAACTAATAGATGGCATTTCCTTCTTCTTCACAGATCTGGTTCCTCTCTGGAGAGATGTGGCATATCATCTCAGTCTTAATTGAAGCCAACGTCAAGGTGTCACACATAGAAATTATATGTGCGCCCTTCCAAAAGGAGGGTTATGCTAAGATGTTGGCGCATGGTCACAACAGTTTACGGCTGTTACATGCCTTTAACGCACATAAATCCACTATCAGGAATGGGTGGTTGATTCAGTGGTTCAAATAGTGAGTTGGAAGATGCGTTGGATACACTCTGCGAACATCGAGGATGAATTCTATGTCACTCACTAGTCCACTGAAGACCAGGATTCTACACGAAAGTTTCATACATTAGAATATCACTACATATTATCAAATTTAAACAAGAAAATTATGAAATGATGCAAAATAAAATATAACTCGCATAAATTAAAATATGGCCATACCTACTGCTGAATGGTGAACTATATGGTACAAAAGATGCCAAAAGGTAGCAAAACATGTGTTAATATGTAAAGTATTTAGCCCAAAAATGGTGACAAAAGGAGGACCAACAATCCCCCAAACTGGAAGAATGCCAGGTCCCACTGGTCAGAAATAAAAGATAGCATTAGCAAGGAGGAAGAGCTGCATTAGTAGCTTCCTCTGACTTTGAAGAAGTGGACTGTTTGAAATTCAATTTCCTAGCCTGCGCTTTCAGAAGGGCACACCTTGATTTTCGATCCCTCTGTGATAAACTAACGGTCTTGTGGAGGTCCTCCATATTTTTAATTTGTAACCTAAACTCTTTGTTCTCATTTTGAAGCATTGAAATTAACTTAACATACCCTTCATTCTTCTTCATTGATTGAGTTAACTTAGAATTTAATTGATCTAATGTTGGCTGTGGTGGCATAGATGGATCTGGGGACTGGTTCGAATCTTGTGGAGGACTCATTTTTCGCTGATGGCAGATCCAAATCGATAGTAGGAATGGGTTCTTCTGGGATGATATCTTGGATAGATGCAGGAATGTTTATTTTATCAACATCCTTTAGTAATTCAGCAGAAAGACTGGCTAATGCTAATAGGGATGAATTTGGGTCAGTTTTCTCTACTTCAGCCTCATCATCTGAATGACCGGTCTCCACATCAGACTGAACTACGGTCTGGGTACTGGGCTAGAGCATACATTGAACATTTTTTCCTTCTATATCCCGGTATGAGGTCGTGAGAAAGGTACAAATTCAGAAAAGATAGGACTAGCAGGGGTATTTTGTGCAGATGAGTTAGGTTCTAAGATATCTTCCTCAAGGTGGACAATGTTGGGGTTTTCCTCTTCTATAGGTGAGGTTTGACTAGTTCCATGGTGAAAATTGCGAGATCATTTGTAGATATTAAGGTGGGGATTAAGCACCTTGAACACAAAGGTCTCCCAACGTAGGTTTCACTCCTTGAGCTGGTCCAAGATTAAAAGTTTAATTAAGGTGTGGTGGTATAAGCTGCTCTTGGCGTGAAGGGTATTTTTGCAAACCAGGTTCAACATTTTCTCTAGACTCCAAAGGAAAAATAAAGGAAAATTAAGACTTCTATTATCAACGAAATGGGCCAATAAATGGATATGAAAGGATTTGAAAACACTAAACTTACCTTCACAGGTAATCAGATGAATAATGACCATCAGCAGATTGATGTCTTTAGGATTTATCCAGCTATGGTGATAACCTTTTGCACCTGTCACATGTTGGAATTTTGGCTTGAGGGAAAACTTATGCGATTCCCTTGGAACAAACCAATGTTTATTCCATCGCTCGCTTTCTTGGGGAAGCTTACTAGTGCGCACAATCGATTTCTCTGTAACTTGGAGGGAAATATGTCCTACCCTTGCCATTCTCCAGTCGATCCCCATTGCAAAAATAAATGAGATTTCCTCATCGTATCCCTGCAGTAGATGGAGGAAAGGGTTCCAACCGATGCAGAAAAATACTTTCTGGCATTATTTGAATTCTATTATTTGGAACAAATCTTGGTAATTTTGTAGCTCAAATCGGTTTGGCATGGTTTAAGCATAGGGGAGAATACAAGGTTTGCATAGAAAAGGTGGCTAAAATTCTCTACAGTGATAATGGTCAGTGAAAGCGATGGAATGGGATAAGGTTCACATAGTGCTGGTTTAAAACGTGCCACATTCAGCCTACTAAATGATCATGCAAACACCTCGGCATGCCTAAACGATCGTGCCATTATGGAAATTTTTGAAATGTGTGCCTTCAAAAACGCATAATTGAATGACTTTCTAAATTTTAGTTGGTTCAACCATGTCCAAAGCAAGCTTTGGACAGGTTGAACATGTAACTTAATGTAGATGTATAACCAGATTCATAACCAAATCCTTAGTTCAACAAGAAGGTTGACTTATCTGATCGCTTATGCGTGCAAATAGAAAAGAGGATAATGATGATGGCAGACTCATGATAACTAGAAGGTACCCTAAGGTCATATCATATCCATATAGGGGTGAAATAAAATCATATTAGATCTAATTTGTACTATCATGAATCAAAATTAGTCATAATATCCTGTGGATGTGACCCTAATGATATGACTCATCTTTTTACCCAAAAAAAATTGAGCTAATACTTAACCATAGATACAAAAATACCATAATTTTTATTCAGCTCTTATTTTGAATTGTTATTCATACTGACATCTGACCCTTTATACAGATTTCTGTAAAAAATGAGCTTTCTGGATCAGACTGCTGCTAATTGTGGATTTTCCTAAGCTGCCAGGTCACAAGGAAGTCATAAGAAATAATTCTCTAGCTTTCTTCCTTATTCATCCAAGATTTTAAAACCAATTTTGATATTTGCATTATCCTGTAGACACTTTATCATTTGGAAATGAGTCTCTTATAAGTAAAAATAAAGACAGACAATCAGGCTAATCCTCCCCCAAACCAAAAATATGGCATGTCCCCAAGCCATGGAAGAAAACTTAAGTAACTACAAAAATAAATTAAGAAAAGTTCAATCATGTTGTTGTAAGTTTGTAAAAGAGAGAAAAATTAACTAATAAATGGAAGGGATCCACATATATACATTTATCCAAAGATAACAATGCTCAAATATATAAATGTATAAATTTATCATTTACCATGTGATGAAGATATAAGTGAAAGGACCATAGGGAAAACTAGTCATCCCTTCCTCGTTATAAGGATATCTTGTCATCTCAAAAATTCTTGAGCCACCTTCGATTTTGTAGGAGTTCACAGCTATGGATCCCATTTCTAGGAGAAACATATCCTAGATATTGATTGAATTCAGATTGTCGGATCCAAGGTCAACGTATGGTTATTATTTAATGACATCATAAACAATAGGCCAAAACATGTTTTTCTTTTAAACCATGTGCCTAGTGGTGCATTAGCCAGATCTTGTTTACCCGATATTTCCCTGCTACCAACAGGCATGTTCAGTACCTCGGTGGGTTTATCTTGGTACCATGCAAGCATAGCCCTGCTGCTAGTGAGCATGTTTAGTACTCCGATGGGTCTACTTTCATTTATCAAACTTCCTTATTTTTAGGTTGTTACTTAACATTGACCCAATACCAGCAGGCATGTTTAGTAGCCCGACAGTTTTTCTTTGTATAAATATTTGATTATATGGAATTCGATTGGTACTAGAGCATGCTAAGCTATGATAAACACATGAGTAATTTTATTATTTTCTTAAAATGGCCTTAACTATAGATCATGTCAAAAGAGAATAACTTAAATGTGTTCCTGGGCCTTTAATTTTATTTTATTTATAAAAAATAATGTTCCCCACAAGCAAAAAATCCACTTATCCTAGTGTGTTCTCAAAAATATTTTAAGAGTCAAGTTTTGATAACAAGTGTAGATGAGATAGTAATCTCTAGGTGTAGAAATTATGAAAAACATGATAATTGAAGTGATTCTTCTGAGCACTTGTTCAGTAATTGGGAATGTACATATTTGAATCAAAACACCATATATATATAAAGCATAACAAAATCATAAAATAAATGGCTTGAAAATAATATACAAGAACTCTAAAATTTCAAAGTTAAGATATGATTTTAGTGTTTTTAGAATACTTTTCTTTTCAATTAATATCCCATGAGTTGTTCAAAGAAATAGAAAGACCCATTTCTAACCAAATTTCAAAACCTTTTGTTGGATGATTTATTTTATTCTTGAAAACATAGAAAAAGAGCGCCCTACAAAGAAATTATTAGAAATTACGCTTATTCATTCAAATAGATATACACATACAGACATATTTATAAATGATGATAACCCACAATAATTTTAAGAATCAAGAGGAGGAATAGTCTTTGAAGAGGGAATTCCAATGATTACCTCTATCTTGATAGGATTCATATTGATCTCCAGGGGGAAAACATGATGCCCCATGCAGATATAACATGGAGGAATTTTGTTTAATGGACATTCCTGTCAAGGATGTTTAGTGTTACATTTTGGACAGAAATTACTCTTTGCTATTCATTCTTCTTCCTGGTTCTTCATGTAAGTTTGGTTTCTAAAGTGAGTGTACCTAGAAGGTTTCTTTCAAGGTGGGAATGAGGCTATCCAGAATTATTTTCCAGGAGAAATATTCCTCTAATCACTCATTATTTTATTGGTTCTTATAGGAGTAGAAGATGCTACTGTGGATGTTTCAATTTGTGGGGTTATTATGGTTATTGAATTTCCAAAAAGAGCTTTCACCTAGGCAAGATTAACAAAATTAGTGAAGTTCAGCTCCCCCACTTAATAAAAGTTGTATTATCTAACTTTGTAACTTAGAGGAAAATTTAAGGGTTCCCAATGGTTACTTATTTTGAATTTTGTCAGGAATGAGGCCCTCATGACCTTCTGCCAGGATCTCTTCTCTTTCTATGATTTCCCTCGTAAGAATCTCTTTATGTTTCTAGCAGAACTACTTCCTATAGATGTTTTTTCTCTTTTTTTTGGATGACTTTTCACTTAGTTGATGATTGGGGTTTTATGTTTCTTGTAAAAAGTATCTTAACAAATCTATCCTATACTACCACTACTACTATTACTACTACTAGATTTGGGGGCGCATGTTATAACAGATGCGCAGGTTCTTACCACTCCCCCGCCACCAGCCTACATCTATTCTACCTTACAGAACAACTCCCCAGCAACGGTGCCAAAATGTTGGAAAAAATATTGTCTTGAATAATTTACCTAATATTTAATTATCGACCGAGGTTGGTAGGCTTAGAGTTGTTACAAAATATATGCAAAGGTAGAGAGTATCATGGTAATACTTTTAGTAAACAAAATATTGGTAGGTCTTTCAAAGTGAAAGACTGACTTGAACTCCTAAGAAACCAACTTCTTAAGATAACAAAAACAGAGGACTAGGGTAGAGTGGTATCAAATTATACTACTCTACTCATAAACAATTACTAAAAGACAAAAATATGGACAATGTAATGATAATGAACTATTCTTTATAAGAAGGTCTATTTTACTGATAAACAAGTTTTAATAATTGGTTGTACAAAGAATAATTTACAACAACTAATTATGTTTCCTAAAAACTATACATGCAACTAACAGATGGCCACTAATTCCATTCTCCTCAATTATTTTGAGGATAAGGGTTTACTGTAGTCAGGACATGAGTAGGAGAAGTTTCAAAATGGCTCTCAAATGATGTGAAGAAACTAAAGAAAATCAAATCTAACTTAATCTCTATGAAAATATGTAGACTGAGAAACATCCAATTACAAGCTATAGTAAACATGATGATCTATAAATAAATAAATCCCATTTGAAAAAGATAAAATAATACTACAAGAAGGTAGACATGATTCATGAATAAACAAAAAACTTATAAATATGATCTAAATTCTATTCTATAGATTCTTTTAATAACCATATGATTAAAAGGACAAATTGTATTATTATGAGAAATGAAACTTAATCTATTAATGCATTCAAAACTTCACATGTGAAGGAACAATTCAAATTTAATTACAAATCAATACAAGAGGTTAAAACACATGACACAATTGTCAAGAATAAGGTAAGAAAGGAGAGAGAAAAATGAGGTTTAACAATTAGTATAACAATCTCATCCAAGGATCTTAAAAGAAAATACAATCACTATCTAACTACTACCATTAAAACAGAATCAGAAAACTAAGGAGATAAGCTCAAAACAAATTAAAGACACATAGGGTTGAATGAAATACTGAACAATGGGTTGAAATGAAGGTTCATAAGAAAGGTAGAACAGACTGTCTGAATGACAGTCTCTCTAAACAAAATACTAAAATTTCAAGAAAACAGTGAATTTAAATGATTGGTTGAGAGCATTTGACTCATGCATATGCTAATGAAATGTGAAAGAGAAAAAAGTAAAGCTACTTATGGATTAAATATTAAGACAACATAATCTAAACTAACTCATAATTCGAAAAGGAAATTACATTACTGAGCAAACTGAAATATACTTAAGCAAAAACAGAAATAAATAAAAATAGATTTACTGTGATTTAACCGAAGGAATCTAATCTAAAGATCAAGCAATGAACTGTAAAAACTTCGAAAATGAATTTAGAAACTATTCTAGGCTCAACCGGTTGCTAACTTGTAAAGGAAAAATACATAATCAGCATGGTAAAAATGAAATTTATGCTACAAAAAGTAAGTAACATCAATGATTATAGGAATGAAATTGCCTAAACAACTCATAAATAAAACTATACTAGTTACAGAGAAAATGAAATAACTAAGAATACACAAAAATGTAAAACTCTGGTTGTCGGGGGGCCTCCCAGCAAACAGAGTAATTCCTTGCTAATGGAACACGATCATGCACAGCATAATAGAACTTTGATTGAACCAAAAGGTAGTGTTACATAGTTTTGTGGTAAACTAGTAAAATGGCTAACTATCTCTTTATCCTTACTAAATCGATTGATTCTCTCATCTATCCACCATGAACTATCAGCTATCAACATTCAACGATCAACAACTATTTCTCACATGAGATCATTTGTATATAAAGTGTTTACACAAGGAGATAAAGTCGACCCTTTCAGTGGTCGACTGTTCTTACGATAAGGAAGTCATTATAACAAGTAATTACATTGATAACTAACATATGACATTTCCTTCTTCGCAGATCTGGTTCCTCTCTGGCGTGATGTGGCATATGATCTCATTCTTAATCTAAACCAGTGTCAAGGTGTCACACAAAGACATTATATGAGCGCCCTTCCAGAAGGAGGCTTATGCTAAGATGCCGGCGCGTGGTCACAACATTTTATGGCCGTTACATGCCTTTAACACAAAGAAATCCACTATCAGCAATGCACGGTTAATTCGGTGGTTTGAACAGTGATCTGGAATATGTGTGGGATACACTCTAAACACATCTAGGATGAATGCTATGCCACTCGTTGGTTCGCTGAAGACCAATATTTTGCACGAAATTTTCATACATTAGATTATCACTACATATTATCAAATTTAAACAAGAAAATCGTGAAATGATGCAAACTAAAATATAACTTGCATGAATTAAAATATGGCCATACCTGCTACTAAATGGCGAACTGTATGGTACAAAAGACGCCAAAAGGTAACAAAACATGTGTTAATGTGTAAAGTATTTAGCCCAAAAATGGTGACAAAATGAGGACCAACACACATTGTGCATAAAAACTTGATTTTCCATGACCCTTTCTCTTTCTTGTTTTGGACCTATCTCTTTGATTCGGGCACAATTAAATAGTATGATTTCCTTGCACTACACTGTTTTTTTTTTAATTCTTTTTTATCAAATTAAATTAATGATCAATATGGTCTCATACCTACAATCAACGTGTGTACCAAGTTTGGATTAGTTTGGGTTGAGTCGTACAATGTTTATCGCAAGTTTCATTAAAACTAGTCATTATATTCTTTGTGAATTTTCATAGTGTGCATGATTCGCATAAAGGTTCACTACACATTGTTGTCATCCTCATCATCATCATCATATATATTATAATTTGTTTATTACTAAAAGATTTATTTCTTTTGAAATTTATTTTAAAGTTATCTTTATTATTTAAATTCTTTTAAATAAAATAATTTTTTATTTAAAACTAAGTTCAAATAAAATATAATTTAACATTTTTAAAATTTAAAATCAGAAAATAAATAATTATTCAGTGTAAAAGTCATTAATATTTAATTAAAGTAATAATAAGAATCTGTATAACATTTTTATTACAATAATGTGTATTTTATATAATTAGTAGTAAGGCTTTAATCTTATTCGTATTAATAGTTTAAAACTCTGGGACACTGTATTATATTTATTCTTTTAAAGTATTTTTGTTTATTTAATTTTAATTTAAACAAAAATTAAGTTATTATTAATAATAATCAAAATTAAGTTAACTTTTTCAGGATTATGACACAAACATAGAGAGTCCTTACTCCTCAATTTATTCAAAACATATTAAAAAAACATAAACTATCTCCTTTTTGAACTTTGAAACATGAAATTCCAGTCCTCATTTCATTTAGTTTTAAAATCCATTAAAAAATTAT
The DNA here is from genome assembly GCA_001517045.1 of Pseudotsuga menziesii. NCBI lineage: Eukaryota > Viridiplantae > Streptophyta > Pinopsida > Pinales > Pinaceae > Pseudotsuga > Pseudotsuga menziesii. The sequence goes on from LPNX011193391.1 coordinate 385,421, forward strand.
ATGAAATTATTTTGTTGTTTTAATTTCACAAATTTTAATCTTTAAATAAATCAAATACACTACAAATCTAATTAATATTATACTTTTTATTTCTTATAATTTTAGAATAAAACATATTATAATCCTTTGAAAACATCATATCTTAAATCTTATTGTAAATAAATCGAATACACTAATTGCATAAGCTCCCTTTTCCTCTGAGGAAAAGAAAAAATAAGCTCCTTTTTAGTGATAAATAACATCATATTATTGACCTTCAAGCTTCCTTGAGTTAAATCTCATCACTTGAGTTAAATCTCATCACCACTGGTATCTACGAATTGAATAGTGAAGGTTTCAGTTTGCATATGTTGAGAATCTCAAGATCCTTGAAATAGAATTCATTTTCGTTAATGCTTGAAAAATAAATGTAACCAACACAGAACACATTCTGTATAGGAACTCTATATTTCATGGCCCTTTCCCTTTCTCGTTTTGGACCTATCTCTTTGACTATTTGTTTCGAATTTGTTTCGAATTTGTTTTTAGAAAAGTGAATCAATAAATAGGATGATCTAATTGAATTTGATCTCAATTAATGGTTTCATACCTTTACTAAACCTTTGTATCAATTTTGGAGTAGTTTGGGTTGAGTCTTACAATGTTTAGTGCAAGTTTCATTAAAACTAGTCATTGCATTCCTTGTGAATTTCCATAGTGTGCTTGATTCCAAGAAAGGCTCACTGCACATCACCATCGTTTTCATCATCATATAATGATGTGTGTTTGTTTTAACTATTTTTATTATTAAAACATTTATTTTTTTAAGTTTATTTTAAAGTTATTTTTATTATTTAAAAATATTTAAATAAAATAATTTTTTATTTAGAAGTTCAAAGAAAGTATAGGTTAACCTTTCTAAAATTTAACCTCAGATAAATCATTCTTTAGTGTAAAAGTCTTTTATAAAAATTAATATTTAATCAAAATAAAAAAAATAAAAAATTTATATAACATTCTTATTACAATAATGTTCATTTTATATAATTAGTAGTAAGGCTTTAATCTTATTCATATCAATAGTTAGAAACTTTTAACAATGAGAGAACACCTTCTCAAGCTTTTTGAGCACATGAACAAGAATTTAAAGTAAACCAAGTATTATCCTTCTTAAGGTCCGACAGACCAAAGTTGCTCTCAATGGACATCAATCATCATCATTATCATCATCAAAAAAATGTATTTCATTTTCTTATAATTAAATTTTGTTAAATTAAATCTATGATGATGATGATGATGACGATGACGATTAATGTCCAATGAGACCAACTTTGGTCTATCGAACCTTAAGAAGGATAATAGTTGGTTTACTTTAAAATATTTTTCATGTGCTCAAAAAGATTTCCAAGAAGCTTTCCAATCTCACTATAGTTTTGGAAACTTATGAGTTTTCAAAGGTTTGTATTGTACCAAATACTATGAAACACATATCTAATTTCAGTGTAAGAAACGAACTCTGTGATAAAGTGATTTTCATCCTCAACGCTCATATACTCACACAAATGGAAAACCCTTTAGGACCATGGAGTTTAAGGATTAGACCAATGTTCTGTTTTGCTGTCGAGTTCATGAGAGTTGATTCTAATATTGGCTATATTGATTTTCTTTCATGAGCTACTTACTATCGAGAGATACTTCTGATTTTCCAAGTTAGGGGTAATGACCTCTTTATAGTATCTTAATTTTCTCTTAACAACTAAATTTTCCTCACACTAGAATTTCTCTTCAATCATAGAAGTAATAATATTTTTGACATTATCAATGTTCTGCAAAATGTCATTTTCATGAATGCCCCAATTGTTTAACCAATCCATGGTATCTTTACACAAACATTGCTTGAGACATAGTTGATTTTGTCTTGAATTTAAATAAAATTTAGGAATTCTCTCATTTCCCATGTTATTTATCTTATGCTTGTACATCAGGTACCTAGTCATAGCCATGCTCTTGATGCGGAGAATACTCACTTCTATGAGGAGAGTGGGATAAGGTGTATTGCTTTTAATTTTTTGGTTATAATCTATAGATCTCTCCTAGATTTTCTCAATGTTCCTCCAAACTCTCTAGAAATGCTACATCCCAATACTTCACAATCATACAAGAAAATAGGGATGACAAGTGTTTCAAAGAGGAACTTATTTTTATCCCATGTGACAAGATTGGTTGATTTACAACTATTTTTATGACCAAAATAAGCTTTCCTCCATCCATTAATCATTTTCTCAATTATATAGTCCCAATTGAGTTTGTGATGAATATTAATTCTGAGATACTTGTAAGAAGTCACTTCCTCTAGATTTATATTACTAGAAATAAAATTTGCATAGGTGTATTTCTTAGATTTTATAATCATCATTTTTGTCTTGTCGATGTTAACAGTCATACCCATGTTAGAGAAAAAATATTTAAGAATTCTTAATTGCTTATCGAGATCAGAAGGACGTATTTCCATAAGAACAATATCATCATCATAAATTAGGAGGATGATAATTATCCCAACTAAGATTGTATCGACGCAACCTTCTTCTTCTAAACACTTTTCTATCGTATCGATGTAAATTCCAAAAAGGGTATGGGAGAATAGGAAACCTTGTTTAATTCCAACATTAAAATTGATATCCCTTGTATACCCCTCATTATTCTTAACATTAGAAATGAATTTTTCGTATAACCTTATCGCATAAGCTCTCAACTCAAAAGGAACCTTAATCTCCTCCGCCCTATTCAACAGGTTATTTCTAGGCACTGTATCAAAAGATTTTCTAAAAAAACAAAAAAAAACAAAATAGGCCAGACTTATTGTCACAACATTCCTTTACAATGATCCTAAGCATAACGAGGTGTTCTGTGGTTGAATGATTCCTTCTAAAACCTACTTGACCTTTAGCTCGCTTACCTTCTGTTTCTCGCCATTCGTTGATCTTCTTTTCTAAGAAAATACCATATAACTTAGCTCAGAGAGGGATAATCATAATAGTCTGATAATTAGAGGGGTCATTTTTATCGCCACTTTTGAGAATAGGAATAATGAGGCTTTCATTCAGTGTAGGAAATTCTTGCTTGACCGCTAGGTTAAATAGCTTTTGGATGGGAGGGATGAGGACAAGCCCTCCAATTTTTAAGATTTCTGCTTGGTAGCATTGGATGTCTTTGGCTTTTCCATTTGTTAAGAACTTAACCTCAAAATATATGTCTTCTAACAAGAAAATTCTTTCATTGTAAGAAGGGTTTGAATGTTATCTATGATATTCGGGGATTCATAAATATTTTTAGGATAGGAATTCCAATCTTTTAAAGAAATTTAATTGTCTTCTTTTATTTTGCGAGTTAGAATTTTCCTCCAGAATTTCTTAGGAGCAACCTTGGATAGGTGTAGGATATTTTCCTTCCTTTTACTTAAATAATGACCTTTCTTCTTTTAGTTAAGGATTTGTAGTGGTTTATCTTGTCCATTTTTATCGAAACTATAGTAGATTTCTTATATTTTTTCTCGTATTTCTACACTCTTGATCATACCAAGGGTTGGTTATACTATTTCTCATTTTAGTTGATACTTCAAAATAGAATTTGTTAATGGAGGATGAGAGGGTTGTAGAAAATTTATGGTGGATATTTTCTATATTCTCCATACTAGATAAAGGAAAGAGTTCATTTTTCTAGATCATGGAGAAAAATGTGAACTTTAGTTTTATTGAAGATGAGGTGCTTTTGGAAGAGATAGTTTTCCTCCTTGGGATCGCAACTTGCATGGAAATATTGAGTGTTATAATTAAATGTCTATGATCAGATTCGGGCTCATGGTCATTGAAGATGTTGAATCCTATTAATTTTTTCTATACATGGATATCAGATATAGCATAATCTACCACACTACTGTCAATCCCATGCATACAATTCATTCTACTAGAGTTTGGTCGTTTTGTGAGACCGTTGCAAATGATAAGATCTTCATCACTACAAAATTTGACCAGCTCAAAACATAATAAATTTTCACCTAGGTCTTCATAACTTATTTTGTACTCATAGTTAACTTAGGCTCTTCATCTAACTAAAGAGGATTAGGGTTGGAATAATTGCTTAAAAGAATATATTGGTTACTAGAAGTTTGGGCATTGAAGCCACCCATAAAAAAAGATATTTCCTTCCTTCCTTAAACTAAAAATATCATGTTCTAAACCATTATAATGACAATTTTTATTTAATTTGTTTTTTTTATAGAAATTGGAATTAATAGGGGAAAAATAGCAGATGGCTATAGGGGAAAAATAACAGATGGCTATGTAGGTTTTTTCATCAATAATGTATGTGATATCTATCCAAATAAATTAGTTGTAAGGGAATTTTTTATAATTCCTAACATGTGGGGATATGTTCTTCCTAATGTAACATGGTATACCCCTAATGCCTCTATGACATGAATGTTTATTCCATATTGACCATAGGACATATCCATCTATATCAAGGAACTTGGACACGGGGGATTCACCTTGTTGAGTAATATCTTATCACGTTCATTCATAAAGGGTGGGTTTAAATTGTGAAAGATAAGGTCAATATATTGTAGGTATTAGGGGACATGGAATAGGGTATGGGGGGTTTATAGATATTAGGGGGTATAAAAATGGGTTTCTATTTGAAATAAGGAATATATTGTAAAAATAGGGGTTTTTAAATTGGAAATGTGTATTGAGAGGGTGTGGAGAACCTTTGAAAATAAACAATGAGAATGCACGATATAACATAAAGAATGGAGCACATAAGAGATTCTATTGATCACAGACCACTTTGAGGGGGAAACCTCCTTTCAGAAATATCAATAAAAAATAAGTTTTGGATTCCTTCATTGGCCTCAACACTCACTTATATACTAATTAAAATATAAACAACTATTACTCCCCATGAATGTGGGATAATACAACATACTAACCGGACGAATTACAAAGCATATGTGTCCAACAAAATATACTAACGAAATAAAGAGGAGGGTTGACACTCGTTCTTAACATCTCCTCCCTCTTATAAAATATTCGGCCTCAAAGGTTTAGATGTGGAAATTGTTGTTGAATCTGAAGGAGTGGTTCCCATGTAGCATCCATTGGTTGCATGACGTGCCACTAAATTAAGACCTATGTGATGGACCGAGAGTGAAGTTGACGAGTGTGCTTATTGAGGATGGGATTCAGCTCCAACATGATGGATCCTCCATTAACCAATTCTGGTAAAACAATTTGTACTCTTATGTTGGTGCCAATCAATTTCATAGGACAAGAGAAATGAAATACTGGGCGAATGCAAGAAGAAGGAGGAAGTTCCAATTTAGAAGAAACAGAACCAATCTTATGAAGAACTGTATATGGCCCATAGTTCTTTGGACTAATATTTTGACGCCCTTTGAGTTTCAAGGAGGATTTATTGTAAGGTTGCAGACAAAGAAAAACCATATCACCAGCATGAAAAGTACACTCAGAACGGTGTTGATCGGGATGTTGTTTCATGTAGTTTATTTCCATGTGAAGAGTGCCTTGTAGAATGTGAAGAATTTGATCTCCTTTTTGAAGAACCGTGTCAAATTCTTGAATTGGTGAACTGTTGCAGGTGTATGGAAGGAGTACTGGAGGTTCCTGACCATAAACTACTGCATATGGAGTCATTTTAGATGATGTTTGGTAGGAAGTATTGTACCACAATTCAGCAAGAGGGAGCAACTTTTCCCACTGATGTTGTTGATGAATTCAGTGTGACCATTTGTTTGTGGGTGATAAACAGAACTCATATTCAGTTTGGTTCAAGTGAGGAGAAATAGTTTGGGCCAAGAATGACATGTGAAATTTATGTCACAGTCTGAGACAATGGAAGAAGGGATTCCATGAAGATGGAATATCTGGTCCATGAAAATTTGTGCAACTGAGGAGGGGGTATATGGATGGTTCGGGGCAAAAATTGACTATATTTGGAGATTCAATCAACCACAACCAATATTATAGTCTTCCTTATAGATTTAGGGATACCTTCAATGAAATCCATCGAAATATCTCTCCAAACCCTTGTAGGGATGGGAAAACGTTCATGCAATCTAGGAAGGAGTGTAGTTCCAACCTTGTGGATCTGACAGGTAGCACATTCAAAAACAATTTGTTGAATTTTTCATTTCATTCCCTTCAAAAATAATTTACGTCATGCCCTCTCATATGTATTGAGGAACCTAGAGTGCCCTTCTGATAGAGAAGCATGGAGTTCATAGATGTTCACATGTTTAAGATATGTGATCTGGGGAAGCACCAGAAGAGCCTTGTCTCTCAAACAAGAACCATCCCAAGAGTAATGTGGTACAATAGAAGGGTTATTGGCCAACTATTGGATGTTTTCAGAATATGAATATTTGTTGACATAGCCTTGTTGAATAGAGTGTAACCAATTTGGAATAGGCATAGAAATAGATGAAAGAGAAACATGGTAATCAAATACGCAGGAAAGAGCATTCGCCACAAGATTTTTCTTATCCTTCTTGTAAGTGATCCCATAGTCATGATCCATGAAATTGATAACCCATTTCTATTGTGTTGGGGATAAGACCCGTTGTTCTAGGAAATATTTCAAACTTTGGTGATCAGTCTTGATGCAGAAATGAGTCCCTAAGAAGTATGGTTTCCACTTCTATATTGCATGCCAAATAGACATCATTTCCTTCTCATATGTAGAGGTGGATAAATTCTTACCAGAAAGGGATTTTCTAGTGAACACAACGGGATGCTCATCTTGAAGGAGGATAGCACCAAGACCATTGTCGCATGCACCATTCTCAATGGTCAAGGGCTTGGAAAATTAGGGTATATGAAGGTTAGATCTGAATGAAAGATCCAAGGGTGTAGTTGAGACAGTTGAAGGTTGCATCTGAATGAAATGGAGATGAACGATGACACCATGTGAATTCTTCTTAAGGATATTTTCCATGTGATTTGAACTGATGATGGCGAGAGAACCTAGTTGTAAGCCCTTCAATGTAGCTTTTTCCCATTGACTAAAAAATTCATCCATATTTCAGAAAACTCCCATAAGATGGGTCCAAGTGTGTTTATCCATTGAGTGCCCAAAATCACATCACATCCTCCTAAGGGCATTCGAAACATGTTAGAGCACAATTTATAATCTCCAATGGAGATATGCAAATTGTGACACTTTCACTTCGAAGGTAAGGTGCCCCCATTAGAAATCATGAATTTAAAGTTGGAGAAAGGATGGACTAAACAATCAACATATTTGTCAATCTAAGGGTCAATGAAGTTATGGGTTATACCAAAATCAATGAGTATTGTAAGAGGGATATTCTTGAAGTAACCCTTGACCTGCATGGTTTGTGGGGTGGTGACCGCATCTAATGCATAGAGATATATCTATGGGTAGTTGTCATGAGAAGGAGGGTCAGCATGCGGATGCTAAATGTCAACTTGGTCATCTACTAAATCCTGAGAAGCTACACAAATTGCAAGTGCAGGAGGAGAAGCCACATCCAAGAAATAGATATTTTTCTCAGCACATTGATGTCCCCAGATGAATTTTTTATCACAATTATAACAAATACATTTTCCCTACGTTCTCACATCTTGGCTTCAGACAAATGCTTGATAGGAGTGGTTCTAAAAGCTGGAGGGAGTGGAATTCTTTAGGAACCCATATTTCTGAATGGAACAAAAGTGGACTTGGAGCATTGTTGAGCCTTGATCTTGTTCTCTTCCAACTTTTTCATCCTTGGGACTTTCATCATTGTGTTGGGATAGAACATTTTAACCTCAGATCAAATTGTATCCTTCATACCACTGATAAAGCAACTCCTGTAGAATGCATCAGACAATCCTTCTGTGTGCTTGACTAATTTCTCAAATTGTGTCCAATACTCTCTCACAATGTCAGTCTGGTGAAGTTTGGTGAGTTCTATGAAGTCATCAAAAGCACTTGGGCCAAATCATTACAAAAGGAGTTGGAAAAAATATGTCCATTGTGGCTCTTCATGATCTTTGATGTACCAATAGAACCATTGAAGGGCTTCATGTTCCAAATGAAAGGATGCAATTCAGAATTTAGTGACATCAAAAGTGTTATTCATATTAAAGTATAGTCTTGCCTTGTATATCCATCTAGTTGGATTATCACCATTGAAGCGAGGGAAACCGATCTTCGACCCACGAAAGTTATGTTGGTTTATCCCACAATACTAAGAGGGGGGTGAATCAATATTGACTCTTAATTAATAAAACACACAATAATAAACAATTAAAACAATTTTTTTATCCTGGAAACCTCAAAGAGAAAACCACCAACATAAACTCATTAATAAGATTAATTTTACAAAATTGTTTATCTACTACTATAGAAAGGATGCAAAACGCACCCTAGGTTTTTCTGCAACTACAGACTAGGATGCGACAACAACCCTATGTTTTTCTTCCTTCTTCAACAGACAAGGATGCTACGACACCCTATTCTCCAGGTACAAATTGAAGGAGGCTTTGACCCCTTGCAGACCTATGGTCTACCCTAGCATCACCCTGCCACCTTGATATGATTTTTTTAAGTATTTTGTAACAATTGTAAACTATTCACTTTGGAATCTATCAAGATTACTAACAGAGACACTTTATTCTTTACACATTCATTCAATAAATATATTTTAACTATTACCTACAAATGCATCTCTCCATAGTTGCATTCTCTCGTTTTGGATCGTGACTATTTACTTACATACATAACTCTTCATCATTTACATGTTCAACCATCGCATCATTTCATCGTTAAGTTTAAGAAAATGCACTGTTTCGTTATTTTCATAGATCACAATTCATTTTCTCCTCCATGTTTATCATTTTCTTGTGATTTCATAATCTTCTTCTCCAAATACAATCCAAATCATCGATATTATGTCTGAATCTATCTGGACCGTTGATCTACTCTACAGATTTCATTTTGAAATCATATTTCTGCGCCAATTTTATGTTTCAATGATTCCCCACCATTGATCTTCATCAGGCTTCTCCATGAGCGTCGATCTTCAGATTGTAGGATGGGGGATGCGGGATGTAACATTTCCAAAAATCGTATCTCGACTTTCCACAAACTTCTTTCTAGACTTCTTTTTCCAAAATATTGATTTGTTTTAGTGGAAATAACTTCATCCTTCCAATCTCTCCATATTGCAGGATGCGGGATGTGGGATGTCACATTTCCTGAAATCGTATCTCAACTTTTCGCAAGATTCTTTCCACAACAACAATCCTACACCGTTGATCTTTTGTGGGTGTTTTACTGGCCATTGATTTCCATATTGCAGGATGCGGATTGCAGGTTCAAAGAATCTTTAAATAGAATTTTCGCAATTCCCTTTCCACATTTTTTCTTCTGCGCTGTCGATCTCTTTTGGCGGAACTAATCTCAACCGTCCGATCTTGATCTTTTGCGGAACTTTGGATTTTCCGCCTAACTGTTAGAATTAATTCTTAACCATCGGATCTAGTGTGGGACTAATATAAGCCATCTGATATTGATATTTTTTGGAACTTCATCCTCCTACCTATATTTTGTGGAACTAATCCTCAGCCATTGGATCTAGGGCGGGACTAACCTATACCATCCAATCTTAATATTTTGTTGAAATTTATCACTTTGTACGTTTTTAACCTCTTTTCTAGTTCACTCAACAACAACATTGGATGATTGATCTCAGTCATTCAATTTTCTATAGGGTTATTCCTTTGTCATTCACCCTGCAACCTATAACAGGGTAAGTTCCTTTGTTATTCTGGATACCTTCAACCTTCAATCTCCCATCATATCTTTCACTTCTGATAAATGATTTGACATCAGTGACAACTAATTTACTCAACGATCTCCCCATTTGGCATTGATGGTAAGATATTTAATCATTCTCCCCCCTTGACACCAATGACAAATAGACCTCTCTGTCTGACATCTCCCCCTATCATCATATTTTCACGTGAGATTGTGCTTCCTTCTTTTAGTGCTTTTGTAAAGGAATGGCTCCCATATTCTGTCTAAGATTCTCAAATGCTTCCTTAGGTAGTGGTTTGGTGAAAATGTCAGCAATACGTTCTTTTGTGTCAATGTATTCTAATCTGACAGCTTTTTGAGATACTTGTTCTCTTAGATAGTGATACTTTATTGGTGTATGTATTTTCTTCGAATGCATGATAGGATTTGTAGACATATTTATAGCACTAGTGTTATATCAGTTGATCACTATTGGATGTTCATATTTTACAAGTAGATCTTCTAGGGTTTGTTTCATCCAAATAACCTGAGTGCAGCATGATGCGAAAGCAATATATTCTGCTTTTGCTGTAGAGAGTGAAATGGAGGATTGTCTTTTACTTGACCATGATACTAAAAAAATTCTCAGAAAGAATGATGTTCCACTAGTACTTTTTCGATCATCAATACTTCCTACCCGATCTGCATCAGTAAACACTTTCAAGGTAAAGTCTTGTACTTTTTATACCATAAACCATACTCCATGGTACTTAGAATTTAAAATTATTTTTTACTACTATTACATGTGTTTCTTTTGGAGATGACCAGAATATAGCCACCAATCCAACACGTTGCATCATATATGGTCTTGTGGCTGTCACATATAGAAAACTACCAATCATGGATCTAAAGATGGTATGGTCTACTTCCAGAGAATCATCACCATTACTTAACTTGCAACCAATGACCATAGGAGTACCAACAGGTTTGGAATATTCCATTTTAAACTTTTTCAACAAATCTTTGATCTAGTTAGTTTGAGAGATGAAAATTCCTTCGTCTGTTTCATAGACTTGCAATCCCAAGAAGAATCTCAATTCACCCAACATTGACATTTCAAATTATTTCTTCATTTCAGAGGCAAAGTCTACACTTAGGATTTGAAGATTGCTTCCAAAAATTATATCATCCACATAGACAACAACAATGATCATATTTTTATCTTTGATTTTTAGGTAAAGATTACTTTTAGTGACTCCTGTTTTAAATCCTTGTTGTTTCAAGTAACTATCTAGTCTTGAAAACCTTCTCTTGGAGCTTCTTTGAGACCATAGAGTACCTTTTTTAGTTTACAAACATAATATTTTTTTTCAGACAAGAGAAACCCTTCACGTTGTTCAATATACACTTCTTCTTCTAGTTTTCCATTTAGGAATGCAGACTTAACATCCATTTTATATACTTCTTCTAGTTTTCCATTTATGGAATGATAGTGCTAAAAGCATTCTGATTGCTTCAAGTCGAGCTACAAGAGCATAAGTTTGTTCAAAATCAATACCTTCCACCTGGGCATACCCCTTAAAAACTAGTCTTTCTTTGGTTCCTTATTACTTGTCCATCTTGATTGAACTTGTTTTTGAAAATCTATTTGGTTCCTACAATGTTCTTATCTTTAGGTCTTGGGACAAGTTCCCATGTCTCTTTTTTCTCAATCTGATCTAGTTCTTCATTCACGGCTTTGACCCATTCATCTCTTTTGATGGCTTCTATAAATTTATTGGGTTCTACTATTGACAGTAGGGCTTGTTCCACATCTAGTAATTGTCTTCTTGGTTTGACTCTAGCATTTTTATCACCCATGATCTGTGACTATGGATGATCCTTTTGTACCCTTTTAGAAGGATTTTTAGTGTCAGTTCTAGGGAATTCTTCATCATCTTCCTATGTATCTTCCTTCTCTTTGTATTCTTCTTCATTATGAATGCTCTAGTCCTTTTGAAAGTCTTTTATTTCATCATAAGATGTATTTTCAATAATGTCAAGATTTTTCTCTTTCCTTGACTTTATATCATCTACTTTCATATCAGCACTTTCTACAATTTTATGTAACTTTTAATTGTAACACATGTATGCCTTTTTCATGGATGAGTATCCTAAAAATATTCCATCATCAGTCTTGGAGTCCAAATTTCCAAGGTCATCCTCATTTATTTTGATGTAACAGTTAATGCCAAACACTTTAAAATATTTGACTGAAGATGATCTTCCATACCACAATTCGTAGGGGGTCTTATCCTTATTCAGTCTGAGTTGTCCTCTATTAAGTATGTATATATCTATGTATAGAGCTTCTCTCCAAAATGAATCTGATAGTTTTGCTTCATTGAGCATAGTTCTGGTAGCTTCTTGGACTATTCTATTTTTCCTTTAAACAACCCTAGTCTGCTGAGGAGTTTTTGCAGCTTGTTGAGGCCTGGAAATTTGCAGGAAGCAACAATAAGGGATTCTCCCTAGTCAACGTTCCCAATTAGCTAGTGAATGTTTGGTGTAGGGAATCCGTCTGGTTTGCGTTCCGGCTACCGTAGGTCAAGTAACAAAAATAAAGGTTTTACCGGTTGCAGCCCGATCCACCGTGTATATTTTTGTATTTTTGACTTAAAATATGATATGCAATTTCCTACCTAAGATGTGAAGTAATAAAGAATGCAAGGAGTATTCACAATGTGATGCGCAGGTTCTTACCTCTCATCTTAAACTCGCAAGCATCTAAATCACATATATTGCAAGAAAGTAAATACTAACTAAGCTATTTCTAGGGAGCTAGATATTAATTCATGAGTAATGCACTACTGTCCATGTGTGATGGCAAATCATAGATAGTTGTTCTTATAAGAAAAAAATATAAACATGAATAAATGTATACATGATAAGATAGCTCATCACCTGTTAAAAATCCCATTACTCATAGTGGAAAACATCACAGAATATACTAGAGAACATTCAGACAAGAACATAGGTTTAGGAAGTTAGAACGCTCTCACAGTTAATGAAACACAGTCGAAAACGAAATAGTTCCCATTCGACATCGCTCATTTAATCACATTGATACATTCCACATAGCACTTTCTCCAACAGGCAAAATTTGCATTTTCTGGTTGTAAAATGAAATAGTTCCTCTTACAAGCAATAGTTTACAAGTTTTTTTTTCCAAGGGAAAAAGTCCCTGTCAATTCTAACTTTCAAATATTTAAACTAAAATAGTTAATTGCTTGGGCTTCCCCCAAACGTGTGAAATTTCAGTCCCCCAAACGTTTAATATCCCTATTTTTATATTTTCTGTGCGCACTCATGATCCGCTTAGTAACTGACAAATCTTTCAGGTCTGCGCCTTTGTCGCTATTGATTTTTCCTTCTACTTCACTTTCCCTCCTTGCAATCCTGCCGGTTTCGGTTCGATCTTTGCCAAAACTGGCCAGCTCCCTTCTGCCACTTATCTCCCAGCTATGCCTTCACGCCGTGGTAGTCTGAATAGTCTCTTGAGTCCACCTGAAATTAAACGGCATGCATCATTCATTGGGACTGCATTCTCAATAACGTCAAATTATATCAACCAAAACAGCTAACCATGTACTGCATTACTGTTATGATAACTTAACAAGGGCCGGCCCCACTATCTCGTCCACACACGGGTTCAAAAAACTCACCAACGACGGAAAAATAAAAATCATCGACAACTTAGAACACTAAACATCGGTCGGGTAGACTCATTTACAGCCACATAAGTGGGTCTTAACAGGCGAAGGGTACCGCGAAACCATTCAGGCTATCGGATTCGGAAGAGTTATGACCTAAATTGTGGGCAGAAAAGCTTCCAGTTGGAAATCGGAAAGACATCGACATTGGAAGACAAGTTCTTTGCACAGCCACAATGGTGGAAGAAGAAAGGCTACAGACATGCGACTAGAAATCAACATGCATCAGTGGGCGGAGTGCTTACATCTCGGGTAGCTAGATACTTTTGGAGCCGCAACGGCAGAAGATAAACATACAACAACCTCCGATCAAAACATACTTTGACGCCTGATCAATAAAAAATGCTAAGTGTTCGAAACAACTTTAAAATTTAGCAACGGTCAAAAACCTGTTTCACCTCCGAAACAACGGCTTTACAAAGAAAAATTGATCCAATTCATCTTCGACTAGCAAAACCAAACTCTAAAATATGCAACCCACAACAATTTCAAACACAAGCAATTTCTAAAAACAGGACGAGATTTAATCTTCAATATCATGCAAAATTAAAGCATGACCAAAAAGTTCATGGATCCAAACGATTCAAAGCAGCATTAAAATCTTGAGGGGGGCCCAAAATTAGAAAAAATTGGGGACAACAGTTGCAACTGCAACAATTGGAGATTACTTGGTGAAACTAGATCTCTAGACGATTATTCCCTGAGTGACCGACTGTTTCACAATAAACGTACCTATTGAATTCCTCCAGCTATCTGGATCTCTCAAACAACAAAGATATGTACCTTTAATCATTGATGATAGTTCAATTTGGGAGAGTGGAAACCAAGATTTCCAAGTCAAGATAACTCTTTTGAGGCTGAAAGATGAATGTCATTGTTACCTTTGTCTTCGGGTAGCTTCCATCTTGGACACCACAGGATTGTAGCATATGGTAAACAGAAATATTCATTTGTTCCTCATTCCCATGCCATTCTAGCACTTTTCGTGATTTTGGAATTTTGTCCTTTTCATATGAGTCCTCCTGTATGCCTTTCTTTCTGAATTTTAATTCAAACTCCTCTATCCCATGTGTCCTTTTGTGTGAGAGGTGTATTCACGTTTCAGCTCACGGACTAAGAGGAACTTTTGGCGATTTAGTACCTGTATGGCTCCACATTTGTTCTGATATATAATGCTTTCATATGAGTTTTTTGACTCTTATCTTCCTTTTGGCATTCATTTCTTGGCATGGGATCATTTGTATCTAATATATTTTTTACCTTCCTTCTTTCCATGGGCCCTTTGCTGTGTCACTCCCTAGGACATTTTAAGTGTGACATGGATGGAGCCTCAAAATAGTATTCCAGACCCTTTGATTCTGGTTTATTTCACAAGGGTTAAGTAGGACTTCAATGCATACATAGTTATTCAAGAAAACTACTAAAATGGAACAAGTTCTTTTAGATAAACAGCAATACACAGTATTATACCCAAGAACTTTAATCATTCCAAAATTCTGATGTTCTCCATGCAACCGCGGGTTTGCCTCCTTTATTGAAATCGGTAGAAATTTAAACTAAAACAAAACTAAACATCATGACTCAAAGACGACGGCTAGGCCAGATTATTTATATACAAGATAGAAGGACACAACAGAACTCAGGAAAAATAAGGTTTGAGAACTAAGCCATTTACTGGCAAGTTCTCTTTCCACCCTTGTAAATCTTGCAACCTATAAGTTGAAGGGCCAAGCTTTGCTGCAATCTGGAAAGGGCCTACCCACAACTGCTGGAATTTCGTGTGTTTTAATTTTTCATCATGGGGGTGGTCCCACTTGAGAACCAAGTCTCCCACTTCAAAGTCTTTTGTTCCTGCCTTGTGTTTATCAAACCATATTTTTATTACTTCCTGTTGTTGCTTAAAGCGCTCTCTGGCTTTAGATCGAGACTCTTCTGCTTTCAGGAGATTATATATCCTCATTTGCAAGACTTCATTATCCGATCCTCTAGATTCTTGAGCTATTATGGAAGAGGGTAGCATGATATTGGGGGGAAGAATGGCTTCTTTACCATACACAAGGGTATACGGAGACACTCCTATCGAATACTTGGGGGTGACTCTATCCGTCTAAAGGGCGTTTGGTAGTGCTGAGTGCCAACTCCTATGGTTTTCTATCACAGTCTTCTTTAAAATCCTAATCAGATTTTTGTTAGTAGATTCAGCCAAGCCATTTCCCTGTGGATAATAATTGGCAGAGTAATGCAACTTTATTCCTTTTTCATGAGAAAAAGCAGTTAATTTAATCAATGAAAAGTAGGAAGCATTATCAAAGACTAAAGAAATTGGAACTCCAAACCTGGTCATAATATGGTCTTGCAGGAAGTTGATGACCGTGTCCTCATTTATTTTGAGCAGTGGGATGGCTTCGACCCAGCGAGTAAAGTAATCGGTTGCAGTCAGAATATACTTGTGTTGTAGGGAAGAATTCGGTTCTATCTCCCCAATAATATCCAACCCCCATTGCTCGAATGGCTCTGTGATCATCACAGGATTTAGTGGTCCAGCTGCTTTAGACAGTCTTCCGCTACACCTCTGACAAATATTGCACTTCCTAACATGGGAGTGTGCATCTTTGAAAAGCGTGGGCCAATAGTATCCGGCTCTGAGAATTTTGTGAGCTATAGTATCTCCTGAAAAATTCCCCCCAGCAGGTCCATCATGCAAATCGGTCATTACTTTCTTCGCATCTTCTTTCTCTAAGCATCTAAGAAGAACTCCGTCATAATTTTTTCTGAATAATATTCCTTCAATAATTTGATAGGAGGCTGATTTAAGACGCAACGCTCTTCTTTTCTTAGAATTCCAATGTTCGGGCAACAATTTTGTCTGAAGGTAATGCACAAGGTCTCTATACCAAGATTCAGGGGCTGTGAACAAAGGACATACATCCATCAAATGTAATTCAGCCTCGTCTTCACAGGCGTGTTCGTCATTGTTTCCATTTTCAGTCATTAGTTTGCACAACCATTTCCCTTTAACTATAGAAGCTGGCTTGAACTCGAGGTCATACTCCTGGAGAGATGTTACCCAATTACCCCTTATTTCTCCTAACTCCTTCTGTACAAAAAGAGACCTCACAGCTGGGTATGGGATGATTACCTTTGTTCGATTTTTTAATATGTAGGGCCTGAATTGTTTCACAGCTTTAAACACTGCGTAAGCTTGTTTATCAATAGTCAGGTAATTTAATTCAGACCCTTGTAGACCAGTGCTCATGAAATATATTAGGAATTCATCCCCCCCATCTTCCTTCTGAGTAAGCACAGCTGCTAGCGAATCATCAAATGCAAAAGTGTACAGAATAAATTCTTTATCGAAATCCAGGATTTTTAGGGAGGGTGCCTGCGCAATAGCAGTTTTAATCTTGCTGAATGCGTTCTTCTCAATCTCAGTCCACTTGAATTGTGCACTTTGCTTCACCATTTGCTACAGGGGTTTGAAAATATGAGCGAAATCTGGCACAAATCTTCGCACGAAGTTTATTGTTCCCATAAATCATTGCATCCCCTTTTTATTATGGGGCAAGGGGATCTGTTCAATGGACTTGATCCTTTTCAGATCTATAGAGATTCCCTTCTTTTAAACTACATGACCCAGTAACTTACCCTCTGTAACAGTGAACACACACTTCTTGGGATTGAGTGAGATACCATATTTCCGACAACGTTCAAAAATATGCCTTAGATGAAACACGTGTTCTTCTCTCCTCTTTGAGAATATCATAATATAATCAAGGTACACTACAGCACTACGGCCAATCAAACCATGGAAAGCTATGTCCATAGCCCTCTGGATCGTAGCTCCGGCGTTTATAATCCCAAAGGGCATTCTTCAGTAAGTGAAGGTTCTCCACCTGGTCCTGAATGTTGTCTTGAATCTGTCTTCTTTAGCTACTAATACTTTATTGTAGCCTAAGAATCTGTCTAATAAAGAAAATAGTTCAGAACCTGAGACCATTTGTAGTAGTTTCTCCATGGGTGGAATAGGATAATTATCTTTATCTGAAGTGCGGTTTAAATTCCTGAAATCCACACATAGCCTGATTTCTCCAGATTTTTTTCTGACTGGTACCAGATTTGAGACCCATTCAAAGTGTCTGACCTTAAAAATGATTCTAGCATCCAATAATTTCTTGACTTCACTCTGGATCAGAGGCTCCAATTTTGGGTGCATTTTCCTTAAAGGTGGCTGATAAGGCTTGACTCCGGATTTGATGGGAATAACATGTTGGATTATACTAGTGTCATATGTCTTTATATCTTCGTATGTCTAGGCAAAAACATCTTTGTATTGATTAAAAAGACTGATGAACTTATCTCTTTCTACTGGTGAACAACCTTTACCAATATTCACATATTTAGGCTTTGTCTCAGTCCCTAAATTTATCAATTCGAACTGTCGAGATGAGATGTGAGTCTTCACGTTTGCTGCTCTTTTAAATTTTTCATTTAAATTAAACATCCATTCTAAGGTTCTGACTCCTTTAGGGATGAAATTATCAAATTTCAGCTCTGCCTAATGTTCCTCATCATCGATAATTTCCCCTTTAAATACCTCGTCATTTGTTAAGCATTCTATAATCTGTTGATCGTCGTCGAATACTCGTAGGTTGGTAATCATATCAGGGACCGAGGGCCTGAAAAGCAATTCAACGGAGCACCAATTATTAGTAGGCACAAGCCTAGCAGCTGATGTGGCCAACAAGTCAGCTGCTACATTCTTAATTCTTGGAATTGATATAATATTAAATGCATTAAAACATTTGAGTAGATCCCATACCTCATTTTGATAAGCTTTTAAGTGAGGAGAAATACAATGTATTTGATTTCGAATCTGTTTTACAATTATTTCAGAATCTCCAAAAACTTTCAGATTACTTACCTTTAATTAGATTGCTTTCCTTAAACCTTGCACCGAAGCTTCATATTCCGCTATGTTATTTGTACATTCAAACTCTAACCTACATGAAAGAAAGTGTTTGTTCTTCTTGGGTTCAATCAGGACACAGCGAGCCCCTGAGCCTTCTACCATTTTAGAACCATCAAAAAACAGTGTCCAGAAATCACTAACTACTGTACGAGAATCTACTCCTACTGCTAAGTTTACTATTTTACATTCGATTTCATCAGCCTATGAAAATTGAAGGAGATCAGGCTGAGCGTCTGACGTGTTGCTGGCTTCTTCTGCTTGGTAATTTCCTGGTTCTAACTCAATAAAGTAATTTCCCAACACAGAATCCACTGGTTCGTTCTTTTCCTCAAGCTGAGTAACGTTGTATTTCATGTGAGGCTCCCTTAGAATTTTAATTTGATTTGGGCTTCCTTTATACAGCAGCCACATATGTGACCAGTCCGAGGAAAAATATTCATTTAGTTTTGCCGACCAGTCTCTGCTCAGAACAAGCCCATAAGCGTCTGGTATGTTGGCCACCACGATATCAATAACTTGGCACACTTTATCATTTCAAGACAGGCGGACTAGGACATCCTCCATTTCCCCAATTACTTTCACATTCGTCCTATCCAACTGAACAACCCTCCAAGTGGATGGCTTAGGCTGCCCATTTATCCTTTTGCAGACTGATATTGGCATGACATTAACCGATGCCCCTGAGTCTACCAGGAAATTATGTACGTTGTGATTAAAAATTTCAAAAGTGAGAAGGAAAGGTGGATTCTTGTTCTTAGACTTACCCCCAATGCTTTCTTCCCTGATTTCTTCTTCTTCCTTGGGTTGATTGTCAGTGGGCAGCCTCTCCTCTGATGCTTCAAGCACTTTCAAAAGTTTTTCTTTCTACTGTGGCACCTTACACATTTCAAATAATTTCTTGACTTCACTCTGGATCAGAGGCTCCATTTTTGGGTGCATTTTCCTTAAAGGTGGCTGATAAGGCTTGACTCCGGATTTGATGGGAATAACATGCTAGATTATACTAGTGTCATATCTCTTTAGATCTTCGTATGTCTAGGCAAAAACATCTTTTTTTTGATTAAAAAGACTGATGAACTTATCTCTTTCTACTGGTGAACAACCTTTACCAATATTCACATATTTAGGCTTTGTCTCAGTCCCTAAATTTATCAATTCGAACTGTCGAGATGAGATGTGAGTCTTCACGTTTGCTAGTCTTTTAAATTTTTCATTTAAATCAAACATCCATTCTAAGGTTCTAACTCCTTTAGGGATGAAATTATCAAATTTCAGCTTTGCCTAATGTTCCTCATCATCGATAATTGCCCCTTTAAATACCTCGCCATTTGTTAAGCATTCCATAATCTGTTGATCGTCGTCGAACACTCGTAGGTTGGTAATCATATCAGGGACCGAGGGCCTGAAAAGCAATTCAACGGAGCACTGATTATTAGTAGGCACAAGCCTAGCAGCTGATGTGGCCAACAAGTCAGCTGCTACATTCTTAATTCTTGGAATTGATATAATATTAAATGCATTAAAACATTTGAGTAGATCCCATACCTCATTTTGATAAGCTTTTAAGTGAGGAGAAATACAATGTATTTGATTTTGAATCTGTTTTACAATTATTTCAGAATCTCCAAAAACTTTCAGATTACTTACCTTTAATTAGATTGCTTTCCTTAAACCTTGCACCGAAGCTTCATATTCTGCTGTGTTATTTGTACATTCAAACTCTAACCTACATGAAAGAAAGTGTTTGTTCTTCTTGGGGTCAATCAGGACACAGCGAGCCCCTGAGCCTTCTACCGTTTTAGAACCATCAATAAACAATGTCCAGAAATCACTAACTACTGTACGAGAATCTACTCCTACTGCTAAGTTTACTATTTTACATTCAATTTCATCAGCCTGTGAAAATCAAAGGAGATCAGGCTGAGCGTCTGACGTGTTGCTGGCTTCTTCTGCTTGGTAATTTCCTGGTTCTAACTCAATAAAGTAATTTCCCAACACATAATCCATTGGTTCGTTCTTTTCCTCAAGCTGAGTAACGTTGTATTTCATGTGAGGCTCCCTTAGAATTTTAATTTGATTCGGGCTTCCTTTATACAGCAGCCACATATGTGACCAGTCCGAGGCAAAATACTCATTTAGTTTTTCCGACCAGTCTCTGCTCAGAACAAGCCCATAAGCGTCTGGTATGTTGGCCACCACGATATCAATAACTTGGCACACTTTATCATTTGAAGACAGGCGGACTAGGACATCCTCCATTTCCCCAATTACTTTCACATTCGTCCTATCCAACTGAACAACCCTCCAAGTGGATGGCTTAGGCTTCCCATTTATCCTTTTGCAGACTGATATTGGCATGACATTAACCGATGCCCCTGAGTCTACTAGGAAATTATGTACGTTGTGATTAAAAATTTCAAAAGTGAGAAGGAAAGGTGGATTCTTGTTCTTAGACTTACCCCCAATGCTTTCTTCCCTGATTTCTTCTTCTTCCTTGGGTTGATTGTCAGTGGGAAGCCTCTCCTCTGATGCTTCAAGTGCTTTCAAAAGTTTTTCTTTCTACTGTGGCACCTTACACATTCCAAATAATGAGATATTCACCCTTACCTTCTTTATATCTTCCACAATGTCATAATCCATCTGTGGTTCGGTGGGATGTGGCTTATCAACATTCATTTTTTCTTCATTGGGCTTGGCAAACGTATCATTCTGCCTAGGATCTTGACTGGTAATGGTGAATTCAGGAATTTTATCAGCTGAGGAATTATTTTGAAATTTCTTAACATTTTTCTGAAGCCTTTTGATCTTTGGGAGCATGAGACTGTTTTCTTTGGCTGACCCTTGGCTTCTTATTGTTACATTCGTTTCCATAATGTCCTAGTATCCCCAATTCCTTTCTTCCTCAGGGTCGAATAACGAAACAGAGTCCCACAGAACCATGGTCTCATCCTCTTGTTATTTTGTTGATGCATTACTGTCTTTTCTTTCTTCATCTCCATCTTCTGTTAATTTAGAATCCAACAGCTGATTCATCACTATCATCATTGAGTTTATCCATTGAGAACAATTCTTTTTAGAGTGAGGTTGTTGGTGGAAGGTGCAAAAATTGTCCATTCCTGCCTCTATTAAATTCATAGATGCCAAATTGTGCGGAGGAGGTTGGGATTGATTGTTATCCTCCCATTTCTTGTAATAGGGCTTGTAGAACTTTTGAGCTTCCTTTTCTTTTTCCAAGTCTATGATTCTGTTAGAGAGCTTCTGCATCATTTTTGCCATACTTTCAAAATCTGGTGATTTCTCTTCCTTGGGCTTAGTAAACAACAAGGATTTCCTTCCCACATTTTTCTCTCCTAACCATTCGAGATAATCTTCGATACTTTCCCTTTCAGCCTCTACCTTTTCCACCTCCTCATAGGTCTCTGCTAAAGTTGGCTTGGCCTTCATTTTGGCGAACATGGCCAAATCGGGTCCTAAAGCTAAGGTATAATATTCAATCAGGAATTTATTCGAAGGTCTGTCAGCTTCAGAAAAATTCTTGAGGTACACTGCAAATCTTTGGGTGAAGCTGTGCACCTTCTCCTTTCTCTCTTTATTTAAGGCGCATAGTCCTTTCATGAGGGATGCATGAGTCTTTTGGGTTGCATACTTACTTTTAAAAATCATCTCGAAGGTGTCCCAATCAGGGATAGAGTTTGCAGGAAAACCAAAGTACCATGATGCTGCAGCTTCTTTAAGGGTATGCGGGAAAATTCTGCAGACTACATCCTCATACTCCCCATTCCTTAACCATTCTATTGCAAAATAGAAACTTTTCAACTGGTCATCTACTAGTATATTCTCACTTGGGTCGAATTTGGGCAGCATCTTTTCAAGGGATTGAGGTAAATCATGCAACGGAGGTGGTAGGCTTAAAGGTGATCTGGCTCTCCAGGAAGGTGGTGGATTCGGTGGGTTGGGTGGTTGATTTGTGTTTACGCTTGCCATGAGTCTGGGTGGAGAGTGAGGAGGTGAGAAAATAGGAGTGTGAACAGGAGAACTGTGAGGGGTATCCGAGCCTTCTTGATTCAAAGGAAGTACAACTTCCTGTAAGGCTATTTCTACAAGTTCTTCCCAATCCTCAACCAACACTGAGTCTTCCAATATAGGACGATCCTTCCTTTTATATTCTCTTCTGGGTAATTCAGGGATGATCAGAAATCCTCCAATCTTCTTCACATATGCCCTAGTGTGTCTTCTCAGATTATTAACAACTTCATTGTCGACAGAAAACAAATGTTCTCTACCCCCTTCTTCTGGAATTGGATTATGAAGCACACTGCTTTTTGAACTGTTACCAGTGGAATAGTCTTGGGAAAACGGGTTTCCTCAGCCAGCCATGCACTAGCGGCCCTCCTTCTATCACCAGAAACTATTGAGGCCTGGAAATTCACAGGCGGCAACAGCAAGGGATTCTCCCCAGTCAACGTTCCCAATTAGCCCGTGACTGTTTGGTGTAGGGAATCTGTCCGATTCGCAGTCCGGCTACCGTAGGTCAAGTAACAAAAATAAATGTTTTACCGGTTGCGACCCGATCCATCGTGTATATTTTTGTATTTTTGACTTAAAATATGATATGCAAGTGCCTACCTAACATGTGAAGTAATAAAGAATGAAAGGAGTATTCACAATGTGATGCGCAGGTTCTTACCTCTTGTCTTAAACTCCCAAGCATCTAAATCACATATATTGTAAGAAAGTAAATACTAACTAAGCTATTTCTAGGGAGCTAGATATTAATTCATGAGTAATGCACTACTTTCCATGTGTAATGAAAAATCACAGATAGTTGTTCTTATAACCAAAACATATAAACATGAATGAAGGTATACATGATAAGATAGCTCATCACCTATTAAAAATCCCTTTACTCATAGTGGAAAACATCACAGAATATACTAGAGAACATTCAAACAAGAACATAGGTTCAGGAAGTTATAACGCTCTCACAGTTAATGAAACATAGTTGAAAATTAAATAGTTCCCATTCAACATTGCTCATTTAATCACATTGATACATTCCACATAGCACTTTCTCCAACAGGCAAAATTTGCAATTTCTGGTTGTAAAACGAAATAGTTCCTCTTATAAGCAATAGTTTACAAGTTTTTTTTCCCAGGGAAAAAGCCCCTGTCGGTTCTAAATTTCAAATATTCAAACTAAAATAGTTAACCGCTTGGGCTTCCCCCAAACATGTGACCTTTCGGTCCCCCAAACATTTAATATCCCTATTTTTATCTTTTTTGTGTGCAGTCATGATCCACTTAGTAACTGACAGATCTTTCAGGTCTATGCCTTTGTCGCTATTTATTTCTCCTTCTACTTCACTTTCCCTCCTTGCGATCCTGCCGGTTTCGGTTCGATTTTTGCCAAAACTGCCCAGCACCCTTCCACCACTTATCTCCCAGCTATGCCTTCACGCCGCGGTAGTCTGAACAGTCTCTTGAGTCCACCTGAAATTAAATGGCGTGCATCATTCATTGGGACTGCATTCTCAATAACGTCAAATTATATCAACCAAAATGGCTAAGCATCAAGAGAGGCCATGTATTGCATTACTGTTATGAGAACTTAACAAGGGTCGGCCCCACTATCTCATCCACACACAGGTTTGAAAAACTCACCAACGACGGAAAAATAAAACTCATCGGTGGCTTAGAACGATAAACATCAGCCGGGTAGACTGATTTACAGCCGCATAAGCGGGTCTTAACAAGCGAAGGGTACCGTGAAACCATTCAGTCTATCGGAGTCGGAAGAGTTATGACCTAAATTGTCGGCGAAAAAGCTTCCAGTCAGAAATCAGAAAGACATCGACATCAGAAGACAAGTGCTTTGCATAGCCACAATGGTGGAAGAAGAAAGGCGATAGACATGCGACTAGAAATCGACACGCATCGGTGGGCAGAGCGCTTACATCTCGGGTAGCTAGCTGCTTTTGTAGCCGCAATGGCGGAAGATAAACATACAACAACCTTTGATCAAAACATACTTTGACGCCCGATCAATAAAAAATACTAAGTGTTCAGAACCACTTTAAAATTTAGCAACGGTCAAAAACCTATTTCACCTCCGAAACATCGGCTTTACAAAGAACAATTGATCCGATTCATCTTCGACTAGCAAAACCAAACTCTAAAATCTGCGACCCACAACAATTTCAAACAAAAGCAATTTCTAAAAATAGGACGAGATTTAATCTTCAAAATCATCCAAAATTAAAGCATGACCAAAAATTTCACGCATCCAAATGATTCAAAGCAGCATTAAAATCTTGAGGGGGGTCCAAAATTTGAAAAATTTGGGGAAAATAGTTGCAGCTGCAACATAGCTGAAAATTTCCTCTTAATTCCATGACCTTCACAGAACTCATTGAATTCATTTGAGGTAAATTCTCCCCCATTATCTGATCTAAGGCACTTGATTTTCATACCAGACTCATTTTCATCCATTTCCTTAAAGATTTTAAATTTTTCAAAGGATTCTAATTTTTCTTTCAGAAATGCCACCCAGGTCATCCTTGTGTAATCATTAATGAGCAACATGAAATAGTGACCTCCTTGCATACTTTTAGTTTTGGTTGGTCCAAAAAGGTCCATGTGTATTATTTCTAGACGGTATGAGGTCATATGTTCTTTTATTTTAAAACTGGCTCTGGTTTCCTTGCCATGTTGACAGTGTCTGCACATAGAACTTAAAGGAGCTATAATTTTAGGTATATCTCTTACAACTTACTTTGAGCTTATTTGGAAAGATTGTCAAAAGTTAAATGTCCCAACCTTTTATGCCATAACCAGCTTTCATCTACCATACTTAAGTAACCTTGGTTTTCATTTGCCAATATGTAAACATTGTTTGTATTTCTCATAGCAATGCCAACAACCTTTCCTGATTTCTTATTCTTGATTTCACATTTTTCTGAGTCAAAGATGCAAATGTGTCCTTGGCTGCATGTTTGAATTACACTGAGAATATTAGGCTTAAGGTTTTCAACTAGAAAAACATTTTCTACTTTGATCTTACTGATGACAACAATTCCTTTGCCGATTATTTTGGAAGACAGGCTGTCTCCAAAGTGACTTTTCCCTTATTTTATTTTAGCGTTATGAATTTTCTTGGGTCACCAATAATATGTTTTGAAAAACCATTGTCCAAGTGCCATAAGTTTTGGCGTTCACTTGCACATAAGGCAATCATGGAAGTTTCCTTTTCTTCCTTTTCTCTCTAATATATCTTTTGTTTGGTGTTCTGAGATTTGATTGCAATAGTATTTCTTGTAGGAGTCTTCATCTTACAATCTCTTTCCATATGTCCATGGTTATTACACTTATAACATTTTATGTCATATTTTTGGAGTAGTGTAAAAATATTCTTATTTCCCTTTGACTTATTACTTCATGACTTCTTCTTGTATTCAGAAACCTTTCTTTTAGTTCTGGAATTTAATGTTTTATGACCAAAATTATTACAAGAATAGCAGTGACCTAAGAATATCTATATATATATATATATTTGGTCTCTTTGTTGCTATATTATTTCTATTTTTATGCTAATAAATTAAGCATGATTTCTTTCTTCCTTCCTTTTTAGCTGGAGTCTTTAGTACTTCAGCATAGCTTTTCTTACTTCCTTCTTAATTGGTGATAGGAAAACTCTCTAAATTCTTTCCTTTAACAAACTCCAATTTAGATCTATCACTTGATGGTCTTTGGCTACTTAGAATGTCATCTAGAATCCTTGAGCTATTCTCAAACTTTGACTTGATAGATTCTTCATCAAGCTTTCTCTTGAATTGCATGATTTCTTCTGCAATATTTTTAAACTCTTGTATTATTCTTTTGAGTTGTATATTTAGGTCCTCTTAAAACTTTTTGTCATCTAGAATTTGAGCTTCCAACTGAATGATGATAATATTTGAATGTTTGTTCGTTTTTGTACATTTCTTAAGTTTTTCAAGGGTGCTAACAAGTTCAGCTCTTAGGTCTACTTCTCCTTATATATCTGAGTCACTATTTGAGGCTTGAGTATCTAGAACCATAAATAAAACTTCAGTTTCTTTATTTTCACTTCCATCTGAATCTTCACTATCGTCTATGGTGTACATAATTTTCCTTTTCTCATAGGGTTTTTTCTTGTTTCCTAGTTTACCCCTTTTCAATTTTGAAGTTTCCTTTTCTTCGTTCTCATCTTGTTTAGTGTAGGTGCATTTAGTGGAAAAATGTCCAATCCTTCCACAATTAAAACATTTTAAAGGTAACTTCCCCTTGTATTTTCCAGTACCTCTCTCAAGTTTATTAATGAAAAAGGCTTCCTCATCATTTGGGTTTTCTGATTGATTTTTTAAGAAGGCTTTAAAAGTTGCTTCCCCTTTTGAAGATCCATTTTGTCCTGTTCTCATCTCATACGCAGTGAAAATTCCATGTATCTCATCCATTGTTACCTTTTTAAGATCATCTCATTCTTTTAAGGTGGATACCTTTGGTTTATACCTCATTGGTAATGTTCTTAGTACCTTGCTTACCACTTTATTTTCTTTCAATTTTCACCCAAGCCCTTTGATCGCATTAACAACTTCATCTACATGAAGAAGGTATTCACCAATATTCTCTTCTTCTTTCATTTTAAGACTTTCAAATTGACCTTTATATGATTGAATTTTTGATTCTTTGACCTTGGATTCTCCTTCATATATTATTTTCAACTTATCCAAAGATTGTTTGGAAGATGTGCATTGCATAACTTTAGTAAATACTGAGAGTGTTAAACCAATCAACATTGCATTTAAGTCTTTAGCATTGCCTTCATATTGGCCTTGTTGTTCCATGTGTGTAGGGTATTGGTTTCCTATGTTATGTTATTTTTCAGTTGCTTCCCAAACCTTCCATCACAGGGACATCAGATGATGCCTCATTCTTACACTCCAGTATGCATAGTTTTCTCCTGTAAATAGTAGAGGTTTGTTAGTGGCCAAGCCTTCTTGTTAATCCATAGTGGTTTTATAAAGGATATACCTTCCAGTGGTTAAATTATGCTAAAGGAACCTGCTATGATACCAATTGTTGGTTTATCCCACAATACTGAGAGGGGGGGGGGTGAATCAGTATTGAATCTTAATTAACAAAACACACAATAATCAACAATTAAAACAAAGTTTTTATCATGGAAAACTCAAAGAGTAAACCACCAACACAAACTCATTAATAAGATGAATTTTACAAAATTGTTTATCTTCTACTATAGAAAGCATGCAAAACACACCCTAGTTCTTTCCCGTAACTATAGACTAGGATGCTACAACACCCCTATGGTTTTCTTCCTGCTTCAATAGACAAGGATGCTATGACACCCTATTCTCCAGCTACGACTGGAAGGAGGATTTTACCCCCTATAGTCCTGTGGCCTGCCCTGGAACCACTCTACCACCCTAATATGATTTTCTCAGTTTTTTGGAACAGTTTTAAACTATTCACTTTGGACTTGTTTAATCTTACTAACATAGACACTTTATTCTTTACACATTCATTCAATAAATACCTTTTACCTATTACCTACCAACACATCTCTCCATAGCTATGTTCTTTCGTTTTGGATCATGACTGTTGACTAACAGACATACCTCTTCATCATTTACCCGTTCAAATGTCGCATCATTTCATCGTTAAGTTTTAGAAAATGCATCGTTTCATTTATCTCACTACTCAGAATTCATTTCCACAGCCCTGTTTATCATTTTCTCGTCCTTCCATAATCTTCTTCTCCAAATAAAATCCGGACCATTGATCTTATGTCTGAATCTCTCTAGACCATTGATCTACTCCACAGATTTCCTCTTGAAATCGTATTTCTGCACCAATTTTATGTTTCAATGATTGCCCATCCTTGATATTCATTGGGCTTCTCCATGAGCGTCTATCTTCAGATTGCGAGATGCGGTATGTAACATTTCCCAAAATCGTATCTCGACTTTCTATAAAATTATTTCTGCACTTCTTTTTCCAAACCGTTGATCTATTTTAGCGGAACTAACTTCAACCGTCTGATCTCTCAAGATTGCAGGATGCGGAATGTAAAATTTCCCAAAATCATATCTCAAATTTCTGCAAGCTTCCTCCCACAACAACAATTCTGCATCATTTATCTTCTGCGATTGTTTTCCTGACCATCGATTTCCATATTGTGGGATGCAGATTGTGGGTTCATAGAATCTTTAAACATTATTTCCACAATTCCCTTTTTGCATTTTTTCTTCCACACCGTCAATCACTTTTGGATGAACTAATCTGAGCCGTCCGATCATGATCTTTTGTGGAACTTTGGATTTTCCACCTAACTGTAGGAATTAATTCTTAACCACTAGATCTAGTGCGGGACTAATATAAGCCGTCTGATCTTGATATTTTGTAGAACTTCATCCTCTTGCCTATATTTCATAGAACTGGTCCTTAGCTGCTGCATCTAGGGTGGGACTAAACTCTACCATCCAATATTAATCTTTCGTGAAACTTTATCACTTCGTACGTGTTTAACCTATGCGCTAGTTCATTCAGCAACAACATTGGATGATCGATCTCAGTCATTCAACTTGCTATAGGGTTATTCACTTATCATTCACCTTGCAACCTGCGACTTGTAATAGGGTTATTCCTTTGTTATTCTCGATACCTACAACCTTGTATGACACCATATATTAGACTTCTGATAATTGATTTGACATCAATGACAACTAATTTAATGAACAAATTTCTAGAAGAAGAGAACTCAGTTTTTGCAGAAGACTCAAGCTTTCATCGGTTGCTCATGGATGAATGATGAATATGGAGGCCGAGCAATATTTGATCCAGGTCTTCGATTTTGGTCTTGAGGGAGGCAAGTTTGTCTTCCATTTGTTTGTTTTCTCTTACACTGGTGATCACCATGGATTTTTTTTAGGTTTGGTGGAAATGATTTGTGGCGGTTCTAGACATATGCACTTTATCAACTGGAAATGGATATGGACCCAGGTATGTTTGGCTTCCTAAAGGTTCAATGGATTCACTTAGCCACTAATGTTGTCTAACATCTTGCGTATTGGGGTAGTACCCCTCACTCCATGACTCACGTTAATATAATAACTGCTTTTCCACAAATGATAGCTCTTGGTTTACCTCACAGGTGGAACTAGTCAATCAGGTAGGGGTCGTTTCCATTTTTGCTTGTAAATTCCTCTCAATGGCCAGCTACTTCAAGGTTCTTGTGGTACTCCTCACAGTGAGTTTTAGGGCTATGCCCAAGTACTTCCCACAGTTAAACAGATAGGGTTTATTCCCTGATACAAATTAATAATAGTGATGCAAAGAAGAATAAATACTACAATAATCACAACACCAGAAAAAATTTGAGATAAATTCAACCCAATGCCCAAAAAACCCGTAAATAGAGCTAGGGTTTTGAGATGGAAATTTTAAAATGAGCATAACCTCATTTTTATTACTCATAATCGCTATTGTAACTTTTTTCTAGAAATGGAACACCGACTCTACATCTACCCCCACAATTGGAGAATAAATCTAGGCACCAATTCAAAATATTTTCACTCTGCAATTTCCGCCTCCGTCACCAAAATTATGGAAAACGGTTGATTTTAAATCAGTGAGATCTCAACTTTTAGAACTCCAAATGAGATGATTGTTTTTTTGAAACTGCATATTTTTTCAAGAGGAATTCAAATATGCAACTTATTTCTTCCCAATCGATGAAAATAGTTTGATAAATTGACCTAAAATTCACCGCCCAATTTTGCCCTTTTTTTGCCAAAAATAAGAGAAAAAACTATTCCCACTTGTGCCAAGGAAAGTGATCTCATACCAGATGTGGAGATTTTCCTATAATAAAAAATGAGAATGCACAATAAAACATAAATAATGGAGCACACAAGAGATTATATTGATCGCAACCCACTTTAAGGGGGAAACCTCCTTTCAGCAAGCTCAATACAAAATAACTATTGGATTCCTTCATTAGCCTCAACACTCACTTACATACTAAGTCTAATCTAAACAAATATTACTCCCCATGAATGTGGGATAGTGAAACATACTAACAAGACAACTTACAAAGAATATGCATCCAACAAAATATACTAACGAAATAAAGAGGTGGGTTGACACGGGTTCTTAATAGAGGGGGGCTCAACAAAATCATTTTTGTAAGTAATTATCAATATCTAGTGAAAATATGGGTATTATTTAATATCCATGAATGAAGGTGTTATGAAATGGTTTCACTAATTGAAGACACTGTGACCTTGGACTCCTTGTGTTCCCAAGTTTCAGCCAATAATTTAATATCAATTTCGCTAGGGATCCAATTTAACTTAGGGCCCTTGCTCCATGGAAATCATCGACAGTTCTAGGAGAAGATCCGGAGTGTGTCAAATTTCTATTTATTACTATCATTTTGGTTTTTATCCCAAATAACAACTTTGTTATTTATGATTAATGTCCATTTTCTCTCCTCCCTAGCTTATTTTACCTTTTGGACCTCCTTTCTTAATTTGGCCTGATCCTTTGGAATGAGGTATTCATTTATAAATATCCCCGAGCCTTTTAAACTTAATGTCTTACTTAGTAGGTTGTCATTTTGTTGAGTAGAGTTAACCATAACCCATATTAT
The DNA here is from genome assembly GCA_001517045.1 of Pseudotsuga menziesii. Classification (NCBI taxonomy): domain Eukaryota; kingdom Viridiplantae; phylum Streptophyta; class Pinopsida; order Pinales; family Pinaceae; genus Pseudotsuga; species Pseudotsuga menziesii. The sequence continues at coordinate 416,628 of LPNX011193391.1, forward strand.
CCTTTATTTATTGTTAATTAATTTCCCCAACATGTTTGCTTCTATGAGACCCACATTTTCAATTTATAACCTATTATGAAGTTCTGTATGGGAAATGACTATCCTCTTCTCCCTCTTCTTTTAAAGAAACAATTATGAGGTTTAAAGTTGTAACACCCGGATTTCGACCCTCTGGTATTAAATTGCATATGATATAAATATTGTATTAAATCATGGTGTGGAGCTCAAGGCAAAGGCCCCACCATGGGTGTAGTGTTTTCTGTTTCGATGATTAAAATTGATGCTGATAGTTTATGTGCTATCCAGGCACAATGTTTTTTGAGACATCATGTAAAATGCAAATTAATAAAAATACCCCAACTAGCTATGTGCTGAAACATTAAAGATATGGGGGCATGATTTCACAAGGAATAGGGAGGGGGAAATATTCAACACCTTGGGTCACGGGGAAAATCCAAATGTCTATGAGAGAACCCATTAATTTTTCAACTACCCTTTTTTTCTTTATGCCCAGTCATCTAACGGTTGGTGAAGGAAGTTATTTCCTTGGGATGGGCAAGGCATGGGATTCAAATTCGTATTGGGGAAGCCACCCAATTTTAGGAAAATGAATTTTGAATTATGGTCCAAGTAAATACTTGGAAAAGGAGGCCCAAGCCATTAGGAACCCATGCGTTTGATTCCTCAGGTAGCTAAGATAGTTGGGGCGTTCTCCCTCATAATTTCTCTGTTTTCCCATTCCCCATGGCTTGGGATTTCATTGTTGGGTATGGTTATGTGAATGTACAACAGTGATGCTAGTTTAGGGGATTTGAGAGGTTGTTTTTTCCTCCCTCACGCAGTTCGAGCATGTTGTATGGTTTCCTCATGTTTTTCTGTATTTTTCCTATTTTCTCCAAGCTTGGAAACTCATTTTTTGGTTGCCGAGGAATTGGAGAAGAGTCCCACGATTTTTGGGTGGTTGCTGAGTTCATTGTTCACATAGGAAACCGATAGAATTTTCTGAAAATTGAATTGTTGTTAGAGGGATGTTTTCCCCATTTTATTGGGTCGTCTATGTTTACAAATTCTGTTTCTGGTAAATCCTAGTGGATGGGAGAATAGACCCACAATATGAGGGATTGATGAGGCTTTTTTTACCTCTGGGAATCCCAAGAACATTTCATGGAAATGTATTTTCACATGTAGGGTTGTTTTCCCCTCAGCCATTTTGTTTGGTTTCCCAGAAACATTTTGTTTATATCCGACAGTTGTGTGTGGTTGTGTTTTATGTATGGTTTGGATTGGTTGAGTAAGTCCAAGGACCCCTCCATGTTATTGTCTTGTTCCCCTAGCAGTCTGTGAAACCCAAAGGTGTGTTGGCTTGACTATGAACGTATGGTTTTGGCTATGTGTGAGCCTATTATTCCCTAGTTCCATGTGGAATCATGCCCAACTCGGGGGTGGTAGTGATGCTCAGATATTGATGAGCACACTGGCCTATGGTTGGGTGGAATGTTGCAACGACATATCTAGTTTTGGTCCAACTTCTTTTGAAGATAAGTATTCTTGTGCTTAATCTCTGCAACAATTTTTTTTATGAATTAATAGGAACATGTTGAATGATTGAATGAATGTGTTTTTATTCCACTGTGTATTTACATCTCTTATGCACCTGTATATGTCTTTAATTCAATGCATTTTATGTTTATGTTCATGGGGCTAAATTTCCTATTATGGTAGTACAACCAACTTAGTCGTGTCCTCTCCATCATGGGTATGAGGGGTGGGGATGTGACAAAAGATATTTTGTAACGCTCATGGTCTAAGGCTATGAGCTCATTCATTTGCTCTTTAATGGGTTTGATATCTATTTTACCTTATATATTATTTAGGGTTAGGTTTTGGTTAACTTTTTCCTCTAACTTTGTAATCCTATATTTAACTTAATATTTTTTATGGTATCTATCTCTCCTTGTTCAGTTTTTTTTTGAATTTCTATCGCATATAGTCTAGTCTCCATTATCTCTAACTTGTTCTCTACTTTTTTTGTATCTTATAGTCTATTTGTTTTTGGAACTCTATCCTAAGAGTTTAGCTTCTCTTTCTTCCCTATTTTTCTCTAAGAATTCTATATATTCATAAAGTTTAGCCTCTCCTTCTTCACTACATTTCTCTACCGACTCCATAAATTCATAAAGGTTCTATAGGGTAATTGTGCTAGGTATTCCTTTAAGATTTTTTGGAAAATGTCGTGAATTACTCATATTTAAGTAAAGATGTAAAAGTGTATATAGGAAAAAATAAAAATAAAAATAAAAAAATAGAGAGGGAAAGAAACTATGCACCAAATTTAAAGCCCACAAAAATGATGAAGGTGCCCTAGCAGAACAAGTGGAGTTTCCACTGCAAAACTTCACCTATGGTTTTCACTTTAGAGTTTGATCTTTTACAGAGGGTTCTTTCACCAAATACCCATAAAATTTACTAAAGATTTAAAAACTAAAACTAGCTTAATCTAAAATATAAAAAAAATAGAAAAGGGAGAGACATATACACTTATTTTAGAGCCCCCAATTAAATGATGAAGATCTTGAGTGGAGTAACTAAAAAAAATTCACCCTAGACCTTTACATAGGGTTTTCAGTGCATAGCTTCACGAAAGGTTCACCACAAAGGTCATTTAATCCATAGATCCAAATGAAGTGCTATGTTTGTGAATCCTCCTTAGATAGAAATGCATGCACACAACAACATAATTATTACTTAATTGTCAATTCTCTTTCTCATTGTGCCAAGATTTCTTTTTAATAAATCGACCCCGTAGGATATAACGTATCTTTTCTTGGAAAGATATAGATCTGTCTCATACAAAATAGTGCACTAGATCATGCTTGTAACTCAAATCTCTTCCCGAGTTGTTTGTATTTCAAGTTTGCATAGATAGATATAGATGGAAAGATCATCGATATCAAAAGCTTGAAAGATTAGATCAAATAAAATATAGGTTTAACATTTCTAAAATTTAAAATTTGAAAATAAATAATTTTTGTGTAAAATTTTTTTATAAAAAAAATATTTAATCAAAATAACTTAATAAGAATTTATATAACATTCTTATTACAATAATGTCGAAATTGTTAATTATGAATTTTGAATTACGATCATAAAATCAATCTGGGCATTATGCTTGTCTCATTCTAGTCCATAGATGATCAATTTGGGCATTACACATGTCTCATTCTAATCTATAAATGAAAACCATAGTTCGTAGTCCATCCCAAGATTCTAAGATATAAATGCATATGACTATAATTAGCTAGATGGGCCAATTTCCACATGGAGGATTTTATTAGGAGTTCAAACTATTTCATTATGAGTTCGACTATTACCAGTGCACATTAGGTAGCTAGATGCCCAATTTCCACATGGAGGAGTTGATTAGGAGTTCAAACTATTTTATTATGAGTTCGACTATTATGAGTGCACATTAGGTAGACTCCTAGATGCCAAATGTACTTAGACTAAGCCTTAAGCGGTTAGAGTTGAAGTTAAGCTAATATTTCTAGAATCATTGGAGTTAAGATAATATTTGTATCTAATATTTAAGGTAATATTTATCCAACATAAGCATGGTTACACTTGAAGTTAAGCTTATAGTTGTAGAATCATTTGAGTTAAGCTAATAATAGTTATCCAATATAACCATGATTACAGTTGAAGTTAAGCTAATAGTTGTAGGGTGTGTGCAGGAAGTTGAGGGTCTCTTTTGGCGCGTTAGATGCAATACAAAATTGAAAAAACAGACATCCATCAACTTGCATGGATATTTTGAGACACTTACACAATGAATCTTGCGATTAGTAAAAAACAAGAAATGTAGGAAATTGAATGACCTTTCCAAATATATATATTTTTTTCTATTGAAAATGTTGTTAACTATCTAAAGTTAGATAAATTTTAATGGGCACTTTTTATTTTTGTGACAATTTATAAGGTATATGTTTTTGTGGGTGCAGCGTCTGAGTGTCTAAATGATCGAATAAACTTACGAAAACCGGTATACATATAGAGAACATATAGGACTAGTGCACGACTATTTTTCCAATAATAAAAATAATATTTTTAAATTTTGTTTTAATTATCTAAGAGATCAAACCTCGAAAATGGTACATCATTTGTGGGTGCAGTGTTTGAATGTCTTAATGTAATTATTTGGAAATGGGTTTTTTATAACATGTAGAGATTGGTGTTCTTTAGTGCACCATACAATTTTTTTTTTAAATGTTTGAGAAACGAAAGAGATATGAACAAAACACTACTAGTGTGTTTTTTGAATTGAGGAGTGATGACAGAAGATAAATAAGAAAAAAATAGAAAAAAATATGTATTCTTGTTAAAATGTACATATTTAGAATCTGCAAAAAAAACCATATTTGTTTCTAAAATCTCATAAAAAATGGAGGTGTGCAGCATAATCGGACGAACCGCTAAACACGAGCATATTGAAAATTTGGATATAATGTTGAAGTAGCCATGGTTGATCATACTCCAAGGAACAGGCATGTTGAATCCAAAGCAAAGTACAAAGAAGACACATAGGCATAGGAATTCCACGAAAGCATGGGTGGAGGCTCGGCCCTATCATTTGGAGGGAATAAATTTTTGAATTTAAACAATACGCGAGTGCAATTTAACTAAACAAAGCGCGTGTGCATTATATAGAAACAAAATGCGTGCACTTTATGTGGAGACAAATCGTGTGCACGATTTGTAAAACCAAAAATAGTGTTCATCACCATCTTCATCTTCATCATCTTCAACTTCATCATCATCATCATATTCATCTTCATCATCTTCAACTTCATCATCATCATCACCATCAACATCATGAACATCATCATCACCATCGTCGTCATCAACATCATCATCATCATCATCACCTTCCTCATCATCTTCATCATCATCAACATTGTCATCATCATCATCATCATCATCATCATCATCAACATG
>LPNX011193391.1:424119-441103 GCA_001517045.1 Pseudotsuga menziesii
TCATCATCCTCATCATCATCACCATCAACATCATGAACATCATCATCATCATCAACCTCATCATCATCCTCACCATCAACATCATGAACATCATCATCATCACCATCAACATCATGAACATCATCATCATCATCGTCATCATCACCATCAACATCATCACCATCAACATCATGAACATCATCGTCATCATCCTCGTCATCATCCTTACCATCAACATCATGAACATCATCATCATTGATCATCATCATCCTCATCATCATCCTCACCATCAACATCATGAACATCATCATCATTCATCATCATCATCATCATCATCATCATCATCACCACCATCAACATCATGAACATCATCATCATCATCCTCATCCTCATCCTCATCCTCATCATCATCATCACCTTCATCATCATCATCATCATCATCATCATCCTCATCATTATCATCTCCAACAACATCATCATCATCATCCTGATCATCATCCTCATCCTCATCCTCATCCTCATCCTCCTCATCATCATCATCATCACCCATCACCATCAACATCATCTTCATCATCTTCATCATCATCATCATCATCACCTTCATCATCACGATCTTCATCATCATCATCATCATCACCTTCATCATTATCATCATCGTCATCATTGCCATCATTTCCATCATCATCATCATCATCATCATCATCATCATCACCATCAACATCATGAACATCATCATCATCATCTGCATCATCATCATCGTCCTCATCATCATCACCATCAACATCATCAACATCATCATCATCATCACCACCACCACCATCAACATCATGAACATCATCATCATTCATCATCCTCATCCTCATAATCATCATCACCATCAACATAATGAACATCATCATCATCATCCTCATCATCATCATCATCATCACCTTAATCATCATCATCATCATCGCCATCATCAACATGATCATCATCATCATCGCCATCATCAACATGATCATCATCATCATCATCAAAATCATCATCATCCTCCTCCTCATCATCATCATCATCAACATCATCAACATCATCCTCATCATCATCACCATCAACATCATGAACATCATCATCATCATCCTCATCCTCATCATCATCATCATTCATCATCACCATCAACATCGTGAACATCATCATCATCATCCTCATCATCATCACCATCAACATCATCAACATCATCATCCTCATCCTCATCATCATACTTCATCATCATCATCATCATTCATCATCATCATCATCATTCATGACCACCATCAACATCGTGAACATCATCATCATCATCATCACCATCATCAACATCATCATCATCGTCCTCCTCATCATCATCACCTTCATCATTGTCATCATCATCATCATCGTTCATCATCATTTGTCATCACCATCAACATCGTGAACATCATCATCATCATCCTCATCATCATCACAATCAACATCATCATCATCATCCTCATCATCATCCTCATCATCAACATCATGAACATCATGAACATCATCATCATCCTCATCATCATCACCACCATCAACATCATAAACATCATCATCATCATCCTCATCATCATCACCACCTTCATCATCGTCATCATCCTCATCATCATTCATCATCACGATCAACATCATGAACATCATCATCATCATCCTCATCATCATCACCATCAACATCATCAGCATCATCCTCATCATGAACATCATGAACATCATGAACATCATCATCATCCTCATCATCATCACCATCAACATCATGAACATCATCATCATCATCCTTATCATCATCACCACCTTCATCATCGTTATCATCCTCATCATCATCATCACCATCAACATCATGAACATCATCATCATCATCCTCATCGTCATCCTCATCATCATCATCACCTTCATCATCATCATCATCATCATCAACAACATGATCATCATCATCACCATAAATATCATGAACATCATCATCATCATCCTCACCATCATCCTCACCATCAACATCATGAACAACATCATCATTCATTATCATCATCCTCATCATCATCATCATTCATCACCATCAACATCATGAACATCATCATCATCATCCTCATCATCATCATCATTCATCACCATCAACATCATGAACATCATCATCATTCATCATCATCATCCTCATCATCATCATCACCATCAACATCATGAAAATCATCATCATCATCCTCATCATCATCCTCGTCATCACCTTCATCATCATCATCATCATCACCATCATCATCCTCATCATCAACATCATGAACATCATCGTCATCATCATCACCTTCCTCATCTTCATCCTCATCCTCATTTTCATCATCACCTTCATCATCATCATCATCAACATGATCATCATCATCACCATCAACATCGTGAAGATCATCATCCTCACCATCATCCTCACCATCAACATCATGGACATCATGAACATCATCATCATTCATCATCATCATCCTCATAATCATCATCACCATCAACATAATGAACATCATCATCATCATCCTCATCATCATCATCACCCTCATCATCATCATCACCATCAACATCATCCTCCTCATCATCCTCATCATCAACATCATCAACATCAACATCATCATCATCATCACCATCAACATCATGAATATCATCATCATCATCCTCATCACCATCATCACCTTCATCATCATCATCATCATCATCATTCATCATCACCATCAACATCGTGAACATCATCATCACCATCAACATCATCAGCATCATCATCATCATCCTCATCCTGATCATCATCCTTCATCATCATCATCATCATCATCATCATTCATCATCACCATCTACATCGTGAACATCATCATCATCCTCCTCATCATCATCACCATCAACATCATCAACATCCTCATCATCATCCTCATCATCAACATCATGAACATCAATATCATCCTCATCATCATCATCACCATCAACATCATGAACATCATCATCATCATCCTCATCATCATCATCACCTTCATCATCATCATCATCATCATCATCAACATCATGAACATCATCATCATCATCCTCATCATCATCATCACCTTCATCATCATCATCATCATCATCATCATCATCATCATCATCATCATTATTCATCATTCATCATCACCATCAACATCGTGAACATCATCATCATCATCATCCTCATCATCATCACCATCAACATCATCATCATCATCATCCTCATCATCATCCTCATCATCAACATCATCAACATCATCATCAACAACTTCATCATTATCCTCATCATCATCATCATCACCTTCCTCATCATCATCATCATCATCATCATCATCAACGTGATCATCATCATCACCATCGCCATCATCATCATCATCATCATCATCACCTTCATCATCATCATCATCAGCATCATCATCAACATGATCATCATCATCACCATCATCATCACCATCATGAACATCATCTTCATCATCCTCATCATCATCATCACCATCAACATCATGAACATCATCCTCATCATTATCATCACCATCAACATCATGAACATCATCATCATCATCCTCATCATCATCCTCACCATCAACATCATAAACAACATCATCATTCATTATCATCATCATCATCATCATCATCATCATCATCATTCATCACCATCAACATCATGAACATCATCATTCATCATCATCATCATCCTCATGATCACCATCAACATCGTGAACATCATCATCATCACCATCAACATCATGAACATCATCATCATCCTCCTCCTCATCATCATCATCAACATCATCAACATCATCATCATCATCCTCCTCATCACCATCAACATCAACATCATGAACATCATCATCACCATCATCACCATCAACATCATGAACATCATCATCACCCTCACCATGAACATCATGAACATCATCATAATTCATCATCATCATTCATCATCATCATCATCATCATCACCATCAACATCATGAACATCATCATCATCATCCTCACCATCAGCATCATGAACATCATCATCATTCATCATCATCATCATCCTCATCATCATCATCATCCTCATCATCATCATCATCCGCACCATCAATTTCATGAACATCATCATCATTCATCATCATCACCTTCATCATCGTGAACATCATCATCATTCATCCTCATTGTGTTTAATTTATTTAAGTTTACTTTCTCCTTATAAATTGGTTTTTGGATTACTAATATAAAATGATGTTAGTATATCTTTTTACTTCATATTCTATTTTCAATTATTTATGAATAACGAGTCATGGAACATGGAACAATAATCTATTTAGTTGATATTGTAATTACGTTTAGCCATGCATCCACCCCATTAATAGTGATTGAAGATATCGCGTGCACGTTGTGAGACTGTTAAAACAGTGAATTGTCATTGTCCGAGAGCAACTTCACTGCGTTTTTTTGAAAATTCCAATTAGCGTGCAATATTTTTCAAGAGCACGAGCCTGCCTTTGAAAATACTCACAATCTACACCATCTCCATCATTCTTTTTGTTATGCAGGTGCAGCATTAAGGACATACTCCATGGTTGAGGAGCACACAGGATAAGATATCAAGCTTCAATGTCATTTCATGGTGATGGTGGATATAACTTTCATTTGCTTATTATTCAAGAGAATGAAAGGTAAATTTTCCCATTATTATTGTTTTGATGGGAAATATGAAAAATTGAGAAGGAAGATTGAAGCACCTTGAAGGATCAATAGCTATATTAAAGCAAGTTAAAGGTTTGGAAGCTTGTAATTGAGGAGCAACAAAAACAAACTATATTGACATTGATCATTGTGGTGATGGGGAATGTACGTAACCAAGGAAGAAAATCAGCAAGGAAGAAGAGACCTCAAGAAGTCATCGAAGAAGAGAAAGAAAAGAAAAGATTAGACATGATGAATCGGAGACTTTCTTTGGAAACTAATCCAAATCCAATTATAGAGGATACAGCAGTTCATCCTATTAATCCAACAAAAGACGAAGCTCATGAAGAGGCAGTGTCCATGGAGCCTACTGTTGAAGAAGAAAATATTAATCGAACCATCAATGAGGATGTTGGACTTCCACCATCCAACTACCAGGAAGAGAGTGAAGGACAACAAGTTGCTACTAAAACGCCAGAGCGTATTGTTGATGCACTAGATGATAGAAATCCAACCCCCTTACCTTTATTAGAAAGCACATGTCGAAGAACTCTGAAGCGTATACAAGTTGATGAAGGACTCCTCAATTCCATTGAAGGTACACTATCTAAACATAGTATTGCTTATCAAACTCAACAAATACTAACTAATAATTTTGAGGAGAAATGTGATGGAGATAAATGTAGATTATTTTTATCATTGTTAAAATATAGGGGCATGAATATTGTTAGGAAATCGTTTGGGATAAAGATGATAAAGCCTTCTGGACCAAGTTCTCATATATTTAAAAGCTTAGTAGATGCCTTTGGTAAAATTGGTAAGAACACATGGTCAAAGGACCGCAATGCGGCTCGTCATGTGTTGTCACAAGCAATTGTAAATAAGAGCACCAGGGTCCTTCGTTTTCTCAAGCCTACATCTAAACTAGTTAATTTGAATGTAAAAACCCTACATAGGTATTCTATTAGAAGAGAACATCTCGACACAACCACCCAGACAGATTTTTGGGCCTTTATTGGTCGATTGCTACGCCATGACATGAAGCTAGTTGATACAGTAAAGGGACTAGTGCAGAGTTTTTGGCATGATCACACAAGGCCTTCTTCAAACTGGAAGGATGTACTAAAACTGAGAATGGGTTCAAAGGACCATGAACCACATATTAAGCATCTTCTTGATATAACATAGACAAAACTATACGAGAAATTTAGGAATGAACATAGACAATTGAATTTGGGGCAAAGATCTTTTGAGAAATGTAAGCCCTAGTATGTTAGAATAAATACTCTTTGTAACACTTGTTGTTGTAGATACCATGTAGAATATGAATATTACTATGAAACATTTTTGTACATTCGTCGTTTGTTGCATACTAACCATGTGTAGGATTGCTCCTTGACAATACCACCGACCTCATCAAGAGAATTCATTCATAGTATCATGTGCAATAGGCCTGAGGGGCAAACTTACTATGCAAAATCCTGTTTGGATGGAACTTGCTCCAACTGTGCTGGAATGGCATTATTGAGCCAATGTATGCACGAGACTGGAGACAATGAATTTGGGAATATGGTTACAGACATGAAAAGTTTCAAATATATCAGCTATGAAATAGTCCCAAGGAAAGAAAACAAAAAAATACAATTGGTGACATCTTAGGTACATGCATTTATCTATAAAATTATGTTCAGAACAGTTGCATTTCATTCCTTACTTACAAAAAAACCTAATATTGAGATCATTTTGTGTCAACAAGTACAAGTTAGTGTCTTTGTCAAGGAATTTATTGAAAAGACACATCAATATGTTCAGCATGTCCACTTGGCACGATGGCAAGATGAGAAGTTTAGAATATGCAGAGATACATTTCCTCGTGGTACTATACTTTCAGTTGTTGATTTTGTCAATAACTACGCTTTGCAACCTCAAAATGAGATCCAAAGTCAGTATTATCACTCTGAGCAGGTTTCCTTGATGTTGCATATCACATATAGGCATGGCCCAAACAGTAGTGAAGAGCAAAGAGAAATTCTAAAGGAATATCACTTCTACATAAGTGATGATAGGTGCCATGACTTCCACTATGTGCATCATTGCTTCATCATGTTCTATGATCATTTGAAGGGTAGGAACATACAGATGGATCAACACTGGATTTGGTCTGATGGATGTGCTGGTCAGTTCAAAAATGCACGCATATTTCAATGGTTGTGTTCATTGCATAAAAACTACAAAGGTCCACGTATGTGGAACTATTTTGAGACTGGGCATGGTAAATGAGAGCATGATGGAGCCAGAGCATGTGTCAAAACATCCCTACGAAGAGAGGAATTGAAATTATCTACAATATCTACTATTCGAAATGCTCAATCTATAGTTAGGTGGTGCACGTCAGTTATGGGAGAGGAATCAGCTATGCGAGCAGAATCCACAAGAAAGAGACATGTGGAGAGATTTTTTTGGGAGGTGGTAGACATAGATCGTTCACATGCATGGGAATGCAAGACTGTTCTTGGCACTCGTGGATTTCATTCGGTTCGAAGTTCTGATAACCCAGTATTTGAAATTTGGACCAGAAAAATCGCTTGTTTTTGCCCGCCTTGCTGTGATGGTGACTGGGATGTGTGTGAATCATTGGATTGGGTTGATGGATGGGATCGCATATCACTTCCACTTGATCAACGTGCAATTGTTGAGTTAACTCCATTGGAAGAAGACCAATCGTCTATTTCTATAGATTTTGATCATGTATCAGACCTTGTACAACCTGGTATGATGCATTTCCTTAACATTTTTTTGTTAAATTTACGTAGTATTGAAACTCACATTAATGGCCTTGTATCACATGAAAAATATTTTATCATATACCTACAATCATACTATGCAGGACACATATACGCAGTGGTTTCCTCAAAAGATAGTGAATGGGGTGGTGATTACTGGTTGGCACGCTGTATAGAGGGAAAGCAAACCCTCATTATGTCCATGACTGATGATGAAAACAACCACTTTACCACTGGGTCTATGGTTGTTAAAGGTTAATACCTTACACATGACAACAATGCAAGAAAGAAGAGTGGATATGTTTACAGGGATTACAAAGCAGGTGCAAGTGTGTATCACTTTACCAACTTAATCATTGGTACAAACCTCCAGGTACGAACAATGCCTAGCCGAAATTCATTGAAGGTACGCTACTTCTTACCAGATACTGAGCACGAGAACTAATGGAGACCATCATTATAAGAGATGATCCGGAGGGCTTGGTTGTATGATAATAGGTGGGATCTGACATGATGAGGTATGTATCATAATGTAAATTTCCACATGTATGTTTCTTATGAATATGTCAATTTTGTGTTCTTGATATGCAAAATTTTCCATAATGTTTTTTATAAATATGCCAAAAGTTCTCTTGTATGTCAAGTTAATGAACATGCCCAATTTCACATGCCTAAGTAAAAATATGGTGTGTTACAATTCATGCATGGTTATTTAATCCCATTTCAGTATTACTATAATATATTATTTAAAAAAGAAATAATTATGTTAATACCATCAAACCCTACCTACACTAATACATGACCTTATGTTTTGAGGGATATATATATATATATATTAAAAATTTTGAAACAATCAATGTGTACAAAGACAAGCCCTTCTTTGTAATTGTTCAAAATTTTGTAAAGAAATCCCATCATTTAAGTCACTTGCACCGATGAGAAAACAATGCAATATAATTTCCCAAAAAAACAACATATTGCTTAAAAAACTTGAATTTCGTGTGGTCATACAAAATATCCATAGATAGGAATTATATATTTTGAAAGCTTATTCAATTTTCTACATTTCATCTTCTTTCAACAAATTCAAATTTATTGTGTAAATACCTTGAATCATCACTCCAAGACAATAGATTGTTGGTTTTCCATGTTTGTATTTCCATTAACATGTCTTGAGAGACCATCATTAACTTTCATTCACCCAAACCCTTCAACTAGGTGTTATGGTCAAAATGGAGGTCTATCACATCCTAGAGAGTAACAAAAGATGAAGAGACCCAAATAACAATTAGGGATCATGTTTGAGTATCAAATACCTATTGGAATTGTCAATCTATGAATGGTAATTTCATGTGTTTATGTACCAAAAATCTATTTTGATTGACTATAGATATGAGAGTTGAAAAATGTGACTAAACAATAAACTAAAGCAATCAAATATACCCCTTAGCATGTATACTAAGTAAGAAATAATGGAAACAAATAATTAATTGGAATTTATTCAAACATTATTTTAAGAGGAAAGAATAAATTATTTATTATCTAACGGAAATAAATTAAAACATGAAATGTATGACTTGAGGATAAGCTTACAACTTTGGATTCCATTATGAGTAATAGGGTTCTTTAATTCCTTCAACAATATAATATCTATTATGTGATAATTCCCTTTAGACAATGGCATTTTGTAGGGAAAAGCATGCAACATGTGTAAGTAAACACAAAGTATATGTGGGTGGAAGCAATATTTTTCCTTTTCCCAGTACCCTAAAGAAAAATCTCGAGAGTGTAACCCTTAACCTAATAAGTTCTATAATATGCATGGTGTTCTAAAATTGTCGCTCTGTGAGGTTTTTTGCACACCAGGCCCAAGTCCACCAGGCGTCCCTGAACGGTATCTGGAGGTGACCTGCAACTCACCATAGATCGATGCTAGGGCCTTCGATCGACAAACCGTTGATTCCATTGGATTCGTGACGTGGGATTTTAGCTAGGGGGTGGCCTCTCCCTCCTATCCATTGCCCGATGACCTCCGTTTATGGTGGTTTCTGAATCTAGGGTTTTTCTCAGTAGGGGACAATCCAGTCACGCCAACGAGGGCCAAAGCTAGAAAGCCACGGATGGTGGGGATGCAATTGGAATTGCCATATTTCGCATGCCCAAAAACACTAGCAGGAGATTATAGAACTCAAAATTGCCGCTCCATGAGGTTTTTTGCACACCGGGCCCAAGTCCACTAGGTGTCCTTGAACGGTATCTGGAGGTGACCTGCAACTCACCATAGATCAATGCTCTAGCCTCCGGTCGATGAACCGTCGATTCCGTTGGATTCATGACGTGGGATTTTAGCTAGGGGGGGGGCTCTTCCTCCTATCCATTGCCTGATGACATCCATCTACGGTGGTTTCTGAAGCTAGGGTTTCGCTCAGTAGGGGACAATGCAGTCACACAAACGAGGGCCAAAGCTGGAAAGCCATGGATGGTGGGGATGCGGTTGGGATTGCCATATTTCCCATGCCCAAACACACTAACAGGAGTTTATAGAATTCAAAATTGCCGCTCCGTGGAGTTTTTTGTGCACCGGGCCCAAGTCCACCAGGTTTCCCTGAACGGTATCTAGAGGTGACCTGCAACTTGCCATAGATCGATGCTTGGGCCTCCGATCGACAAACCGTTGATTCTGTTGGATTCATGACGTGGGATTTTAGCTAAGGGGGGGCCTCTCCCTCCTATCCATTGCTCAATGACCTTCGTCTACGATGGTTTCTGAAGCTAGGGTTTCGCTCAGTAAGGGACAATGCAATCACGCCAACGAGGGCCAAATATGGAAATCCATGGATGGTGGCGATGTGGTTGGTATTGCCATATTTCCCATGTCCAAAAACACTAGCAGGAGTTGACAGAATTCAAAATTTTCCCTCTGTGAGGTTTTTTGCGCACCGGGCCCAACTCCACTAGGTGTCCCTAAACGGTATCTGGAGGTGACCTGCAACTTGCCATAGATTGATGCTCGAGCCTCCGATCGATGAACCGTCGATTCCATTGGATTAATGACTTGGGATTTTAGCTAGGGGGGGCCTCTCCCTCCTATCCATTTCCCGGTGACCTCCATCTATGGTGGTTTCTGAAGCTAGGGTTTTTTTGAGTAGGGGACAATGCAGTCATGCCAACGAGGGCCAAAGATGGAAATCCACGGATGGTGGGGATGCGGTTGGCATTGCCATATTTCCCATGCCCAAACACACTAGCAGGAGTTGACATAATTCAAAATTTCCGCTCTGTGAGGTTTTTTGCACACTGGGCCCAAGTCCACCAGGTGTCTGTGAACAGTATCTGGAGGTGACCTGCAACTCACCATAGATCGATGCTTGGGCCTCCGATCGATGAACCATCGATTCCATTGGATTCGTGACGAGGGATTTTAGCTAGGGGGGGCCTCTCCCTCCTCTCCATTGCCCGATGACCTCCATCTATGGTGGTTTCTGAAGCTAGGGTTTCGCTTAGTAGGGGACAATGTAGTCACGCCAATGAGGGCCAAAGCTAGAAATCCATGGATGGTGGGGATGTGGTTGGAATTTCCATATTTCCCATTCCCAAACACACTAGTAGGAGTTGACATAATTCAAAATTGTCACTCCGTGAGGTTTTTTGCGCACCGGGCCCAATTCCACCAGGTGTCCCAGAACGGTATCTGGAGGTGACCTGTAACTCACCATAGATCGACACTCGGGCTTCCAATCGATGAACCGTCGATTCCGTTGGATTCATGACATGGGATTTTAGCTGGGGGGGGGGGGGGGGGGGGGCTCTCCCTCCTGTCCTTTTCCTGGTGACCTCCATATATGATGTTTTCTGAAGCTAGGGTTTTTCTCTGTAGGGACAATGCAGTCATGGTAATGAGAGCCAAAGCCGGACAATTCATTTCATGCCAATGAAGGTCAAACTTGGAAAACCCTATCCCTAACTAGGGTTTATTTTTTAACATGCATGGCCCATTACCATAACCCTACCAAGGAAACCCCAATCCTAACCCTAATCTTATCTTACTATCATAACTCAATTCAGAATTAATCTAATGTCGAACTAAACTTTTTCAAATCCGATGGACTTATGCTTCAAATCAGGTTGATTCACAAAGTTGGTTCTCTGTCTTTGGATTCTACTGTAGTTCCTTTAATGATGAGTGATTAGTCATTGGGTGCATGAGGTTTGTTGAATAGTGTTGTTGGTTGTTGATGAAATGTAAAGCATGTATTGCACTTAGTTTTATTAAATTACACTTGAGCATTGACTTAACTTGTAATTTAATGAATCCAAACTCACAATTTTTAATTAGATATATCCAAATGGTGTAGTGAGTTCATTGAAACCTTGAAATACATTGTATTGCACTTATATTTATTAAGTTACACTAGCAAGAACTTTGACTTTAGTGTGCATGTATTGAGATCATTGAAACCTTTAAATATAATAGTTGTTTCTTTTGACATAGTGCATTCATAAGTAATAGACAATCCTCACAAATCAATACAATAGATTGACAAAAGAACATGTGGAAACCAAAGAACAAATTCAAAGTGAAATGTGACCTTCATTTATAACTAAAATGTCAATTGTGTACATGTCTCTAAAAGTACATATATATCCAAAAGTATCAAAAAGTACATATATATCCAAAAGTAACCAGAAGTACATGTGTCTCCACAACTATCCAAGACTATCCAAGCCACATGTACATGTAAGCGAACTGTCAATGTACATGTCTCCAAAAGTACATGTATCCAAAACTATCCAAGCCACATGTACACATGTATCGATATGTACATATCCCATAAGACACATCAAAACTCAAGCTTCCTCTTGTTCTTTCTTGAGGGTGATCCTGTAGGCACAACTATAGGACCAGTGTGCATCTCTGGATCCTGCAAATTAAATATCAATTGTTAAATTCAATTAACTATGTACTAATACATTAGCTCAATAAAATACCATATCTAAATTAACTCAAAAATTATGAAAATGTTAATGGACATTGCATGAAACAATTGTTCATTAATGGACATCTCACCTCAGTGAGAGAATGTGACAAAGGGGATTGTGTTTCTTGTGTAGAAGATGGAGCTGTTGGTTGAACATGAAGGATGGTCGCATCCATGGTCGAACCAGAGGGGGAAGGAACTGGTGGTGGTGGTGATGGTGGTGGCTACAATCACCAAATCTTGAAATAGTTAGAAATGTGCATGAATAAACAATAGACAACAATAACACACTATGTCTATATCATGTTCAAATAGTTGTACCTCTGTGTGACTTGTTGCCATTGTAGATGCAGCACTAACTGCTGCATCAACCATCCTTGCAAGGTTTTCAATAGTAAACTCTGGCTCCTGATGCAGTAAACATGCAAATAAAACATTAACAAAATATTTTATGCACTGGATTTCAAGTTAACCAAGAAATATCATCGAAGGATATACAAATTACCATGGTATCAATATCTCCATGGTCGTGGACAACTTCACTCTTTCTAGGAGTAGGCCATCTCATATACACTTGACCCTTGTTCACATATTGCCTATGAGGAGATACAACTCCAGGAAATGGTCCAGGTGTTTCGGTTGGTGCCTATAGTCAACAAGAGTTCATGTAGCTAGACATGCATGATTCAACGAACATACATGTATTTAAAAAATGACATTTTTTAAATGTTTAAAATGCTTACCTCCATCATTGCTTTCCCTTGTGTAGGATCTGGCATCTGCCTAGATATTTCCTTGGTCGATACGACCATGGATCCTACCTCCATCACTGCTTTCCCCCGTGAAGGATCCGGTATCTGCAAGTTTAATAATTGTAAATATTAGACCGTAGATAACATTAGTGAACTAACATGTACAATATGTGGAAATTAACAATTTAACAAGTATTAAAAAACTGAAATTTTAAAATGTTTACCTCGGTGTGAGATATGGCAATGGGTCCTATGGGAATCTATCCACCAACCAAGGGATCAGTGGATGGAATGTCACGCCCCTATGTAGAGTGTGGAACATGATACTCTGGGGCATCGTTTCCGGCATAAAGCATCAACTGCAAGTTCACAAAATTAATATATTAGCTCAAACTTTACATATGTGTACAAAGAGGAAAATAAATGAAGAATTTATTACAATTAACCATATACATACATCACTCAAAAACCCACTGAAGAAAACATCTAACGAAAGACCATAGCATGGACGACCACACGATGTGCACTCGTGAGGCTCAAAAGTAGGCTGGGAATGTGCTGATGGTGCTGCACTAGTAGATGGTCCTGCAGTAGATGGGGGTACTACACTAGTGGGTGGTACTGCACTAGAAGATGGTCCTGCACCATGACGACCTAGTGTATCTACCACACCAGGGATAGATGTCCTTTCCTCACCCATATGTTGAGCCATAGTGCTCTGGCGAACAACGGCCCGTGCCAAACTCAAAAATGCATGATGTGTCTATGGAATTACATGATGTACAGGTGGGACATCTGGCCCAGGAAACTACCTGTGAGGTGCAGGGATAGGGCGATCAATGTCTTGAAGCCTAGCATTGGATCGGTTTTGGGGCATCCCCCCACCGATCCCCTGAAATGCCAATATATCAAAATAGTTTACGTGTTTACCCAACACGAACTCTGCATACATCTTTCAAAGGAAGTACAAGGGGATTTCCCTGTTGTTGTGTGGTGGCATATCAAAAACCATATACCATCTGTCCATCCAGTTATCAACAAATGGTTGATATGTGCACCACTCGATAGAGATATGTGGCCTATTTGCATTTGGGATTTCCCCCACGCGAGGGTCCCTAAACAATGAAAATATATGCTCTTTGGTGATTTTCAACTTTTTTATTACACTGTAGCTAAGCCCATCAGCGTACTCACATCTTTTTCTTTCTCTATATGAAGTAATATCATATAGTATGTTGTTTGACAATGTGATAGTCTCAACAATTGCATCCAAAGTGGATGCAGGTGAACGTCGAATCCTATCACCACCACTAAAAGTAGTACTTAGACCTCTCAACTGGGAAAGCTCAATCAATATTTCAGCATTGGGGTCCATAGCCGCAACTGCAATAAAAAAATCAATAAGAAAATAATTAGAAACATATACATGGTATATAATGACATCTCTTCAAAATTGAAAATGTAAATTAAGGAAAACTCAAGTTACAAGCAATTTAATGGCATTCACTTACATACATTTAAAACTTAAAATTAAACATTTAACAATTAAATAATGAGTTTCGTTCAACTTCTTTCTAGAAGTTAAGGCACTTCTTCACCCTCATTGGTGACTTTTACATATATCAATTTTAAAATTATTTTCATTTACAAAATAGATTTAGCACTTCCACAATTTTGTTGTTCTATCTAAGTTTCAAGTTAGTTCAATTGGTAAGACATTTTCATATTGTTTTTTTTAAGAGTTTTTTGGGGTGAGGCATTTTGTTAAAATAGCCTAGGGTTTACAACCTCTACCATCCAATAAGATGGGGGAGTATTGCTAAATTTCCTGTGCATGTTTTCATGTGAAAAACTCTAGTTCTATCTAAAATATACAATGCCAATACCTTAATAAAAGAACTAATAAAAAAAATCCAAATCTTTTAAAATTACATCAATTATTTCTTCAAGTATGTTTTTTAATTTTGTTACTCAAAATAAAAGGAAGTTTCTTTCTTCCATTAGTATAAATTACAAGTTTGTTATATTGATATTATGATATGTAAACTTTTATATATATAAAAGTAAAGTATTATATAGATTGACATTCTTTATATTCCATATAAATTTATGAAAGATTTAAACTTATTTGAATTAAACAATATAAAATTTATATAAAAAAGTTCCAAATCCTTTAAAATTATATAAATGGTTTCTGTAGTTATGTTTTTTAATTTTGCTGCTCAAAATCAAACAAAGTTTCTTTGTCCCATCAAACATTAGCTTGGGAGTTGTTGGATTGATTATTCTATTAAAAAACACAATTATAGGGTAAAAATTGACAAAAAAATAATTCTTTGGGTGATTGAATTACCTTGTTGGATGACAATTCACGAGTGAAATCTCCTCCCCTCAACCTAAATTAGCTCTTGCAACAATTCCAAGCACTGAACTCGCTCCAAAATGCTCCAATTGCCCTTTGATTTCGCATTCTTGATTGTTAAAATGGGTCGCGGGTTTCGGGTCTGTGTATTTAATTTTTTTTTATGATTTACAAATCACGTACACATTTTATAACTACATATCGTGAGCATGTTTTGTAGTTATATAATGCGTACGCGATATGTCTTCCTATCCTACATGTCCCATGACATGTCAGGCTCGGGTTGAACCATACCAAGTGCTATGTAGCAGAACCTTGATGTATTTTTTGGTAACGTGATCTTGTTTTTGAAAACTAGGATTGCATCTAAAAGGTCCCTCAACTTCTTGCACACCCCCTATAAAATCATTGGAGTTAAGCTAATAGTTGTATCTAATAGTTAATTTAAAAGTTAATATATCAACAATTGCAATTAAAGTAAAATTCATGATTGGAGTTTAAGTTAATTTAATAAGTTTATCATCAATGGATTTAAGCTCATAGTTGTATCTATTAATCCAATAGTTGTATTTAATAATTGAATAGTTGAAGTTGAAGTTTGATATTTCCAACTAATAGTTGTATCTAGTAGTTAATTTGATTAGAGTTGACATTACCCTAATAATTGTATCATCAATGGAGTTAATCTCATAGCTGTATCTAATTATTGAATAGTTGAAGTTGAATTTGAAATTTTCCAACTATCATGAACTATACTCATCACGTGTTAGCTAAGCTATTTTTAATTTTTTATGAATTTTTTACAATGCCCATGGAATCAATATGGATAGTACTTGTGTTTTCATTATCGTTGGTGGATGAAAAAACATAGACGGTGGTCCACCCCAAAATTTTAAGATATATACTAGATGGAAGAGTTTATTAGGAGTCCAAACGAGCTGTACTTCAACTAAGTCTTAAGCGATTAGAGTTGATGTTAAGCTAATAGTTGTAGAACCATTGGAGTCAAGCTAATATTTCTATCTAATAGTTAAGATAATAATTATCAAATATAATCGTGATTAGAGTTAAAGTTAAGCTAATAGTTGTAGAATCATATCAAGAGCTCATAGTTATATATATTAATCGAATAGTTCTATCTAATAATCCAATAGTTGAAGTTGAAGTTTAATTTTTGGAACTAATAGTAGTATCTAATAGTTAACTTAAAAGTTAATATATAGGCAATTGCACTTCAAGTCATGATTGGAGTTGATTGGAGTTGACATTAAGCTAATAGTTGTATCATTAGTGGAGTTAAGCTCATAGTTGTATCTATTAATTGAATAGTTGTATCTAATCGAATAGTTGATGAAGTTTTATTTTTCCAATTATAAGGAACTCCACTTATGAGATGTTAACTAAGTTTTTTTTTTTTTTTTTTAATTATTAATCATGAATTTTGAATTGTATAGT
>LPNX011193391.1:443284-479526 GCA_001517045.1 Pseudotsuga menziesii
TTTGTGGGGCATAACAATTTCAGAGGAACACCACATCCATGATAGAACTAGTATCACTTCAAGTTGCTCAATTTGCCTTATCGATGACGCATCATGCTGGCCCAACTGAAAAGCGATAAGGCAAATTGAGCAAGTTGAAGTGTTACTAGTTCTATCATGGATGTGTTCCTCTGAAATTTTTATGCCAGACAAGTACTGCTCCACAGCGGCTCTGCGTGTGACTGGATTCTGTCGACGAAATACAAGATCCATTTGTTCTCCATTGTAACCCTGAATTGCTTCTTGTTTCCCTATTCCTCTCCATTTCTTCTCTATTCCTCTCGATTGTTTCTCTATTCCTCTCAATTGCTTCACGCGAACCCTCCGAATCTCTTCTCTATGCCTCTGAAATGCTTCTCTAATCCTCATCTGAATTCCTCTCGTTGGTTCAATTCCGGTTCATGTGTGTCCCAAGCGTTCCTCTCTTCAGTAGCTGAGTTTCCAACCTCACTCCAACACCAGGATTCGTATCTCTCAACAGATTCTCATCATTCGCATCTCTTAACTGACAATTCTGATCAGGAGATCTGAACTCACTGTGACTGAGAGTATCCGGCGGAGGAGGAGGCGGCGATGAACCACGATCTGGTGCTCTTGGTGTTTCGTCTTCCATTTCCAAACGTATACACGTTTCCAATTTTGATTTATTTTTAAATGTCATTGCATGAAATCATGTGACTTTACTTTAGCGTAGAATAGGAAAAAGTAGGTGGAAGCATCTTAAAAATTTGAATTAAGCTTAATTTAATATAATATTATTTAAATGTCATTGCAGGAAATCACGTGCCTTTGCTTTAGCGTAGAATAGGTGTACATTATGTTGTAATGGATTCAGTTTTTTGTTTGAGGAACAACTTTGTTGGGTAAGGTGTTCCTCAAATTATGGTTTTTTCTTTATTTTTCATTAGCAAATAGAATTGAAGGCATACATATATATATATTGAAATACATTCTAAGGTGGTAGATTATTTTTTAGGTAAATATTCATTTTAATGGTTTTTTTCAATAGTTTATATTTTCCTACTCTTTTATTGAGGTAGAAATGGGGTAGCTTGACTACTTGAAGGGTGGGCATTCAAAGAAAAGAAGTGGGTAGCTATGCTAGTGGTGAAGTCTTGGGGATGCTCAAGGCATATTCAAACCATCACAAGATACTTATTTAGGGGATGTTTGACCTCTAATTAGGATATGGGTTCCACTATGAGGTTTTGAATAGCCAATATGGGTATAAAGGTCATGTCCATGGTAATAGGATGAATCTAGGTAGTATCTTAATATCATAGGGCACAAGGACCTCAAAAACACATTGAGCCACTAGATAAAACCTATCTAGGTTATATTTTATCTTAGAGTGAGTATATAGGTCCCTATAGGTTTATAGTACTAACAATGGGTCTTAAGACTTTCCCAATGTCTAAAAAGATGAAAAGTGGGCCTTGGGCCATAAACGAAGGTTTTAGACACTAAGGGGCACGGACAATATCTCTTCAATGGAACATACGACGCAATGGCACCTATGATGCCACCACTTGACAGTTGATGCGAATGGTGAAAAATGTGTTTTTCAATGGATACGTGTGGTCGATGAGATGGTAGCTGTGTTTGTTTACTTTCCATTTGTGTTTCTAGAGGAAGTCGTACGATCATGGCATAGGCCCGGGGTTTACAACGCAACATGTGTATTTTAATTTAATGTTTTATGTGTAAATCGTGTATGTGTATGTACGGTTGTTGGGAACTAGCCCAGCTCTATTCCCTAGTTGATATACAATGCTTTTAATAAAAATTATGGGAATCCTATAAGGAGAAATCATTAGTCGATGATACAACTTGTAATGTGTTGAATTTTCCTTTTATGCTTACACGATTCGATGCTAGGTTTGTACTGTGGACTATGGTTGAAGGTTGTAAACCCATGTTTCGTTAATATGATTTTATGTATTGATTCGTGGGATTCCACTTACCCAATGAGTTCACGAATAAACTTTGCTTTAGTTTGGATGTTTATTTTGTTTATACTATAAATTATTAGATATGTTTCTGTGAGAGGTTGTAAACCCATGTTTCGTTAATATGGTTTTAAGTATTGGTTCTTGGGATTCCACTTGCGCGATGAGTTTGGGAATAAAATTTGTTTTAGTTTGGATGTTTATTTTGTTTATACTATAAATTATTAGATATGTTTCACTCGCAGGATTTGTTTGAAACAAAAGAGGTTCTTGGGATTTACTTTCTGTTTGTCCTTCTACAAGAAGTCATAAGATCATGGCACGGGGCTAGGGTTTACAACGCAACATGTGTATTTTAATTTAATGTTTTATGTGTAAATCGGGTCTTTGTATGTAAGGTTGTTGGGAACTAGCGTAGCTCTGTACCTTAGTTGATATACAATGCTTTTAATAACAAATATGGGAAGCCTATAAGGAGAAACCATTAGTCAATGATAGAGCTTGTAATGTGTTGAATTTTCCTTTTATGCTTACACGATTCAATGCTAGGTTTGTACTGGGGACTGTAGTTGAAGGTTGTAAACCCATGTTTCGTTAATATGATTTTATGTATTGGTTCTTGGGATTCCACTTACGTTATGAGTTTGGGAATAAACTTTGTTTTAGTTTGGATGTTTCTTTTGTTTATACTATAAACTATTAGATATGTTTCTGCGAGAGGTTGTAAACCCATGTTTCGTTAATATGATTTTATGTATTGTTTCTTGGGATTCCACTTACGCAATGAGTTTGGGAATAAACTTTGTTTTAGTTTGGATTTTTATTTTGTTTATACTATAAATTATTAGATATGTTTCACTCGTAAGATTTGTTTGAAACAAAAGAAAGGCCCACAACCAATCCTTACAATATTCGATGGCTGGGATAAGTGAAATAAAGTTAGATGTGTTTTGTATATTTTAATAATATGATTTGTAAAATGGTTGATAGGATCTTAGCCTTCATACCTTGGGTAAATTTGATAGTTTTTTTTACAAATTTGGTTTACAATGTTTTTATGATGTTCTTAGTAGTTTATAAGTAATGGTGTTTATGAGTAATTATGTTTTCGGAGCAATGCCTTTGGTGGCAATATGCAATCTCCCACTACTGTGTTTTACTTTTAAGGTTTTGAATGAGTGATTTAAGAGATTCTCTCTTTATTTATAAATATGTAGTTAATAATTATTTTAACATTTGAGCTTAGCCTTTAAAATGTATTTTGTTTATTACAAGTTTTAATTAGTTTTGTTTAAACTCACTCCTAAGTTGTAATAAAGTCCTACACCTCTCTCCAAGTTCTTTACGAAAATATAATTAGGGTTTATTTTTAATAAAGTGTTTGGGTAGAGATCTAGTGATTAGCTTATCTAGAAACTAGGGTTTTGAATCTAATTTAATATGTTGAGAATTAAACTTTCTAAAACTATTAAAATAAAAAGCAAAGAGAATTTACACTTAAAACCCTACCTAAGATTTAAAGGCTAAGGTTTAAGTTTAAACAAATAAAAAAACCTCCAATTTAGACATTAACCCTAGAATTTATCTAAAACATTTAAGACTCAATTTCACAATTTAAACAAATAGGAGGCTAAGGTTTAAGTTTAAACAAATAAAACAACGTGCAATGTAAACATTAACCCTAGAATTTATCTAAAAAATTTGAGGCTTATTTTCATAATTTAAACAAATAGGACTAAGTGGAATCATGTATCCAAAGTTGCAAACATTCAATCAAGAGCATAAATACTATAAGTAAAAATCTGTAAATGTGATTAATGAAACTCGAGAAGGTAAAAACCTCATGCAACTTTGAGTTTATCAATGACTAGGAACCCTACACACTTACACACAAAGAATTAATAAAAAACGAGATATCTCTCACATTATATTTGTTAACCACATAACTTCTACCATGTGCCTCCCAACCATGACCCTGAAACTTTCGTCATAATCTCAATCCTCCGAGCTGGTTCCAAGATGCAAGTAGTATAGAGCTCCTAAAGGTGAGGCTACTCCTATTTGGAATGTCAATAGGATTTCTTTCTCTTGGAAAATTGCTCTCCAATATTTCTTGAGGAAAATTATAATGATCAGATTGAGTTTGGGTCCCCAAGACTTTCCTTGGCTTGGGTCTTTATAGACAATCTTTAGGAAAACTGGTAGTTGTTTCAAAACTTCACTTAGATCAATAATTTGTAATCTTCTTGAAAATAATATTTAATTGATTTATGTGAAGTTAATAATTAGTTTTCTTAACTTAGGAACTCTTTTACTAGTTCATAATTTGACTCTTTAGGATTAAATATTTATTTAATCATTTTTAATAAATCATAATTACATAGACTATTTATTCATTATCTATGGTTATTATTTTTTCTCCATATATATATTATGTTATTCATAATACATATGAACTATATATATTATTGTTGTTAATATTTATTTAGGCATCATATAAGGGTTGATGCACAATCATGGAATGCTTTAAAGACACTTAAGATGCCACATAATACTGGAATAAACAAAAAACTCTGACTTTAGGTAACAATTAGGGGTACTTCTCTAACTTATTTGACAATGAAGTAAAAAAGGAAAAGATAGTAAATTGAATCAGCTTTCATAATATATAGTATTTATGCAGAGAAAATGTGTGTAAATGATTATAAAATTAGTTTCCATGAAAGTGGGTTTTCAAATTTTCAGCACATCTTAACATATATGTTTGTGTGGGTGCATCAATATATGAGGTAAATGATGTCAATTTGGGATAAAATCTTGCAGACATATAAATGACATATGGGCCTAGTGAAACACTATTTATTTAGAATTTTCATGAATTATTTTTATTATTATTAATTATTGAAGTCACAAAATCTTGAAATTAAAACCTTATGTGCGGGTGCAACACTTTAGGGGAAAAAATTAATGAAATCCTTGATTTCTAAATATAAGATCGTAGAGATTGATCTCATCTATTGCAACATATAGTTTTATTGGGAAATGGTGATGGAAATCAAAAGTTATATAACAAACAATCGATGTATGTATTTTTTAAAACTGACATGTGCCATTTAGAAAAATAATTATAAATAAATAAAACATAGTTTTGAAGAAAAAAATTACATATTCAGAATCATAAGATCGTACTCTACAATATCCTATATTTTCATAAAAAAATATTGTGAATGTCATAGAAAAACACACCATCTAAACTGAGCATCTTGATAGAGTTCTAAAAGACAAGCGATAGCCCTGGTTGATTTGTCCTACCCAATAGGTTCGGTAGTCTGAAGCTATTTCTGAACCTAATGCCAAACCTTATTCCCACCAATTATTTTAATTTTAAAATAACGCATATGCGTTATAGCTTATTCATATCGCACATGCAATATGAATAAGCTATAACGCATATGCATTATAGTTTATTCATATCACATATGCGATATGATAAAGCTATAATGCATATGCATTTTTTCCTCACTAATTTGGTACGAGAGTAAAAAATAGTAATGGCATCATTATCCCATTATAAAACCATGTAGACAACACTATGATGGATGCAAATAATTCCTCTTTTTAATGGTGAACGAAGCCATGGGATGTCCATCCAAGAAAATAGGGATGTGCATCATCATCCTCATCCTCATCCTCATCCTCATCCTCATCATCATCATCATCACCCTCATCTTCCTCATCATCATCATAGTCATCATCCTCCTCATCATCACCATCATTGTTCATCATCATCTTCATTGTCACCCTCATCCTCATCATCATCATCACCATCATCCTCATCCTCATCTTCATCCTCATCATCATCATCACCCTCATCCTCATCAGCATCATCATGGTCATCATCATCCTCATCATCATCATCATCATCACCCTCATCCTCATCCTCATCCTCATCATCATCATCACCCTCATCCTCATCACAATCATCATGGTCATCATCATCATCATCCTCATCATCATCATCATCCTCATCCTCATCATCACCACATCATCAACCTCATCCTCATCAGCATCATCATGGTCATCATCATCATCATCATCATCACCCTCGTCCTCATCATCATCATCCTCATCCTCATCCTCATCCTCATCCTCATCCTCATCATCACCCTCATCCTCATCAGCTTCATCATGGTCATCATCATCATCATCATCACCATCATCATCCTCATCCTCATCGTCATCATCATCATCATCAACCTCATCATCATCATCATCATTACCACCCTCATCCTCATCATCATCACTATCATCATCACCATCATTATCATCCTCATCATCCTCATCGTCACCATAGTCATCATCATCATCACCATCCTCATCCTCATCCTCATCATCATCATCATCATCACCATCATCATCCTCATCCTCATCCTCGTCATCATCATCATCAACCTCATCATCATCATCATCATCATCACCACCCTCATCCTCATCATCATCACCATCATCATCATCCTAATCATCGTCATCATCACCACCACCCTCATCCCCATCATCATCATCATTGTCATCATCATCATCATAATAACCCTCCTCCTCCTCCTCATCATCATAGTCATCATCCTCCCCCTCCTCCTCCTCCTCATCATCATTGTTCATCATCATCGTCATCATCATCATCATCATCATCATCATCATCATCATCCTCATCGTCATCATCATCATCATCATCACCATCCTCATCATCATCATCATTATCATCCTCATCCTCCTCCTTCTCATCATCATCACCCTCATCCTCATCATCATCATCATGGTCATCATCATCATCATCATCACCCTCATCCTCATCATCATCATCATAGTCATCACCATCTTCATCATCACCCTCATCATCACCACCACCACCACCATCATCATCATCACCATCATCCTCCTCCTCATCATCATTATCATGGTCATCATCATCATCATCATAATCATCATCATTGTCATCCTCATCATCATCATCATCATCATCACCCTCATCCTCCTCATCATCATCATATTCATCATCCTCCTCCTCATCACCATCATTGTTCATCATCATCTTCATTGTCACCCTCATCCTCCTCCTCATCATCATCATCATCTTCATCATCATCATCATCACCCTCATCCTCATCATTATCATCATCGTCATCGTCATCATCATCATAATCATCATCATCCTCATCGTCATCATCATCATCATCATCACCCTCATCCTCATCACCATCATCATAGTCATCATCCTCCTCATCGTCACCATCATTGTTCATCATCATCTTCATCGTCACCCTCATCCTCATCATCATCATCACCCTCATCCTCATCATCATCATCATCACCCTCATCATCATCATCATCATCATAGTCATCCTCCTCCTCATCATTACCATCATTGTTCATCATCATCACTCTCATCCTCATCCTCATCAACATCACCCTCATCATCATCATCATCATCATCATCATCATCATCATCACCCTCATCCTCATCATCATCCTCATCCTCATCATCCTCATCCTCATCACCCTCATCCTCATCCTCATCATCATGGTCATCACCATCATCATCGTCGTCATCGAAACCCTCATCCTCATAACTATGGTCATCACCATCATCATCATCTTCATCGACACCCTCATCCTCATCCTCATCACCATCCTCCTCCTCCTCCTCATCATCATCATAATCCTCAGCCTCATCATCATCATCATCACCCTCATCCTCATCATCATCATCATGGTCATCATCATCATCATCACCCTCATCCCCATCATCATCATCATAGTCATCATCCTCCTCATCATCACCATCATTGTTCATCATCATCTTCATCGTCACCATCATCCTCATCCTCATCACCATCCTCATCATCATCATCATCATCATCCTCATCCTCCTCCTCATCATCATAGTCAGCATCCTCCTCATCATCACCATCATTATTCATCATCATCTTCATAAGCATAGATAAATGTAAATTGCATATATTTAGTGGGCACTAAATCGCATATGCGATATATCCCATATGCACTAAATCGCATATGCATTTTGGAGAACATGTAAAAAACTTGCCCATTCATTAAAAAGCATTGTATCAATATAGCATATGCGATATATCGGAGGTGTGTTATATCGCATATGCGATATGTATTTTATACAAAATATTGGCTAGCGTGATGTGGGCCAGGTTTACTGTATCAAAAGACATAATTTGTCTAAACCCACATACAAAGAACTGTTCAACATGCAATTTTTTATCATTACTTACATAATTCCATAGTTTTGTACAGGTTTGGGTGGATTTCAATGGGGAATGTATGTAATAGAGGACGAAAGTCAGCAAGGAAGGTGCTTCCACCAGAAGAAGTAGAAAATAAAAAAATAAAAGAAGAGGGAAGATTCAAGAAATCATCGGCATTCATTACATGAGCAAATAGTTCCCATTCCCCCTCAACAGATACCTGACGTAGACGCTGAGGAATATAATGCAACATTAAAGGAACTTTGGTTATATGGAAGTTGATATTATTGATCCATTGGTAAACAGACAATCTTGTGAAGAGTTCAATAATTATGTTACTCCCGATGCAAATGTGACTCAGCAACAACCATGTACAATGGTTCAATCTCCTAGTCGAAGTTGTGAGCCTGTAGTGGATGTAAACGTCACTCCAGCATTTCAAACGACAACAAATTTTGCATCAAAACAAAAGAGAACTCCTAAACGAATACATGTGGACGAGAGAGGATTGACTTCCATGGAAGGTAAGGTGGCTAAATGCACTATCCTTCATCATTGTTCTCAAATAATGAAACAATATTTTGATAACAAATTCGAAGCCGGTAAATGCCAATTGTTTTTAGCTTTGCTTAAATTTAGAAATATGGCAAATGATAGAATAAATTTAGGACAACAATGAAGAATATCGAATCAAGTAATCACATTGTTAAATCTCTTACTGCTGCATTCACATTGATTGGTAAAAAAACTCATTCACAAGACTGTAATGTGGCTCGTCATGTATTGGCTAAATCAATTGTATGTAGATCCATAAGACAACGTCGTTTACTTAAATGCACATCACAAATTGTGCCTTTACATCCAAAGACACTTAAAAAGTATTCAGTAAGAAGAGACAACCTTGATGTAGAGGGACAAATGGAAACATTATGGGCATTTAGTGGTAGGTTGCCCCACAAAGACATGAAGTTAGTCGAAGCAGTGAAGGGCCTAGTGCAAATGTTTTGGCATGATAACACTAGGCCTTGTTCTAACATGAAGAATGTGTTAAAACATTGTAGGGGTTCTAGAAACACTAAACCTCATGTTAAACATTATCTTGACATGACACAAACTCAACTGTTCGAGATGTTTAAAGTTTCCCACGTAGAGCTAAGGCTCGAGAAAAGATCTTTTGAAAAATGCAAGCCTTGGTATGTTAGAATCAATACCATCCAGAACACTAGTTGTTGTAGATACCACATAGAGTTTCACCTATATTACCATAAATTTTCACATATATGTCATTTCTTGCATCCTAACCATGTGCAGGAATGCTCAAGTATAGTACCTCCAATGTCATCTATAGATTTCATCCATAGCATAATGTGTCTGAGGCAAGATGGGCAGACACATTACTTAAAACAATGTGTACTTAAAACAATGTGTAGACGGTTCTTGCAACAATTGTGGTGGGCTATCATTATGGTCTAATTGCATCCATGAAAGTGAAGATCAAGCATTCAGGAATGCAATTGTCGAGAAGAAGAACTATCTGTATGAGACATATCAGCTACATGATGGGGAAAAAAGCGTGAAGATTAAATTGGTGACTTCACAGGTAATTTGTTGAATATTGACATATTAATATTCATGTACCACGTGCGAGTATGTGATTTTATTCCATAGTTTCGTGGAAAGATCCAAATGTACATTCAACATGTCGATATGGAATGGTGGCAAGATGAGCAATTCAGAATATGTCGGGACACCTTCCCTCTCGGAACAATACTATCAATAGTTGACTTTCCAAAAAAATACACCCTACAACCACAAATGAAATTCAAAGTCAATACTATCACTCAGAGCAACTGACCATAATGGTGCATATCATGTATTGACATGGGCAAGATAGAAATGAAGATAAATGTGTGATACTGAAAGAAAGTCATTTCTACATAAGTGACAACCGGACGCATGACATCCATTATGTGCAACATTGCTTTAAATTATTCTATGATCATGTGATAGCTATGGATATACCATTTTATCGTCATTTCATTTGGCTAGATGATTGTGCTGGATAGTTCAAGAATGCACGTGTATTTGAATGGTTGTGTTTGTTGCACATAAAATACAAGGTGCCACATGTATGGAACTACTTTGAAACCAGTCATCGAAAAGGAGAGCACGATGGTGCTAGTGCATGCATTAAAACTACCCTTCGAAGGGAAGAGATGAAGTTTACAGGTGCTCTCCTTTGAGACGTTGCATCTATAGTCGAATGGTGTGCATCTGTCATGAGAGAAAAAGCAACAAGGAAACACTTAGTGCGAAGAATATTCTAGGAGGTGAAAAATGTGGACTGATCACAAACACATCGGGTCAACACAGTGCATGGAACTCAACTGTTTCATTCAATTAGAAGCTCAGACAACTCGGCCCTACAAATTTGGACAAGATTGAAGGCTTGCTTTTGCAATTCCTATAGCATCGATGAATGGGATGATTGTGAGAATATGGATACCGTTGATACATGGGATAGAATGACACTTGGCACCAATTTCAACAGGGTTAATGAAATAGACCATTTGGAAGATGATCAAACACATATTTCTACAGACTATGATCACATATCGGATCTCATACAAGTAGGTACATGAGTAGTACCTAAATAAGAAAATGCATTTATGTATTGTTTACTCGACCTATGTAGAATTTAATTTATGTAGAATTAGAAATGCAAAACCTTATTTACAAAATGTATTGTTAACTCGACCTATTTCCTTTCATAGGTCAGATATATGCAGTGGTTGCCCCAAAAAATTATGAATGGGGTTTTGACTATTGGTTGGCACGTTGCTTAGAGGGGAAACAAACCATTCTAGAACCTATTACAGATGATGAAAATATTGAATTCCCAACCGGCTCGATGGTTATAAAAGGGGAGTACTTGACACTTGCATCACAACAGAAAAGGCAGGGTGGGTATGTATATCAGGATTACAGACCAGGAGCTATTGTATACCACTTCACCAACCTAGTAGTTGGTATAAACATCAAGCTGCATACACTTGGTCACAAAAATAGGTCACATGTACGATACTTGCTACCTCATATAGAGCACGAAATATTGATGGACACCATCGGCACCAAAGATGATCCGAATGGCCTACTTGTATGAGTGCATTGTCAGGTGCATTATTTAACCTTTAAAGTGAATTCTAAAGCACAATTTCAATTATTTATCCTTACTTTATTCCCAATGTAATAAACCTGTGATTGACAGATACCATTCAAAAACATAATATTATTCAAGGGATACTGGACACTATAAACATGATCATACAACCTCAGGTGAGTTATCTATAAATCATGTTTGCACATTTTCATTGGGTTCTCTTTTCTTTCTTATGATGTTACTAATGTTTAGCCTTTCGTGTGCCTAGGATACAAACACCATCTACGGCACATTGGAGGTGCTAAGAATGGTGTCTTTCGACACCACCAAATAGAGTTCAAAAAATAACAAGCTCTCGAGTTGTTGAAATTTACATTTCTTGATATTTTTAGTTTAATATATATTTAATTACATTGCCATGTACAAATCGGAAACCAACTAGGATTACATGATCACCAATACTTGCATGCACCAACTATGCTTTCATGAACACCAATTTGCATGCACCAACTAGGGTTGACAAGGTATGAGATGGAACTAGGGTTTAGTGAGCAATTTGAAAGTTAAGAGAGGGAACTAGAAACACATGATCATCAATACTTGCATGCACCAACTAGGCTTTGATGAACACCAATTTTCATGCACCAAGTAGGGTTGACAAGGTATGAGATGGAACTAGGGTTTAGTGAGCAATTTGCAAGTTAAGAGAGGGAACTAGAAACACATGATCACCAATACTTGCATGCACCAACTAGGCTTTCATGAACACCAATTTGCATGCTCCAACTAGGGTTGACAAGGTTTGATATGGAACTAGGGTTTAGTGAGCAATTTGCAAGTTAGGAGAGGGAACTAGAAACACATGGCCATGTACAAATCAGAAACCAACTAGGCTTTCATGAACACCACTTTGCATGCTATCACTAGGGTTGACAAATAATGAGATGGAACCAGGGTTTACTTCAACCAATATAAGGTTTGTAGAGTATGATGTATGTTAGTATGGTATGATGTTAGTATCATAGGGTATTTTAGGGTATGATATGGCATATATTACGCTTGCATGCATGACTTAGTGTTATGGTATATTATTAGTATGGTATTTTATGGTATGTTATTGTATGTTAGTATGGTAAATGTATGATATGTTATGTATGATGTATGGTATTGTATGTTAGTATGGTAAATGTATGGTATGTTATTGTATGATGTTATGTTATATACATTTAATTACATTGCCATGTACAAATCGGAAACCAACTAGGCTTACATGATCACCAATACTTGCATGCACCAACTAAGCTTTCATGAACACCAATTTGCATGCACCAACTAGGGTTGACAAGGTATGAGATGGAACTAGGGTTTAGTGAGAAATCATGCATGTTAGGAGAGTGAACTAGAAATACATGATCACCAATACTTGCATGCACCAACTAGGCTTTCATGAACACCAATTTGCATTCACCAACTAGGGTTGACAAGGTATGAGATGAAACTAGGTTTTAGTGAGCAATCATTCAAGTTAGGTGAGGGAACTAGAAACACATGATCACCAATACTTTCATGCACCAACTAGGCTTTCATGAACACCAATTTGCATGCACCAACTATGGTTCACAAGGTATGATAAGGAAGTAGGGTTTAGTGGGCAATAATGCAAGTTAGGAGAGGGAACTAGAAACACATGATCACCAATACTTGCATGCACCAACTAGGGTTGACAAGGTATGACATGGAACTAGGGTTTAGTGAGAAATCATGCAAGTTAGGAGAGGGAACTAGAAACACATGATCACCAATACTTCATGCACCAACTAGGGTTTCATGAACACCAATTTTCATGCACCAACTAGGGTTGACAAGGTATGAGATGAAACTAGGGTTTAGTGAGCAATCATGCAAGTTAGGAGAGGGAACTAGAAACACATGATCACCAATACTTCCATGCACCAACTAGGATTTCATGAACACCAATTTGCATGCACCAACTAGGGTTGACAAGGTATGAGATGGAACTATGGTTTAGTGAGAAATCATGGAAGTTAGGAGAGGGAACTATAAACACATGATCACCAATACTTGTGTGCACCAACTAGGCTTTCATGAACACCAATTTGCATGCACCAACTAGGGTTGACAAGGTATGAGATGGAACTAGGGTTTAGTGAGAAATTTGTTAGTTAAGAGAGGATACTAGAAACACATGATCACCAATACTTGCATGCACCAACTAGGCTTTCATGAACACCAATTGGCATGCTCCAACTAGGGTTTACAAGGTATGAGATGGAACTAGGGTTTAGTGAGCAATTTGCAAGCTAAGAGAGGGAACTAGAAACACATGATCACCAATACTTGCATGCACCAACTAGGGTTTAGTGAGCAATCATGCAAGCTAGGAGAGGGAACTAGAGACACATGATCACCAATACTTGCATGCACCAACTAGGCTTTCATGAACATAAATTTTCATGCACCAACTAGGGTTAACAAGGTATGAGATGAAACTAGGATTTAGTGAGCGATTTGCAAGTTAAGAGAGGTAACTAGAAACACATGATCACCAATACTTGCATGCACCAACTAGGATTTCATGAACACCAGTTTGCATGCTCCAACTAGGGTTGACAAGGTATGAGATGCGCAATTCACAAGTTAAGAGAGGTAACTAGAAACACATGATCACCAATACTTTCATGCACCAACTAGGCTTTCATGAACACCAATTTGCATGCTCCAACTAGGGCTGACAAGGTATGAGATGGAACTAGAGTTTAGTGAGAAATCATGCAAGTTAGGAGAGGGAACTAGAAAAACATGATCACCAGTACTTCCATGCACCAAATATGCTTTCATGAACAAAAATTTTCATGTACCAACTAGGGTTGACAAGGTATGAGATGGAACTGAGGTTTAGTGGGCAATTTGCAAGTTATGAGAGGGAACTAGAAACACAAGATCACCAATACTTGGATGCACCAACTAGGCTTTCATGAACACCAATTTGCATGGTCCAACTAGGGTTGAGAAAGTGTGATATGGAAATAGGGTTTAGTGAGAAATCATGCAAGTTAGGAGAGGGAACTAGAAACACATTATCACCAATACTTACATGCACCAACTAGGCTTTCATGAACACCAATTTGCATGCTTCAACTAGGGTTGACAAGGTATGAGATGGAACTAGGGTTTAGTGAGGAATTTGCAAGTTAGGAGAGGGAACTAGAAACACATGTCCATGTACAAATCAGAAACCAATTAGGCTTTCATGAACACCACTTTGCATGCTATCACTAGGGTTGACAAATAATGACATGGAACTAGGGTTTACTTCAACCAATTTAGGGTTTGTAGGGTATGATGTATGTTAGTATGGTATGATGTTAGTATCATAGGGTATTGTAGGGTATGATATGGTATATATTACACATGCATGCATGACTTAGTGTTATGGTATATTTTTAGTATGTTATGTTATGGTATGTTATTGTATGTTAGTGTGGTATGATGTTGGTGTCATGGGGTAATGTAGGGTATGTTATTGTGTGTTAGTATTGTATGATGTTAGTATCATAGGGTATTTTAGGGTATGATATGGTATATTACACATGCATGCATGATTTAGTGTTATGATGTTAGTTTATGGTATATTACAATGGTATGGTATGTTAGTATGGTATGATGTTAGTGTCATAGGGTAATGTAGGGTATGTTATTGTGTGTTAGTATGGTATGATGTTAGTATCATAGGGTATTGTAGGGTATGATATGGTATATTACACATGCATGCATGGCTTAGTGTTATGAGGTTAGTGTCTGGTATATTACAATGGTATGGTATGTTAGTATGGTATGATGTTAGTGTCATAAGGTAATGTAGGGTATGTTATTGTGTGTTAGTATGGTATGATGTTAGTATCATAGGGTATTGTAGGGTATGATATGGTATATTATATATGCATGCATGACTTAGTGTTATGATGTTAGTGTATGGTATATTACAATGGTATGGTATGTTATTATGGTATGATGTTAGTATGTTATGTTATGGTATGTTATTGTATGTTAGTATGGTATGATGTTAGTGTCATAGGGTATTGTAGGGTATGTTATTGTATGTTAGAATTGTATGATGTTAGTATCATAGGGTATTGTAGGGTATGATATGGTATATATTACACATCCATGCATGACATAGTGTTATGATTGTTAGTGTATGTAATTTAGTTAGTGTATGGCATGGTTATGATGTTAAAAAGTTGAGGATAGCCATAATGTTAAAAAGTTGATGAGTCGTAAATTATTCCTTCAAGTATTGGAAATTCATAAGTTAGCACACATGTGAATGATGCATACCATTATATCACATAGGTGAACCACACATATCATGTTCCAATATCAACTCAACCATATCATGTTCGAATATCAATTCAACCATATATGTATAAATTTGAACCTTGCTTTATATTATATATGTATAGAAATAATGTTACAAAAATTGTCATGCCATATGGCCATAATGCAAAATAGTTGATCAAAAAGTACATCTGTGTGTATATAAACAAAAAGTTACATCTATGTATGCCCCCTATACATTTATTCTAGTTATCCCCCCTTTCGCTTCCACTACCAATGTCTTTTGAGAAGTCTAGCTTTCTTTTCCGACTGCTCACTAGTGATCCCCATCGCTGAACAAGAGGGATAGGTCGCATCAGTGGAGACTGTAGAAAAACTAAATTTTGTAAGTTAATTTACCAACCTTTAAATATTCTATGTACATTTGTTCAAATTCCAAAACCAAATAACATTTTTACTTACTGTACGTGAGTAAGTAATGGTGGGTTGTGGTGCCTCACTAACCGTGACCTTGATTGGGTGCTCTTTAAGCACCAATTGCTCACTATCAAGCTGCATAAAAAAATATATATGCCAATTTCAACAAATATACATGTACCTTGGGGGGGAAGAGGTGGGTCACCAATTTGGGTCTCTTCAAGCACCAAATCAGAGAAAGCGATACACAAACATACAAAGAAAGCGATACATAAACATACCTGCTAGCTCGTCAAAGTTGGGTCACTAATTTGGTGCTCTTCATGCACCGGTGCCTCATTAGGGGCCTATATAAAGTAACATATATGTAAATTTCAGATAAAATAGTGAATCAGAGACATATATACTACATGGAAGAAAAATGATGTTACCAAAGAAAGAAAAACATACATGTACCTGGCTTGGGGGAAGAGGTGGGTTGACAAGAACCTCACTTTGGTGCTCTTCAAGAAGCACTGTCTCAATAGGTTCTTGCATAAAGTAACATATGTCAAAGCGATACATATGTCAAATTCAGATAATAAAAATAATCATATACATATATACTACATGGACAAATAATGATGTTTTCAAAGAAAGTTAAACATACATGTACCTGGCGGGGGGGAAGAGTTGGGTCGGCAACAACCTTGCATTGGTGCTCTTCAAGCACCAATGGCTCAATGGTTCCCTACATAACATAACATATGTCAATTTCAGATAATACAAATAAAACGAGACATATACATGATGGACAAAAAATGATTTTTCCAAAGAAAGCAAAACATAATTAAAAGCATATTTAAAATAATACATTTGCTTGGGAATCTACCTCTGCATGAGAGGGAATAGGATGACATACAATGTACTCATCCTGATCACCCTGCATAAAACATGTTGTATCAAAATTAGGATGTATTGAATGTTACAATTTATACTATAAATATGTAAATGAAGTTGACAAATTAACAAGTATAGTTCTTACCCCTATTGGTGAAGAACCAAACCCATATGCAATATAAACAGCCGCATCAATGTTCTCAACATTGATTGGCAGACTATGCGACTCCGGTGTGACATGGGACACCAGATGTATATTTGTTCACATAATTTGTTAGATAATTAAATAGAAATAAATTGCGAAACAATTGAAAATTTTGATATGAAACAAAATATAATATGAAAATAATGAGTTTTACTTACAAAGAGAAGTAATCCATCGTCTCGGAAGTCTGAAGCAGGGCCATAGCATATGCCTCCACACAATGTGCAAGGGTGTGGAGTAACATGACACTCTGAATGCTCTACATCTCCTGTGTGATCTGTAGATGGGCTCGCCTTAGAAGTCCCAACCCCTTGGTCTACATTGCCTTGGACATCAGTCCCATGATGAAGCAATGTATCTTCCAAGTCAAATAATGCCTCCTATGTATCCTCAATCACAGGACCCACAGGAGGATATAGCCAAGGGGGTTTCGGTGTGCGTGGAGGGTGTGGAACATGGTTAGGATCCATCCTGGCCCCTTCCCTATCTTGGGGAATCCCATGACCAACACCATGGAAGCCTACGATATCGAAGTAGTTAACATATCTCCCTAATATGAATTCTGCATGCAACTTCCTAAGCAAATAAAATGGGATATCCCTATTCCCATGAGGGTCTTCATTGAAGACCATATACCAATGATCCATCCAATTGGCCTTTATATTTTGTTCAATGCACAAGTCTATGGAAATGTGTGCTCAACTGGTGGGTGGAACCAATCCAGTGCTAGGGTCCCGGAACAATGAAAATAATTGGTCTTTTGTAATTTTAAGGGCTTTGATGTCTTTATAACTCAATCCATCGGAGTAGTATTTCCTCTTGGATTCTCTGTACGAGATAATGTTGTACAGAGCTCCTTGGCCTTCAGCAATTGTGTTTGTTATTGTGTCCAATGCATCGGCTAAAGACTCTCTCAAATGATCCTCCCCTTTAATAGATGAGCTAAGGTGCCTCAATGACACCAAATGCGCAATAATAAGTGAGTTTCGATCTTGTTCCCCCTCCAGGTTTGGGTTTGGGTTCATGTTTGGGTTAGGTTGTGGGTTAGGTTGTTGTGGGTTAGGTTTTGGGTTATATTTTGGGTTATTAGAGGGTGGGTTTTCCACATTGTCTTGTTCATTTCTGTTATCTATTAAGATTTAAAAAAAAAAAATACAAGTTAGATTACTTAATCATTCTTTGATTTCATTCATTTTTTTGTTAAATTTGTTTAAAATAATTATAAAAACTATGAAATTATGGAAAACAATAAAGAATTAAAGACTAACTGAAATGGATAAGAGCATTTACCTGCCATTGGAGCCAATCCACCTCCAACTCGACCTTGAACTAGACCTCCAAAATCTAAAACACAAATCGCTTCTATGGTTTTTCGCTCTCCCGATCCTAAACTGTGCAAATGATATTTGAGGCCTGCGGCCTCTGATTTTTTTTTTTAGTTTTCAATATCGCATATACGATTTGTAAATGTGAAATATCGCATATGCCCCATCCTTCTTCCTACCTAAATAATTAAATAAAAGAATTAAAATTTAGTAGTCTATAAGTCACTTTAGTGGATTGTAAGTCACTTTATGTAGTCTATAAAATATTTTTGGTAATGTGAAGCATGCAACTAGAAAGGTTATTTTTCTCATTATATTGGTGTAAACATATTGTTATTGTTCTAAGCATTTACAAACATGGTTTTGGAGCCATAGTAAAGGCCATCCAAACCAACTGAAGGATTAATTTAGTGTGGGAATACAAACAAGATATGCCTAAAATAATGTTATCCAACAAGCATGAACTTGAATAAAGATGAGAACAAGGTTACTAAAATTTCAATGAAAATTTATGAGAGACAGGTAACGGCAAATGAACTTGACAAAAATTTACAGGAGGAAATAAGAAAACTAAGTAGTCATATTGTCGATAACAAGTAGAGGATGCAATATATTTAGAGCAAAGCTTTGTGGAGTCTTCAATCTTTGTTGATTCCAAGCTAGCATGAAATAATAATTATTTCCTTAAGCTTATTACTTAAATTACTAGAGATTTCCATTAAGAGTGTGTTAGCACTGGAATTGAAGGAAAGGTTGTGGAAAGACTTGCTTCTAGGTAACAGCAAAACCGCTTTTGAAGAGAGAACTAGCCTTCTGCTCTTTTGAGAGGGATCTCTCACTAAATGTATGACAGTGCCAGATATATATATACAAATGGAAACTATAAATTGTTTATGGAATTGGTTGAAACAAAACACAACATTATTGGGTGATGGAGTCAAGATATACAACAAAGATAATCAGAACTTAAATGCAAACGTTTTCATCACAATGGAAAGGTAGCCATTTGATTACAGTCATTCACATTTGTTTGGTTAGAAGGAGGAACATGAACAAACAATTAATGTAGAGCATTGTGAGAAATGAATTCTACATTAACTTTGGAATAAAATTTGGTGAATACCTGAAACAACAGATGGAGCATAGCAAGTATGAATTCCAAGCTGTTATACCCTAAGTCTCAGATATGAAAGAAAAATAGAATGGAAAAGGAAAACTGGAATAACATTCACATAATAAAAGAAATAACAGACTGTAAGTCCGAACAACACAGGAATCCTTGTCTGAAAAATGTTGATCTCAGCTCTGCAATTATATTAGAACTTTCTTGAAAAACATACACAGCAAAATATTACAATGGTTTCAACCCCTTCTCCCTTTTTGGGAGGTATATTTATAGAGTTTCCATCTTTCCCAAACCGACATTTGGGAATCAAAATTGGTTACAATAAAGGGCATGTTCTAACAGTTTCTTATGTGTCATTCTGATGCGGCTTGTATGAACGGCCAAACAATGATATATGGAGAGAGGGATGAAGAGGCACAAGAGTTTCCCATACCCCCACCTAGCTGATGTTGACTGTACATACCCCTTGAAGAGAACCAATCGTCGGGGCGAGCACGTGACATCTGGAAAATCTCTCGTGGCACTGGCACCACCACTTCTACTGGGGTGGTGCGAGCTGGACGGCCCCATAGTGGCGGATGGTTTTCCATGTGTTGGGACTAGGGAGTGGTGTAGCAACCATGTCATAAGCTTGTGCTCGGAGCTCCATTGCTTCTGAGTATGAAGTCATAGGGACCTTGGGTCGCATGGTTTTTAAATTCAAACTTTATTTGATAATGCTTATTCCATATCTTCGAATTTTCTTTGGTTTGACTGGAAGTTGAACAAGAAATCCTTGTAGTCCTTCTAAGATAGTAAAGGACCTCTCTCTTCCCAGAAAAAGGGGATTCCTCTGTTTGTCAATGTTTTGAACATTCGGAGGATCTCTCGGAGTTTGTAGTTAGTGACGTCTATTTGGGCTTGCACCGTCTCCATCATCCTGTGCTTAGTTACCACCTTTCGGGCTCTAGAGATAACCGTGACTTGGTTTTGAAGACCGAGAGTGTTAGAGGCTTCATCTGACAAGGAGATTAGATAGTTTATGTCCCGTTCTGCAATCTCTAAAGGTCCCTTGTTGATTTCAACTTCTACTTCCTAGACATGCTTTTTGGTTTCCTCAACAGCTAATCCCAGGTCTGTAATAACATTAAGATAGGTTTAGAACTTGTCAGCTTCCATGATAATCTGGTCCCATATCAGATGCTTTGCGCCTTGCAGTGCAAGTTTTCCACTCACTTTCTGGCTCAACTTACCGTTTTGTTGGGTCAATTCTCGACATTTTTCTTCAGCCTGTTCTCTACCTTGTTTCTCTTTAACTCTTTCTTTTTCTAATTCTTTGATTTGCTACTTCAATTTGATGATTTCGCTATCCTTTAGGCCTATTTGTGACATTTCCTTGGAGAGAGAGCTGGTGTCCACTTCTTCAACTGTGCCCATGGGCTAGATTTCCTTCTCTGCGTTCTTGCTCTGGAGCTCACTTTCCTTTGCTGTTAGTCTAACTTTTAACTCTGTCTCTCTATTCCTGAGAAGTTGGACATTAGCTTCCCATTGCCTCTCCTTTTCCTGAAGCCTCAGCAACTTAGCTTGGCTGTCAGCAAGCTTGGAATTTAGTGTCTCTTTCTCCTTTTCAAATTCAGCCAATTCATCTGCTCGAGCGAGATGAGAGCTGGGGATTCTTAAACTCTTTTTCAAAGCATGTATCTCTTTGTCTTTGTCATCGAGAAATTTCTGGACCATGCTTCCTTTCTGTCCACCTCACTCGATTAGTATAGCCTCCTTCTGCAAACTGTTGATCTGGGCTTTAAGTGCTTTGACCTCTGCTCTCACTTTTCTTAACAGATTATAAGTTCTATCCTTACCCTCCTCCAACTTGGACAATTGTATGCTAGCTTTAAGAAGTCTGTTATTCAGGATGCCTCCGATCTCTTTGATCAGATGTATAAAGTCGAAATTGGGAACCTTTGAAAGGTTTACATTGACCTTGGTCACCTTGCTCCCTTTTTCCAAAGCTAAGCTGAGGGTATCAGTCTCATGATCCTGTACTGCTTTCAATGCCACATTGGACTGAAACAACCGTGAGGCTTCACGGTACAATTCTATTGTCTCCTCAAAGGTTTGGTCAGCTTTATCTCGGTAATAATTCAGCCACTCTTCTTTGGATGCTTGTCCGCTTTGCCCTTCAAATACATACTCTTGTATCTACAGTTTGGCCATCTCGAGCTCCACTTGCTACTGTATTTTTACTACCTTCTTCTTCTTTTCCTGTCCCTTTTT
Organism: Pseudotsuga menziesii; assembly: GCA_001517045.1. Lineage (NCBI taxonomy): Eukaryota > Viridiplantae > Streptophyta > Pinopsida > Pinales > Pinaceae > Pseudotsuga > Pseudotsuga menziesii. Next base: position 465,269 of record LPNX011193391.1, read on the forward strand.
AGCCTCTACTAATTGTTGTCCGGGATTTATTTTTAGCCTTTTGGGCATGTTGGTAGTCTCCCCTTCTTCGGTGTCCATGGCCTCAATACCCCCTCTCTTCATCGAACTCGTCGAGTAACTGACTAGCGATGAGTATGCACCTACAATCACGACCACAACAGCCATCTCCTCCTAGGGGGAATTTGTTCTGGGTAACTATGAACCAATGTCCTATTCGGCGTTGGTATCCATTGGGATAGTACTGGGGAAATCGTCCCAATTCAATTTTTCTCTAAGTCTAGGCACCTCCGAGTGCTCAAAGGGCCGACATTTGTGGGTCGTTCTCCTCTTGGAGATAACCTAATGAGGGTCATATTTTATTGCTTGGTCTTGATGAAATCCCATGTCTTTGAGAAATTTGGAGACCAAAGGCAATGTAGCTCTGTTTCTAACTATATATGGTCCTAATTGCCAAGGAAAGTCCAAATTCGAACACTTTTTGAAGTTCAAGAAGTGTTCTTCTTCGACCATGAGTTTTTGTTGGATTAACTCCAAATAGAAGATCCCGGGGGTCAGTAAAGCTGGTAGGATGTATGGCGAATGCACAAATCCATACAGTCTTATGGTTGTCCCAAAATCTGAGAGGAACCAGTCTCCTATCCTCCTACCTTTCGATAATTGCAGCATTTGCCTTATTTCAGGAAACACCCTAGGTAGTCTTTCCTGGAAAAAGACATCATATATGTCAGCCATCAGCTGGTTCATGAATTTACTGTAGTTAGTGGCCATTTCAGTAGTGACTTCCAATTCTGGTAGCTACACGTCTTCATCATTGTGGGCTATGAACATCCTCAGCAGAAAGGATTGGAACCTGAATGTTCTGGCATCATGGAAGTTTGTTAACTGAGAACGAATGTTCTCAGCTAAGAACTCATCAAATTTAAGGTGACAAGACTGACTTGACTGTTCGGGCAATTTAGGTTCAGCCGGGCAGGTATCTAAAATGAAAAAAAGACTCAACAATGACTCCGGGATGTATGCATCAGTATCTAAACCTAAGAACTGACTAGTCAAGGTTATACACCACATAGTCTCTGCATTGAATTGGCTAAGGTCAATAGGGTAAGATAGGTTGATGGGTTCACTATCAGGTTTAGAATAGGACTTCAGGAAAGCTTCCTTACTCTCAGCAAGAGACTCTCTAAAGCAGCAAATAATATCTTCTTCTCGGTAGTTTTGGGTCTGTTGGGCGAATTCGTTGGGGACACCCAGGGTTTTGCGGATGGAAGGGGCTTTGACAGGGCAGAGAATTTTGGACTGGGACTTATCCATGATGACTCCTTCAGTGACAGATAAATTCTCTACGCACCACTCGACAAACTCAAGCCACTGGGAGGTTGGGCTGACAGAGAAAAAATGAAAGAAAGACTTAAAACCACTGCAGGTATCCATACCTCGGTTCTTACGTTCTTCCAATTTGCCCCTAGAGGTTTTGATATTTTCCCCCACCAGGAAGGTATCGTAAACCTCAGAGTTTTCATCAAACAGACACTCTTCCATATTTTGACTTGATTCCTTTGGTTCTATATCATCTCTTACCTCCACTACTTCCATTGAGACAATTTTCAAATAATGCTGAAAGAGTGTCAAGGGCCTACCTTGTCCTATAGCGTGGTCCCCTGGCTAGTCCAGGCTGGCACTTTAGATGTGATTTAGGTATTTGACAGCTTCAAGGTTTCAAGAAAAAACAAATCTTTGCAACTCTGTGTGGGCCTTTATAGTTTTTTACATGTCATAGCTCTCACGTATGTCCTGGGAGGTTTGCACCATGGATTCACCCTCTATATTCTAAGGCTGTAGATCTATGGGTTTCCTATTCCCACATGTGTTTTTATTTTGTGTGCATGCTTCCTTGCCGTTGATTGGGACCAACTTCTTCCGTGACTGTTGATTTAAGCAGGCCCCACCGTTTTTCGCACAGCATATTTTTGGTTTCCACCCATGCTATTTCGGATTGCGAAATGAATTTTAGTCGTCTTTCTACCTCTATTCGCACCAACACCATTGATCAAAATGTTGTGTACTGCTTTTCGCAATCCATGTTTGTGCCCTACTCCTTGCAAGTTTGGGATGCGAAATAGCTCACCTCTGTAGATCTTTCGGTCTCCAATCTTGATCGTCCAATGTGTCCGATCTTTAACCCATTTCATAGGGCTAGGGAGTGGATTTTGGTGGGGCAATTTCCCATGTGAAAAGATATGAGACTGATGATCTGCCTCATGGCTATTTTTAGTCGTCAATCAGGAACCCTCTTTAATGCATCCAATACTGCCTTTAGCCCAATTTTCCTGATCTTTGAATCATCCTACTGCTGAGCGCCACCCTGCGTGAACCATCAACTTCCCTTTGCTACATATTCTCCATTTCTCAATGCGATCAGAGAACACGAGAAACACCCATGCCCATCATTTTAATTGGGTGTTAACAACCTGCTCCATGAGGGATGCTATCCTCCCAATGAGGTAGCAAAGAACCCCCCCGGTAGACCAAGTGTCGAAACCATTAAAAACCTCATATAACCTAACTGTCTGAAATAAGAAAGTGAACTTTAAAGGATGGTTACCTCTTCTGATCTTAGGGCCTTATCCGCGGGCTTTAAATATTCTGATTCACCACCAATGCTAATTGAAAAATGAAATGTATTTACACTATGATACATGGCCCTTAGTCCCCTTATTCCAAGTAGTGTTTCAGGAACCTCCCATTCACTATGCCCCCTTCATACTGGGACCCATCTGGATACTCTAAAATGAATGTGTTGTCTCCTCTGTGACAAGCAATCAGGTAAGAACCTACCCATAAATGGTCAAACTTCCCATGTTTCCCTTTATCTTCGTGGGGGCCATCCCATTTCAGCACCAAGTCACCATCTTGGAACACATCTTCCTTTATTTTTCTATCGAAGGTATTCTTCATCTTCTCCTGGTGCACTTGGACCTTATCATAAGCTTTATCCCTCACTTCATTAAGCTCAATGATCTGGTTGATTCTCATTTGAATGGGATTCAAGTCAACTAGCGGGTCTCACAGTAATTCCATGACTGGGACACCCAGAGAGGCAGTGAAAATCACCTTGGCTCCATAAACTAACTGGAATGGAGACATGCCGATTGCTCTCTTAGTACTGATTCTGTCGGCCCACAAGGCATACTTCAACTTGGTGTCCCAAGCTTTCTTGTTATCTTCTATTAACTTCTTAATAATCCTTACAAGGCTCTTATTAGAATATTTGGCCAATCCGTTCCCCTATGGGTAATAAGCAGTGGAGTGATTCAGGCTTATATGGTATTTATGGAAAAAGTTTATCATCTTCTTAGATTTAAATGCAAAGGCATTGTCAGTCACGATTCTCTTTGGGCAACTGAACCTTGCTAGGATATTTTTCTCTATGAAATCCATTATTACTTCTTCCGTAGCTCTCCGAGAGGGTATAGCCTTGTTCCATTTTGTGAAGTAATATGTGGCAGTCAGGATCCACTTGTGCTGTCCAAAGGAGTTCGAATTTATCTCACCAATGAAGTCCAACCCCCACTGTTGGAATGGAGCCTCCAATGATATGGGGTTGAGAGGGATAGACACCACCTTCCTCCTTCCTTCAAAGATATGGCACTGGTAACATTTCGTGGTTTCCTTGTAAACATCTGAGAACAATGAAGGCCAATAAAATCCTGCCATCAAGATCTTGTTTGCAATGACCTTCCAGGGATGATGACCCCCACAGTCCCCTTCATGAAATTCCTTCGTCATCTGTCGAGCTTCGTCTTCAAAAAGACAATTCAGCAATAACCCCCCAGGGTCCTTCCAATAGAGGTATTGTTCTATGATTCAAAATTTTGCATCTTTTAGTTTTATGGATCTGGCTCGGGTTTTGCTCAGACCAGCAGGGGGTTGTACATTCTGCAATACAAACACAATGTCAGTGTACCAAGGGGATGTTGAGAAGGATGGTTTCACCTACATCTCGGACTCTTCTGGACCAAACTGGCAGGCAAGGAAATTTAGTTGCAGAGAGTCATAGTGAGAGTCTGTCATCATCTTAGCCAATCCCTACCCTTTGACCAGCTTTGTGGGCTTGATTTCTATGTCGTACTCAAGGATTACCACAAACCATTTGGCTCTATTTCCTTCCGGGTCCGGCTCTATCAATATGCTCTTCACAACATTGCATGGTACAAAAGCGATGATGTGGGAATGGATGATATAGATCCTGAAATATTTCAAATCTTTGACCAAGGTGTATGCTTGTTTTTCCATTATGTTGTACCTCAACTCCCCGTCCCTCAATATTTTATTGAAGAACGCTATAGGTTGTTCCTCAGCACGATCATTCTTCTGTAGCAACACTGCTGCTATAGTGTGTTCTGAAGCATAAGAGAATACCAAAAAATCTTTTTCAAAATCTGGGCTGATCAACACAGGAGCCTCTGAAATAGCTTGTTTTATATCTTTGAAGGCTTTCTTGGCCCTGATTGTCCATTTAATTTCATGGTCCTTCCTTAGCATGCCCGTAATGTCCATCAGGATTTCGGCAAAGCTAGGGATGAATCTTATTAAGAAGTTGACCTGACCAAGGAAGAATTGGACTTCTTTCTTGCTCTGTGGTTCTTCAACCTTCAAGATGCCTTTTACCCCGTCCGGATCGATCCTGATCCCTTCCTTTGAGATGGTGTGTCCAAGAAGTTTCCCCTCTTCCAGGGAAAAATTTGACTTCCTGGGGTTCAAGGAGATGCCATACCTTCTACATTTAATGAACACCCTTTCCAAATGACTGATATGGTCTTTAGCCCATCTGGAGTACACCATAATGTCGTCCATGCATATCACCAGAAATTTTTCCTTTTCCTCCGCAAAAGCGATATCCATGGCACGTTGGAAAGTAGCTCCAGCATTCATCAATCCAAATGGCATCTTCGCGTACATGAAAGTACCCCACAGTGTGGTGAAAATAGTTTTTTCTTGATCTTTAGGTAACACCTTCACCTGGTTGTACCCGAAAAACCCATCCATCGTAGATATCCTTTCTGATCCTACCACCCTCTGAAGAATTTGATCCATTTTGGGCAAAGGATAATTATCTTTCAAAGATACCTTGTTCAAATTCCTGAAATCCACACGCAGTCGTATTTCTCTGTTCTTTTTTCAAATGGGAACTAAAGTGGCCACCCATTTAGGAAACCTTAGAGTTACTATTATATTTGCATCAAACAACCTCTTCACTTCCTTCTCAATGATGGGTACTAGCTTTGGATTGATCCTCCAGAGCTTTTTCCTGAAAGGTTTCTCTCCGGGTTTAATTGGAATGGTGTGCTGGATGATGGAGGTGTCATATTCTTTGAGATCTTCATAACTCCATGCAAACACATTCGTGTATTTCTTCATCAGCTTCACATACTTGTTTTTATGTTCATCAAGAAACGTCTTGGACAACTTTATAGCCTTCAGGTCTTCTTTAGTGCTGATATTTACATCTTCTACAACATTTGTGGAAGGTTCGACTTTAGGCTCTTTAGCTACATCATTCTGGTTGAACAAATACTCTAAAGGTATCATGCCTCTGGGGATATGGTTTCTTTTTAATTGGACTATATCCTTGCCTCCTAAGGAGTCTTTCAGCTTTCCCATGCCAAAAGCTTCCTCTCCTTCCCCTTCATCATCTAAGAGGTTTTCAAGGTCGGAGCCACCTTCATCAATGTGAGTATTCACAAACTCGCCAGACATCTCCAAAAATCTTTTGATCTGCATATCATCTTCGAATACTTGCCAGTGTTTGGTGTTGTCTAGTATGGAAGTTCTGTTTACAATCTACACTTTATATTTCTTATTTCGTGCCACTGGAGCCTCACACTTCCCCGTTGCATTCTCCAGAGAATCCGCCACTATGTTTTCATCTCTGGGAATCACTTGGACTATGTGTTCGGTGAAGAAATTCCCGAACATGTCCCACACCTCATTTCAGTAGGCTCTCATTCTTGGATGCTTAGTTTGACAAATATTGTTCACTTGATTTATTACAAGTTCTGAGTCTCCAAAAATTTGGGCCCTTTTTGTGCCTACAGCTTTCAACGCATGTAATCCCAGCAACAAGGCCTCATATTCTACTAGATTGTTATAGCATTCAAAAATTAACTTGTAAGAATGAACTTTGGCTTCTTTAGTGGGGGAGATAATATACACACCTGTGCCAGCACCCGCTTTAGACACAGAGCTGTCAAAATACATCTTACACAATCCTTCATCTTTATGACTTTCTTCCTCAACCTTCAACTCACCTGCTACTACATTTTTTTGTGGCTCGATGATTTTGGATTTGCAAGGAAGTTCATCATTGAAGGAAATAGAGGACCCCAAACTGTGTCAATGGTGTAGACGTGATGGATGTCGGGCTGAGCCTGACTGCTCACTACGTAAGGCAACCTCTTCTCATTGTATAATCTCTTGCTTTCGTTCCAAATAGGAATGGTAGCATAATTCATGTCCATATGCAAGCTGCCTTTTAGCTTCGAGGTCTAGGATCTTGACAACAGAATACCAAATTTGGGTGGAATTTCAACCACAATGACATCCATGACCACAACCTTAAAGGGGATCTTATTTAAATAAGCCACCATGTCTTTAATTAGTCCCAGACATTTCACTCTTTTAGAATCAAAGGAATACAGGTCTTTGTAAGGCCTAGTAATCTCCAACCCCAAGCTTTCCACCACTCCTTTTAGAATTAGGTTGTGCGAGGCTCCTTAATCCAGCATGGCATTGTGTAACACCATATCATGTATGTTCAGGCTCATGTAAAAGGGGGGTACCTCCTCGTCTTCGCTATCCATGCTATCAATTTTAGATCCTAGAACGATGGTAGGGTTTTCTTCGGTCAGCTCCAAGATATCAGGGTGAGCTTCCCCTTGGTTCACAATCATATGTGTGATAGTATCCCTATATTCTTGATTTCTCAGCAATTCTTTGAAAGGAATCGATATTTTCAGTTTAGCCAATTCGTTCTGGAGGTCAAATGTGGGGAGGGCCTTGATATGCTTGACAGCTACCACTCATTCCGCCCTTTTTACATTACTACTTTCCGTTATCACATTTATAGGAACCATTGGCCCTTTCTGCTTGTCATTTTCTTTCCTAGGACTAGTATCACTACTAGACGGTTGGTCTGGGTTTAAACCTCCTTTAGGTACAGCAGCATCTCCAGTAGAGTCTCCACCTTTCTTCTATATGGACACATCCGTATTTCTCAGTTTGATCTTCCTGACGTCCTCAATAGCATGCGTATAACCTTTATAATACTACTCCAATTCCTCGGCCAGGGTTTTTCCATCTACTTGAGCGAACATATCGTGTTCCTATTCAGTCAAGTAAATATTAGAGTCCAGGTCACCGAAATGATGGATATGATCTTCGGCGGATTCATCTTCATCTTCAGCAGCCACATAGTTCTCAGGGAAAGGAGGTCCGAGAGGCTTCTCTTTAGGATTTCTTGGATTCCTCACATCCCTTGGTCTATTGGGTAGGAATGGAGGAGGGGCCGGATGCCTAAAATTAGGATTCCTTATCTGAGGCTCGTTTGGTTCCCTCTTCACCGACCCAGTTTCTACCATTAGCCTATCCATCAACTTTTCCATAGTTTTGAGCATCAGCTCAAATTTCACATCACTGGATGAAGAAGCGGAGGTAGAGGGATGTATTTCTTCTTGACCTTTCCTCCTGTCAATATCCACCCTGGGTTTGATTTTCCCACATGCCATCATATTCATTTCTACCTCTAGGTCACCAGTGAACATGGCCGGGAGCGTGTTGGAATTTCTTTCTCTTAACAGTAAAGACAATTCGTTGTCAAAGGCATCTACATAGTGGAGTTTAGCTGCCCCGGGCGAAGGTTTGATATCAGTAGGTATCGAGTTGTAAACCCACATGAATCAGCTAGAAAAATCATGGATGGATTCAAAACCTCCCTTCTTGAGATTATTATATTGGGACAAAACTCGTACATGTTTTTCGTCCCATCGTTCTAGCAATATGGTCTGAAAACCGGCGAAGCTACAGATAGACCTAGGTGGCAAATATTTATACCATTTCTTGGCCTCCCCAGAAAAACTTTGAGCAAATAACCGCATCTTGACATCTTCATCATCTACCTCCTCAAGGTCTATAAAGTCATCAAACTTATCTACATGGTACCTTGCCAAAACATTTCCCTCCCCGTCGTAGATTGTAATCCTCTCGAAATAATTCATGGGGAGGTCGTGCAGGACCAGAGGTAAGGCTAACGGGGCGAATCTTGTAGCCGCCATTGAGGTGGGTCAATTAGGAACAGACAGGATATTGGGAACTTGACTGTTCTGAAATATAGAGGATACCCTTTTAGATTTGGGAAGGGTTTCTAGGTTCAACCAAAAAGAATCATGCAGATAGGATTGCAGCGTATTAGGACCTACCCAAGCCTTTCTCAGACCAAGCTCAAACTTAGATTTGGTTAGCAATCTTTCAGCTCCAACCTCCCTCTCGGGTTCAACTAAGCCGTACAAGGCCTGAGGTGAAGAAGTATCAAACAATGGAGAACCCAACTCCTCCTTATTCCTATTTCTTAGTATCTTTTCCAGATTATGCACACTAAGCAAAGTTTTGGTATCAGAATTACCTCCCATGTGGATCTTTCTGAGAGCCAGGATAGCTAGTGCAATGCTGATCGCAATAAGCTTGGAGTCGCTAGGACAAATGCACCACCCTTTAGCAACTTCAAGATTTCCTCTCTCCATAAACCTTGTCTTTAGAATCACTGGTCTCCTCAGTGGAATTACCTCTTGGAATATTTTAGTGGAGTTTCCAGGGAAAACGATACAACCTTCTTAACCTATAAGTATCTCTGTTTTCCCACAAACACTCTTTATACTTTGGATCTTTTTCTTTTTTCCCAGGGATGATATTCAATCTCGTCCCCAACAACAATTCCAGCTTGTTAGCACTAGTATTGAACCAAAGGTTGCGGAAGGGCTCACTTCCCGGTAATAGCAAAACTGCTTTTGAAGAGAGAACTAGCCTTCTGCTCTTCCGAGAGGGATCTCTCACTAAATGTATGACAGTGCCAGATATATATATATATANAAAACTTAAATGCAAACGTTTTCATCACAAGGGCAAGGTAGCCATTCGATTACATTCATTCACATTTGTCTGGTGAGGAGGAACATGAACATACCATTAATGTAGATCATTGTGAGAAATGAATTCTACATTAACTTTGGAAGAAACTTTGGTGAATACCTGAAACAACAGATGGAGCACAGCAAGTATGAATTCCGAGTTGTTATAACTTAAGTCTCAGATATGAAAGAAAAAATAGAATGGAAAAGGAAAACTGGAATAACATTCACATAAGAAAATAAATAACAGACTATAAGTGTGAACAACACTGGAATCCTTGTGTGAAAAATGTCGATCTCGGCTCTGTGATTATATTAGAACTTTCTTGAAAAACATACACAGCGAAGGATTACAATGGTTTCAACCCCTTCTCCCTTTTCGGGAGGTATATTTACAATGTTTCCATCTTTCCCAAACCGACATTTGGGAATCAAAATTGGTTACAATAAAGGGCGTATTCTAACAGTTTCTTATGTGTCATTCTGATGCGACTTGTATGAATGACCAGACAATGATATATGGAGCACGCAATGAAGAGGCACAAGAGTTTCCCATACCCCCATCTGGCTGATGCTGACTGTATAGACCCCTCGGAGAGAACCGACCATCTGGGCAAGCACGCGACATTTGGAAAATCTCTCATGGCACTGACACCACCACTTCTACTAGGTTGGTGTGAGCTGGATGGCCCCATAGTGGTGGATGGTTTTCCATGTGTCGGGACCAGGGAGTGGCGCAACAACCATGTCATAAGCTTGCACTCGGAGCTCTGTTGCTTCCAAGTATGAAGTCATAGGGACCTTGGGTTGCATGGTTTTAAAGTCAAACAATAACTCAAAATCACTGACCAACTTATCAAAGAGGACCTTCCCTGATAATGCTTGTTCCATATCTTTAAATTTTCTATGGTCTGACCGACAATCGAACATGCAATCCTTGTAGTCCTTTTGAGATAGTAAAGGACCTCTCTCTTCCCAGAAAAAAGGGAGTCCTCTATTTGTCAATGTCTTGAACATCCAAAGGATCTCTCAGAGTTTGTGGTTAGTGACGTCTATTTGGGCTGGCATCATCAGGCTCTAAAGATAACCACGACCCAGTTTTGAAGATTGAGACTGTTAGAAGCTTCATCTGACAAGGAGCTTAGAAGGTTATGGCCCATTCTGCAATCTCTAAAGGTCTATTGTTGATTTCAACTTCTACTTCTTGGACATGTTTTTAGGTTTACTCAACAACTAATCCCAACTTTGTAATAAAATAAAGATAGGGTCAGAAATTTTCAGCTTCCATGATAATCTAGTCCCATATTAGATGCTTCATGACTTGTAGTGCAAGTTTTCTAGTCACTTGCTGGCTCAACTTACCATTTTGTTGGGTCAGTTCTCGGCATTTTTCTTCAGCCTGTTCTCTACCTTGTTTCTCTTTAACTCTTTCTTTCTCTAATTCTTCGATTTGCTGCTTCAATTTGATGAGTTTAGTATCCTTTAGGCCTATTTGTGACATTTCCTTGGAGAGAGAGCTAGTGTCCACTTCTTCAACCGTGCTCGTGGGCTGGATTGCCTTCTCTGCGTTCTTGCTCTGAAGTTCACTTTCCTTTGCTGCTAGTCTAACTTTTAACTCTGTCTCGCTATTCCTCATAAGTTGGACATTAGCTTCCCATTGCCTCTCCTTTTCCTCAAGCCTCAGTAGCTTAGCTTGGCTGTCAGCAAGCTTGGAATTCAGTGTCTCTTTCTCCTTTTCAAATTTGGCCAATTCATCTCCTCGAGTGAGCTGAGAGCTGAGGATTCTTAACCTCTTTTTCAAATCCTGTATCTCTTTGTCTTTGTCATCGATCAATTTCTGGACAATGCTTCCTTTCTGTCCACCTCCCTCCATTAGTATAGCTTCCTTCTGTAAACTGTTGATCTGGGATTTAAGTGCTTTGACCTCTGCTCTCGCTTTTCTTAACATATTAGAAGTTCTAGCCTTACCTTCCTCTCACTTGGAATATTGTATGCTAGCTTTAAGCAGTTTGTTATTCAGTATGCCTCTGATCTCTTTGCTCAAATGTATAACGTCAGAATTGGGAAAATTTGAAAGGTTTACATTGACCTCAGTCACTTTGCTCCCTTCTACCAAAGCTAAGCTAAGGGTATCAGTGGCATGATCCCGTACTGCTTTCAACGCCACATTGGACTGAAGCAACCATGAGGCTTCACGGTACAATTCTATTGTCTCCTCAAAGGTTTGGTTAGCTTTATCTCGGTAAGAATTCAACCACTCTTCCTTGGATTCTTGTCCGCTTTGCCCTTCGAATACATACTCTTGTATCTACAGTTTGGCCATCTCGGGCTCCACTTGTTGCTGTTTTTTTACTACCTTCTTCTTCTTTGCCTGTCCCTTTTTAGCCTGTACCAATTGCTGTCCAGGCTCTATTCTCAGCCTTTTGTGCATGCTAGCAGTGTCCCCTTATTCAGTGTTCATGGCCTTAATACCCCCTCTCTTCCTCGAACTCGTTAAGTAACTGACTAGCGATGAGTATCCACCCGCAATTGCGACCATAGCAGCCATCTCCACCTGGGGGGGATTTCTTCTGGGTAACTGCGAACCAATTTCCTGTTCGGCACTAGTATCCATTGGGACAGTATTGGGGAAATCATCCCAATTCACTTTTTCTCTAAGTCCAGGCACCTCTGAGTGCTCAAAGGGCCAGCATTTCTGGGTCGTTCTCCTCTTGGAGATAACCTGATGAGGGTCATATTTTATTACTTGGTCTTGAGGAAACACCATGTATTTGAGAAATTTGGAGACCAGAGGCAATGCAGCTCTATTTCTGACTATATATGGTCCTAATCTCCAAGGAAATACCAAATTCGAACACTTTTTGAAGTTCAAGAAGTGTTCTTCTTCGACCATGAGTTTTTGTCGGATTAACTCCAAATAGAAGATCCCGGGGGTCAAGAAAGAAGGGCAGGATGTATGGAGAATGTAGAAAGTCGTACAGTCTTATGGTTGTCCCAAAATCTGAGAGGATCCAGTCTCCCATCCTCCTGCCTTTTGATAATTGCAGCATTTGCCTTATTTCAGGCAACACCCTAGGCAATCTTTCCTAGAAAAAGACTTCATATATGTCGGCCATCATCTGGTTCATGAATTTACTATAGTTAGTGGCCATTTCAGTAGTGACTTCCAATTTGTTGATGTATATGTAACTTCGGAATGTATTCTTATATGTATTTTATATATTGTAACCCGATGTTTATTTCGGGATGTTTCTATTATGTATTTGAGTCATATTGTCTTACCCCGATGTCCCGATCGAGAGGATTATTAATGTAAACAAGTCTTGTCAAGTCATTAGGTAAGTCCCCACAGTTTCGGGGCACTTGGGTTATTATACACTAATTAAGGTGTAGGCTCAAGTAAGTAATTGTAAGTTCAGCCTACATGGTTGAGTGCACTTCAAGTCAACGGAAGAATATAAATAGAGAGTGAGAGTCTCTCTATTTATCACTTGTGAATTACATCACTTGCTCTCTCAACTGTGGCGCACCTTTGGAGAAGGAAATACTTTGGCTTGACAGAAGACAGAAGGCTGCTATTGTGTTGGGAGGTCATCTTACTTTTTTGGGATCACATATTGTGGTGATACTATCTTAGAGGAAGTTGAGGGGTTTTCTCCATTTATGGTTTCCCCTCCTAAAAACTTTGTGTCTCTTGTCTCTTGTGATGTGCTTATGTGATTGCTGTGCTTGTTATTCTCTCAGTGAAAAAATCTTAACATAATGCTAGCTGAAATGATGAAAAACTAACATGGTATCAGAGCTAACCTGAGAAGAAGACATTGTGCAGCTACAGGAACTAGGGCTTCCTATTTTGTGGATCTTCCTCCACAGATTTTCAACAAAAGTATGCTAAGATGACTCTCCATTAAATGGTGCATCTTTCTGTCGATGCGGAATTCAATTTCAAGCATTTTTAGTTTCGATGTGGAAATTAGGGCTTTCTATAGAAGAGGAATTTTTGAGTGAGACTAGCATAGGATTTTTCTCCTCATCAAAACCTAAATTTAGAGACCTGGATCAGTAAATTTGGTTGGGTGAAACTCCGGGAAAGTCAAACCCTAGTTTGACCCTAAGCTAGGAGAAACCCTAAATGTTAAAACTGCTAAGTTTTGGTACAGTCGCTATATTCCAATATTTGCGAAGTCACAGAATCTGAAAATTGTAGGGGCCGAAGATAAAATCCTGATGAACACTGTGTCCAAAGGTCAACCTCTGATTCGCTATATTCTGGGAGATATGATCTCTCCAAGTTAGGGTTCCATCCTCTTCCAGAAATCATCCATAAACAGGACACCTGGGGAGATCTGGAATATATTGGGCTACAGAGGTCCAAATGGAATTCCTAAATATTTTATAGAAAGGGTACGGACTGTAATTTTTGTTTTCCAAAGTTCAGACTCAGAAGATGAACCAGTGACATGTGGAATTCCATACAACTTCGCTGTTCTGAACAGTCCAGTAACAGGTCACCTTGGGAAAAGGATAATAAATCCCAAATGGTGAAACCAATTATGATGAAACCTATGGTTTTGCATTAGGGACATGCGCGGTTACCTCAGTGAGAAATTTCAGACACAGAAGATCAGTAATTTTGGAGATATCACAGAAACAGTAGCAGGCATTTCTGCAGAAGAAATCAGAAAATTAGGGCTTCCTGTTTCAGGAGCTTCCCTCCACTGTTTTCAGAAAAGGAGTACATTGGACAGCTCCATTTGAAGAGATCTATCTGTTCATCCAATCAGATCTGAAATATTCCAAGTTTTGAAAATTAGGGTTTCTGCGACAAACCCTAGATCAGCGAACTCCGGGACAAGGACGGACACCTCAAATCGGTAAGATCTAATCCTTTGATATTTCCATTTGAGGTTCTCATTTCAATATGATATATCACATCAGCTTAGTGAAAAGCTTGCGGATGTTGACAACTTCCAAGCCTGTAAGTATATGATCTCTCTGAAGAAAATGGATTGGACACCTACATGAGTATGGAGGTTCCAGTTTCAGAGGGAGACGAGGCCAAAGAAGACATCATGCTCA
>LPNX011193422.1:0-17597 GCA_001517045.1 Pseudotsuga menziesii
ATATATAATTAACTTTAAACAATAATAACAACATTATTATGATTTTTTAGTGGATTCAATAATTGTTTAAAAATATTGGAAATATATTTGGTAGAATTGTTAAATTGTACATAAATTGAGTTCAGAAGAGCATATTTACTTATGATTGAATATGTGTTGATCTTAATTAAAATTTCCACCCACTTTTCAAAAGTTGGACAATTCTTGATGAATCGAATGTATTGGATTAAAAGAAACTGACATTTTGTTATATGACTTGTCAACACACATACCATTTGCATGTACTTGGGAAACAATGACACCCTTCTTGTTAAAACATTTAAAATCAACCTTTATAGCAATATGAAAAAAGAAACCTCTATGGAAACTCCAAAACAACATGTGGAACAAGTGAGATCAACAACATCAACTTAGTAACCCAACCCTAGATCAAAACATTAGTCCATGTACTCAACCTACCCTCAAAGCTGGGTGGTGATGTGAATATCAATACCTTCCCCGATCTTGCAAACAATCCTAGCAGGGATCCCCTTAAGTGGGATGACAAGACACTATGAATTAGAGAATTTGAATTCAAAGAAAGATATAGGATCCACATTTAGCTCAAACTCAAGCATCCATAGTCAATTTTTCTTCCATAAATAGTTGACCCCTTATTGAATATAATAACAATTGAAAAAATCTTCATGTTTAAAATTTAAGAAACATAATATCTTAATACCCATATTTAAAAAAAATACACAATATATATTAGTTATAATGGTAATTAATTATTCAAAACTTAAAATTCTTAATCCTTTATAACTAAAATAATAATATTAACTACCATAATATTCAACTTTTGTCATATTTTTCATTCAGTCAAACCTTTAAAGTTATGTTAATTGTCATATTTTTCATTCAGTCAAACCTTTAAAGCTATGTTAATTTAATGATTTCTTGAACATCATGCTGAAAAAAAAATTGATTTCCTCACCATTCATAAGGCAAAGAAGCCTGGATCCTCCCAAGATGAACCAAATCCAAGCCATTACGTGTATTTTGGCACCACACTTTCAAATTTGGTTCCATGTTCAATTGTTTTCCATTTTCGCAATATGTGGTATTTGGAGACAATTTAGGATGCTCATGGCATCGGGAAGAGCTTGGGATCTGCTGGACCCTGCAACATATTCAATGTTTTCCATCCTTAAATCCCATTTATGGATCATGGCATCCTACCCTTCTCGTTCTTCAACACACCCTTCTGGCTCTCATTCATTGCTACATCCGTAGAGTCCACCAATATCTTGTAAAGGTATGGGACTTTCTTTCCATTCCGTGTGTTTGATTTTTTTGTACTAAAATGGTTCAATTAATTGCGACAAAGCTGTTTGATTTGTTCTTTCTGCTATGGAATGCATTGTTTCAAATCATCTATCATTGAAAATATATGCTTGGAAGAGCACCCATTTGAGATTGAGGTAAATGACTTCATTCTTGCTTGAGCTCTTCTAAGTAATTTTTCTATGGTTTTTGTTAGAGGGTTTCTAGGGTTCTGCTGTAAGCCTGTCCATATTTTCTTTATTTCGATCCCGATGGAAACGTCGATGTTAATAACATGAAACTTGTGTATAGTCAAAGACTCTTGTCTGTTACAAAAGGCCTCTTGAAATCTCGGATACAAAATTTGATGAATGCCACTCATAATATGACTGTGATTTGGGCTCTAGGTTTGATGAGGCTACTGGATAGTCTTCGACCTTTGTACCTGCCTCAGTAGCTTGAAGGTTCTCCACATGTTACATATGGTTATACTACTTTGAGAGTTTCAGATAGTGTACAAAAATGTTTGGGACCTTTAGAGGTAGAAAATAAAGAGGATGACTGTCCTTTAATTGTTGCAGATGGGAAATCCCCTCTCATTGTTGGAGCATAAAATGTAATGCATTATCCTAGCCACTTAACAATTCTTCCTGCAATAAAGTTCCAAACCCCTTCCCAAGACTTGATCCTTGCATGGAGGTTAGCTTATTCCCAAAACCCTAATACTTCAGCTCCTCATTAGTCTGGAATGTTTTGGTTTCCCCTCATGCCAGCTATATTAGTGGATTCTGATCCTTCTATCTCTGATGTTTTTTTGAATTGTACCTCCTTAGCATCATTGTAGGCATGAGATCTTACCTATTTACCCTGATCAAAGTAAACGTTTGGTACCTCCTTTCCCTTTGGGCCATCCACCGAAGATTTTGAATCTCCAATGGTTCTATTATGTTGGGGCCTTTGTTCGCTCTAAGCACTAGACCCTTCACAAATTTTGAAAAGATTGTCTCTTGAGATAAGATAGACTTTAGGAGTACATCCTCCCCTTCCTCAGAGTAGTTGATGAACTCTTTCTCCATGATGGAAGGGTATTGCAATCAACCAGAAAGGTTGTTGTTGGCTATGGAAGTATGATATAGTACAAACTATTCATATATATCTGAAAAGTAAATAACTAGATTTTAACATTGTGAAATAGCTCCAATACAAAAAGATACTGTGAATTCTGAACACGCAGCTAGACTTACTTAAGCTGGAGTAAACCAGGCATTTGAATTTGAAAGTTAGAATATGGCTGCGGAAACATAATGTCTTACTATTCAACCAAAAGCCTTATGAAACAACTCCAATACAAAAAGATAGTCTGAAGTCTGAACATGCAGCTAGACTTACTTAAGCTGGAGTAAACCAGGTATTTGAAATTGAAAGTGAGAACGTGGCTGCTCAAACATAATGTCTTACTGTTCAACCAAAATACTTATTAAACCTTTTTGATGGCCAAATTACTTGCTAATATTTATCAATGATGGACATTGCAAATATGTATGTTGCATGCACCCCACAAGTCCTTCAATATACTATGCCACCTGAGCACTTCATTGTGTGGTATGATCAACATTGTTAGTTTATAGTTCAAAATGATGATTAATTTCCTCTTACACATTTATCCTGTGTATTTTGGTGTTTTAGGAGTGGGTTATCATTGGATCCAAACAAGATATCCTTTGCAGAGATGATGGAAGATGATGTGCAAGTTTCTAGGGAGGAAAGAGCTTTCTGCTTATGGATCAATAGTCTTGGTATCAACACATTTATCAACCATATTTTTGAGGATGTTAGAAATGGGTAAGTTGGTCTTCAATCATGACTCTGGTGGTTGAATTTTACATCCTTTTTTAAAAATCTTCCCTAGATTTTTTATTGGCTGGTGTTTCACTTGCATCTTCCATAGTGCTTATATTTTCCACATTTGATTTTGTCATCTTTTATAGGACAATTCCCCGGGTTCTAAAATATTTTTATTTGTATTGCGCTTTTCTTATCGCAGATGGGTCCTGCTTGAATTACTTGACAAAGTGGCCCCGGGGATGGTAAATTGGAAGAAAGCAACCAAGCCTCCAATAAAGATGCCATTCAGGAAAGTAGAAAATTGTAATCAAGTCATCAGAATTGGAAAGCAGCTGAAATTTTCACTTGTTAATGTTGCTGGGAATGACATTGTGCAAGGAAATAAAAAGCTCATTCTTGGTGAGTCTTTGATTATATAGGGCTTGTTTAATCTACCTATTTCTATTTGCACATCTTAAACTATATTTTAACCTATATGCTACCTCTCCAAGATGACATCAATGCCATTAAGCTAATTAACCTGGTCATTGTATGCTGTTGGATAGAAGAAATGCCCGAGCTGAAATTCTAAGAAGCCTGTATAACTTAGACCCAAACACAGTGGGAGAACCATCATAGTTGACTGCTAACTAGAAGAATTCATCAACTGCAAATCTACAAGTTAAATTTTACTCCAAGAGCACTTTAAAGTTTAGATTCCTAACACACCATACCCATCGAAGGTTTTGTATATAAGCAGGAAGGAGGCTCCTGTTTTGAGAGTTGAAAGGGGTGTACCAGTTTCATTCTCAATACGGGTCGGGCATGATGTTGCATTTTGTATTACATTCGATCCTATTGGTGGGGTTGCATATGAAATCCACCTTATCAACTTTCCATATGAAATAAGCTACAGGGAAGTCAATTAAACCCAGAACTGCTGCAACTATTATGGATGCCAACACAACTCCAGGAGTGTAGTAGAATAGAGGCGTTAGAAGAAGAAGGGTCGCCATGATTGTTAAATCCATCACTAGATTTGATACTGCACTCTTGCAGCCGGCATTGTAATTCACTGTTGATCAAGAAAACGACCCTGCAAGATATAATTTAAAAATTCAAATACACAAATAAGTTAACAAATATGTTATATTTACAAGGATAGGGGTTTGTATTTACACCCATGAAAGAATAGCATTTGTTTTTGCTAAATTGCAAAAGGATTAATCAGGGATTGGTGATGACAGGTAGCTAAAGCATAGAATATGGATGATTACACTTTTTTACATAAAAAAATAAGTAACAGATAACTTATTCCCAGAAGCTAAGTTCAACAACTACAACTTACAACTTCGTATCAAAGTTCAACCACCACAACTTACAACTATAATAATGCTTCTTGCAGTTTTGGAAACTACAAATGATTGAATGGTGTCTGCCCCTCTATCACTACTACATTTCGATCCAAAAGCTCACAGTAAACATACATGCTTAATAAGAAGAGATGAAGCCACCAAAAAATTGAAGTCCAGTAGATAAGAATCTGACCATTTCCGGTGACCCAACATCTCCTATATGATGCCTTAATGAAATCTTTGAGTGTATAAAGTAATAGATATAATGCACGTGTCCTAATCTTTGGAAAAGTACAGCATTAGTGATATGGCTAGGATCCTCACAAAGAAAATTCAAGAACCCAGTTAACATACTACACCATCAGTTTTAAAATAAATCAGGGTTTCATGTAGCAGAGTGTTTGCAGAAGCTTTGATTTATCAAAATACCAATCAAGGAAAAGGGATAATAGATTTGAAGGTATTATGTGTTATATTACCATACCTGCAACAACTGAACCATATTTGCACAAAAGAAGGGCACCATAGTTGATTAGAACTCCTGAATGGTGTTTATCTTTCATTAGCAAGGCCTGAAAACATCATGCAGCATACTCCAACTTGCCACTGACAAACAATAATTGTTTCAAACTTAACATCATATTGACCTAATGACTCTTAAAAATGAGTAAAATAAACTACCCAACAAGGCACACAGAGCCTAAAACTGAAAAATAATACTTCCCAACTCCCTCTTAAAGCATCCGTTAAATGAAAGGAAGTAGAAAACACCAGTCACTAGAAAGCCTAACAAGCTAGCGACAAATTAATTTCCTGTTCAAGATGGGATTTTCACAGGAGCCATACATATAGACAAACACTTGAAGGTATCACTCTAATCACTTAATTACACAACAATCATGTACATCTCAGTCTTCTGAGAATCTGAGGTGTGCACATATCTATTACCTTTTCCTCTATAATTTGTAGCATTCATTACTTAACCACACAAAGACTTACTAGTTCCATGCTTCAGAAATCTAGCCTATTTTCTTAAATCCCAAACCTATCTTCTAACAGGAATCCTAAGAAATATATACTATACTTTGGCCCATAGCCATAATGAAAAATAAAGGGAATTACAAGTCTTGCTTCTTACCATGCAATTGGTATTCAAAGAAAACATCCATCAGTCCACAATTTCACTTATTATTTGACATCTCCTACAGACACACAAAGCAATATACATGAAGAAAACAGGCTATAAAGTTTACCACGCAACCTGCAGAGAATTTTAAAAGCTTATCGTTCCAATAATGCTATTATACTATGTGCTTCTTGTGTCTTTAACCTCGAAGCCTCAATGAATCTTAGATCTACTAGTGGCATGAAGCCTGCTGATAATTCCATGAAATTCTACTCGTTGAATTGATGCTTTCTATAGATTCTAAATGGTTTGAATGAGTGTGATTTAATAAATTTCCCTCCATCTTTTCTAGGAGAATACAGTTATCTAACGTGCAATGGTTTACTGTTGTTTTCATATCCTTCAATGCAGCTGCAACTTTTGAATAACGGGTTCAGATTGTTGAAGATTGGTGGTACCCTTGTTTACAACACTTGCAGGTAATAATGCATACCCTTGTATTCTTCTTTAAACACGTCAGATTTCATTTTTGTGCATTCATGTCATGGAATATCCCAGTCCTTAAATTGGTTGATAACTCTAGCTATTCTTTGGTCTCTTTTCCATGCAGCTTGACAACAGCACAAAATGAAGGTGTTGTAGAGAAATTCCTTGCTGTAACTCCTAATGCTGGTAAGGAAGCTATGTTAAGTGTCAGATGACAATCACTATTCTCAATCTTATACATGTTGTGACAGCAATAATTTTGTTGAGATTGAATAATATAATATTTTGATTCCATAATTGTGTGGGAAAAGATGCAAGACTTGTACGGATATAAGATAATTTTATTAATGTCCAATGAATGACCACAAATGTAGATCAACAGGACTAATGAAGATATGAATACATGATTGGACACTCATCAAGAACATGTCAAGAAAAGCTGGAACTAGAAGCCAAGGCCAAAATGCAATGAGATGTCCCAAGCTAAAATTGACCCAAATTTTTCCAACAATCTAAGTTTAGTTGAAGATTTGTCAAACACTAGTGGACACTACTACGTTACTACCTTAAGCTCAAGTATGATTCTGGATGATTGTAATGCTCTATGAGAACTCCCTAATTGAGACCATTTTAACAAATACTTCAACATAGACTGATGTAGCTTGCTATGCATAATTCTGATTGTGGAGTTTTGTCAAACACTTAGAATGTCATTGTTGTAGGTGTCTTGTGGATGTTTTAACTTTTAAGCCGTGGATCTGATTTATGGGCTTAACATTGCATCCTTATGAAACCATATATGATTTTTACCATTTATAACTTGAGATCTTAATCATAACATTAGATGAGCAAACCATATGCATTACAAAATTTAAAGAAAGAAACTTCAGATCTGATTATTTATTCAATGACTGAAAACATGCCTGGGAAGTGATGAAATGGATTCCTTTTGACTGGTTGGCTCCACAAACAAGAAATATAGAATTTAATAGACTGTCGTGACCTCAGGGAAGCTTCATGACCCCTTTCAAGTTAGCCTTGTACAAGAAGTCAAATTACTGTTGCTCGCTACAGGACATAAGTGCGTTGAATATGCTGCTACTGGAAAGTTCTTTTGAGCAATAGAGACAATCTGCTACAGGACTGATTCGATTTGCAATAAATAAAGTCTGATATTCTCATCAAATATGGTGAATATTTCTCACATGAAATGTATAGACCTTCTATCTTTTTCCCCACACCCAAAGGTTCCCTGTTAGATAGCTGCACCCTCTCAAAACTGTAGTGGATAGCACTCAATGCAATTGAGTTTAACCATTGGGATCCAACTGATGTGTATCCCTACAAAGAAATATGGTATAATGTTCTTTATTGGCAGCTGAAATAAGGAACATGGAAGTTGGATGCTCAAACTTCCTCCTAGCAAGTGTGCCCCCCCCAAGCTCTACGAAACAACCAAACGTGGGAGAGGCTCCAAATTCAACCAAGACATAGCCGCAGAAACAATTTCAATAGTCAAACCCTTACCTGGGTAACAGAGAGTTCTGGGTTGGTTCCTACAAGCATGAATACTTTCCCAGGATTCCTGCTGATCCTACTCCCCTGCATCAAGCTCATGGTTTGACAGACCCACAATGCCTTGATTTATCCCACCTGAGCAATGAAGAACAGAGGGTAAGCCATAATTTCCACTACACCCACAGGTGTGAGTAAAGGCATGTATGCTAGTTTTTATTTTTAATGCGATTCAGTATGCTGCCACAGGCAGGCCTGTACTTTTCTCCTGTAAAATTGGATTCATGTACTTTTTTCCAGTCCCATTGGCCATTTTCTGTCAGTGGATATCTAAATACTAAATTTAAATAAAAATCCATGGATTTCAAATTGTCTTTTATGATTGAAATTAACATTGTAGAAACAATGCAAGCTATGTTTCAAGAAATAAATGGATCTTCAGATACAAGGATCATTATATCTTGTCTACTATCACCACCATAAACTTCTATGTGAATAGAGAAAGTTATTTATAAATGCCTTTTTGTTTTGTTTTGTTTTGGATATCTTGGTGTTGAATTCTCATCCTATCTTGTGACTATAAAGTGGGTATGTTGTCTCCCATTATAGTGCCCTGATTTAGACTGATTGTGTGCTAGTAGGTTATTTTGAATCTTGGAAAATGCTTCATTTTATCATGTTCCTTTCATTTACTGGTCTTTGATTGCACATAGGTCATTTGCCAATTTAATTGTGTGCTGTGCACATAGGTCCTATTGAAGACCTTTATGCATGATTTTCCTATTTTGGATAGGTCGGTATTGAACACTGCTGCTGTCAACAGAAATAAGTAAACTTGCTTCCCCACAAAAAAACTAAATTCTCAGTATCATTATAGATCTGGTGGCTGCTAACTGAAAGTGTTAAATGCCCACTGAAATTGGCTGCTAACTCAACACTAACTGAAGTTTTAAGTGCTCAGAACCTAAAACTAGAACTTAAACTCAACTTCTGCATGGTTTGTTTAATGATGGGTAAAAGACAAGGTTTATGTTTTGACTGCGCTCCTTTTGCATGCTACACTAGCCAATGTGCCCCCTTCTTTTGCAATATACTCTAGAGTCTATCCATATATAAGAAGTGTTATGCACATGTTGTTTATGAACACCATAACAAGTGCTTCTATCCTTTGCATGTACATCGACCTTGAAACCCTTTCCACCTTTGCTACTATGACTCAGAACCAGGCAAGGAATATAATCACAGAAATTAACTTAATGCAACATGCCTTCTCTCTTGCAATATTGACAACAAATTCCGTAGCACTGCTCACCTATCTTCACAGCTTCGAAACATAGGAAGAAACACTAGTTTCAGCTGGTTTGTTCACTAAAATTTTGACTGCATATTCTTCACAGGACAGAGCATTACAGCCCATCCATTGAGTGTTACTGTTTCTCCTTGAAAAAGTAACAATGCCATTATTTACTGACGTAAAGTATGTTAGCCTATGATTTGGATCTCCTACTCATTGTTGTCATACTGTCTCTTCAACATACCCAAATAAGCTTCCCATGGAACATACTTCCCAGTGAGTGTATACTACAGAGGTACCCCATACTAGGATTCTCCAACCACCAAAAAGTCTTGGAACAACAACCATACATCTGTTGTTTTCTTTTTTACAAATCTCACCAGGAAAACCCCTGTTCCACAACTCAATTATGCTGTTCTGTCTTTTTTATAAAATTTTACCATCTCTGTTTGCTAGCCTTGTTGCTTCCTTGAAACCTCGAATTATGTGGCCCTTAGATTGTAGCTTACCCCCAAAATATGCTTCAATGACCTGAGTCCCCTCTAGGTGTTTCTAATGGTCATTGGAGTCACCATATATATTATTTTTTTTTTATTGATTATTTTGCTGATCGTTGCTTAGAAAAATAGTTAGTAATCTAGGATGAGAATCTGATGTTTTGTATTGATGACTATTAGCAATGAACTTCAATTCCTTAGTCATTTTCTGCAAACTCATACTTCATCTGCGAGAGTAGCTAATATAAATTTCTATGCAGATGTGTATCAGCAGGAGTTACATTTCTGTGATAAAGTAAAAGCAAATTGCGTAATCATGATACATATCAAGAGTTCTTGAAATGTCTGCACATATACAGCACAGAAATAATCAACCGTGCACAGTTACAAAGCTTGGTAGGTTACTTTGTAGATGTTATGTAAAGGATTACTTAATTAAATATTCCATGGAGCTAAAATGTAATTGTCTCTCAGCTGTGGATTTGGTGTATATAAATGCATGTGTATGTATGTATATTTGTGTGTTGTAGGTATCGGCGGGTTTCCAAGTGAGTTTGTTCCACGTATTTCATTGTAAGCTGTAAACATTCTTTGCAAGTTGTGAGGACTTAACACTTAAATCTCTTTTCAAATCTCTGACATACTTGGAAAATTTCCGGATCTTATGGATGGGTTCAATGAATTTCTCTCTCAATGTGAGAACATTGGTATGAATTCTGACACTTAGTAGATGTCTTAATTTTTCCCATGTGATTCTCTTGTGTTTTCTTTTGAATTATCTGCATGATTTTTTCATAACATGTATGTACAACTTTTGTGCAGATGGTTTCCTTGCTGGCGTGTTTAACAAGAGTGAGTTTTTAGCCCAACTCCACTTTAGGTTATGCTTTCTCCTACTTGATATTAAATGCATTTCCCTCTAATGCTCTTTTTCTGCATGAAGCAAAAAGAAGTGTGTGAGATTGGGGAATTTTGAACCATGTCTTTGTCAGGCTTGTGAGTGGAAGTCTTCTAAGTCTAGATAGACAATGGCATGCAATATTCTTGTAAATTTCTAAATTCTAATTAGAGGTTGCAATTGTTGTAGAGTCATTGTGGGAAGATGGATCACTTCAAAAACCTGTAAAGATGGAGAAGGATAGGGAAGAAGACAGGGAACGTGACCAAGAGAGGGATAAAGAAGAGAGGGAGAAAGATAGAGATCGTGAAAGAGACAGGGAAAAGGAAAGGGAGAGAATTGATAAATCTGCGTTTTACATTGTAAAAGATTCATCCAGTCATAAGGTTTCCTTACTCCCAAACAAGGAGAAGTATATGAATAAGTCAATTTCTAAGTTGGATCTGTCAAACTGGGAGTGGTGTACTCCCAGCTATCGTTTGTTTCCAAAAAATGTAAGGAAATATTCTTTAAATTATTATCCATCTGTGTCTTTTGGATTAATTGCACTGATAGGAGTGATGTGCTCTATGGCCCAGTATGGGAAAGATGTTGTCATGTAACGTAATGTAACTTTACATTACCAAAAATAAAAAGTAATGAAAAAAATTCATGTTGGCCTATAAACCCGGATCTATCAAGCAACGGAGGGATCAAATTTCTTGAGTTTAAAAAAAAAAATTACACAAGAAATTGGATCCCTCTCAGTACTTGATAGATACGGGTTTAAGATGGATCTTTGCTGGTTTTAAAGGTAAGCTTGCTTTTTGAGTAAGCTCAAAAGAAATTATAACATTTATCATTTAGATTATGAATTTTTTGTGATGTTTGATTTTATACTAACAGGAATGGTTCAATTGTCATGCAGTATCCCAAGCCTCCCGCAAGTCATCGTACCGATCTTGGAGCATCTGTGTTAAATGATATTTGGGTATCAGTGACATCTGGTAGTGAGGATTACTCTTTTAAGCATATGCGTAAGAACCAATATGAGGAAAGTCTCTTCCGCTGTGAAGATGATAGGTGTGTGGCTTATTGACATTTGTAGTGTTATTTTTTGATGTACATAGTCTTTTAGGTGAAACGGTGTCATCAAGTTGCTCTTTATTATGGCCTATTTAATATTGGGAAATGGTGAAATTTTACATCCTTGTGTATTTTATATTATTAGATTTGAACTGGATATGTTGCTGGAGTCTACTTCTGTTACAACAAAGCATGTAGAGGAGTTGATAGAAAAGATGAAAGATGGTACTGCTAAGCAAGATGGTCAAATTAGAATTGAAGATCACTTGACATGTATTTATAATTCTGCAAATGTATTTTGTGGTGAACTTGATGAGTTGAAAGTATTATAGTATCTGGAACATTCTACTCATGTTTATTTTGCTTATTTACATCTCTAAATTTAAGGTGCATTGAACGTATTTATGGAGATCATGGGCTTGATGTAATTGATCTACTACGAAAGAATGCTACTGTAGCTTTGCCTGTCATATTGATCTGCCTCAAGGAAAAGCAAAAAGAATGGTCAAGATGTCGTACAGACATGAATAAAGTCTGGGCTAAAGTTTATGCCAAGAACTATCACAAATCACTTGATCATCGTAGATTTTACTTCAAGCAGCAAGATAAAAAGAGCCTGAGCACTAAGGGTTAGATGATCATTTTATTCTGATATCTTCCTGTCTATTAGAACATTTTTTAACTTGTCATAATTTATGTTTTTTCCCTCAAGTGTCTATCTGAATAATTTTTAGGTACACTTTTACCTCTTAAGAATGTTATATTGTGATTGTATTTTAAGGTTTCCTTCTTATTGAGGTGATATAGGGAGTGTACTGTGTACCATTAAAATTAAGAAAGGGTTTTTATGTTTTCTTTGTTTGATTTATAAAGATTGTTACCATTGTATCATATATGATGAGAGAATATTGTATTGATTAGTGCTCCTGTTAATGTAGTTCATGATGTATTGATTAGTGCTCCTGTTAATGTAGTTCATGATTTCTGGATTGGTGCTATTTCAGTTCTCTCTTTTGTATTGTATTATTAATTGCTTATATACATCTTATGCAATATTTTATCACTTGTTAAACAGCTCTTCTGGCAGAGATTAAAGAAATAAATGAGAAGAAGAGGAAGGAGGATGGTGTACTTCTTGCTATCGCTGCTAGGAATAGAAGACCAATAATCCCTAATCTGCAGTTTGAATATCCTGATTCTGACATTCATCAAGACTTATATCAAATTATTAAGTACTCCTGTGATGATCTATGTACAACGATGGAACAATTTGAGAAAGTGATGAGGCTTTGGACATCATTCTTAGAGCTTATGCTTGGTGTCCCAATATGACCTCATGGTGTAGAGGACACAGAGGAGGCAGTGAAAGTGAAGAAATCTGTTGCAAAAGGTAGTGCAGCAAGTATAATAGGGGAGAGTGATGGAAGTGCTGGAGCTGACATTGGAAACACTAATTTGAAACAACCAACTCCTGTTGGTAATGGTGAGGAAAATTCAACAATGGGAACAACAATTTCTGTCAGGGTTAGAATGGCAAATTGTGAGAGTACCATAAGGGGAAATGGTATTCATGAAACTGACCAAAACGGGCATAAAAATGAGGGTGGAAAATCTCATTCCGTTGCACCTGTTGCTGATGAGATGCCTAGTACAGCCATGCAGGTTGGTCACATTGAAAAGTTAGATGACTCAATTGCTGTGAATGTAGTTGCAATAGAGTCAAGTTTAGGATGATTGGGGTTGGACCATGTATCAGGTTAGCTACTCATCCCATGTATGGTACACAGCTTCAAAGAGACTTAAAATTATTAGAAGAATTTGGCTTTAACAAGCACTGTAATGTAGATAATATTAAGTTCATTTTTAACTATTTTGTTTATTTCTCTCATTTTGAGGTTAATTGTGTTGTACTTGGTAGGGACTAGTGCACAGCATTCAAGGCCTGGGAAAATGGTCAGTGAGAGTGGGCCAGAGCCTTCTATAAAAGACAGGGCAGGGCCTTTAGTAGATGTATGGTTCTGGAGTTCTCTTATCTTATCTACTTTTGTGGCCATTTGTTGGAAATTATTAACATTACGTTATCTACATTGTTGTTTTAAAATATAATATATGCAGAGAACATAGGATGAAATAGTGTTCATTGGTTAAAGTATACTACCAGGAAGCTTAATAATATTCAAATAAAAGTATTTCATTGGTTGTAATTAAAACATCTGATTGTTGGTAAAATACCTTCTTCCTCCCATATTATGTTGTGTGCATTTCACATGGTATATAAATTACGAGGATTCATAGCTAAAAGAGTCCATATGGGCTATTCTATTGCCATGTTGATTTCATATTTCTCTTAGCAGTGGGAATGCGTTATGATCTCTTGATTATTAATATTTACTATGTATGGCAGTAGAGTCAGTGAGTGTTTAAATATCTACAGTATGTCACATCATATGAATGATTGGATGTGGAGTGAAATCCCTACTTGTTTTTGCTTTCTATTATGTGGTTTCTGTAATTTATTTAATCTGAGAGCTGAAAATAAGCAAGACCAAGAGAGTTCTTGTTTGGAAGGCACTGTATTTTGTCTGTTGACTTTTTTGTCTCATTTGAACTAAAAATATTGTTCTTTATGCAAACCATCATTTAAACTTGTATATGTACATTGTATATGCATTTGTGTAACTAAAATGTCACACAATGTTGTACAGGAAATTGAGAGACGGCATATTGGCTTAAGAATGGAAGGTAGGAACATGGATTCGAGGTATCTCGAAGAAGTTGTACATAGCAGCTTGAAAATTGAAAGAGACGAAGGTGAATTGTCATCTACGCCAGAGACTGAGGATCGACAAAACACATTGTTCGCCCATTCTAGCAATGTAGTGTCTGGTACAGACACTGTGCCTAGAGGGGAGGAGAATGGTGCAAACAGACAGTATAGAAATAGACGTGGAGAAGATGAAGAGGTTGAGTGTGGTGCTGAGGCAGGAGGGGAACATGATGTCGATGAAGACGATGAGGGGGAAGAGAGTCCTCAAAGATCAACTGAGGATAGTCAGAATGCTTAAGAAGCTAGTGAAGATGTTTCAGGTAGTGAATCTGGGGATGGTGATGAGTGCTCACGTGAAGATCATGAGGAAGAAGAGGAAGATGATCAAGAGCATGAAGAAAATGATGGAAAGGATGAAAGTGAAGGTGAGGCTGAGGTAACAGCTGATGCACATGATGTTGACGGAGAACGGACATGCTTGGCACTTTTAGATCATTCTCTGCTAATAGTCAAGGCTCTTGCAATACATGTTCCTTCTACTTTAAACAATGGAGCACAAAAAGAGTCGAAAATTTTCTATGGCAATGAGTCTTTTTATGTGCTTTTTAGGCTCCACCAGGTATTCTGATACTGAGAGATTAAACATATTAATGTTACGTGCAATTTGTTTTATGTAATGTCAGCATTGTGTTAGTTGTAGGATAGCATTAAATGCTAGAACTTAGACAGCAAAGCCTAAACGTTTTATTAAAATTAATATTGGAAGTATCTGTTAAGTAACCAACCTTACAGTAGCATAAGATGCAAGCCCATAATCCAGTGAAAGAACCTCGATAAAAGACCTCTCCTGAATCTTCTCTCATCTCTAGCAAGTTCTTATAGTGAATGTGCTCTACTTAAGTCTGGTCTTGACTTCTCACCTTGATTTTATGTCAATGGGTCCAGTTTACTGTTTCTTTTAGTAGTACATGAATTGACAGGTTCTATTTTATAAAATGAATTGAGGCTATAATGGTTTGGCATGGTGTAGACATTATATGAGCGATTACTCTCAGCAAAGAAGAATTCATTATCTGCTGAACGTAAACGGAAAAGTGCAAAAGACACAAATCCTCTAGATTTGTATGCAAAGTGAGTTGTGCTTGACAATTTTTTATATTCATATGCTTGTTTTAACTCTTTTTAGATATTTTGTTCAATTCTTTTGAAGCACAATTAACTATTTGCTTGAATTATCTGATTGCATATTTATGACTATATTATTCAGTTTACTCGATGGCTCAGCAGATAATGCTAAGTTTGAGGATGATTGTTGAGCAATTATTGGTACACAGTCCTATGTGTTGTTCACATTGGACAAATTGATATTCAAACTTCTAAAACAGGTCTTTCGAATAACATCCCTCTACATGTATATCACAAAAAATGCTTAACTAGAAATGGCATATGTAATATGTATACAAGGTAGAGAGTGTGACTAGCAAAACAAGTGGGAAAGAACAAGGCATCGATGCATATACTGTATATTGTTTAAAAACATATTTTAATAAGTTTGTGGACTTATTTTATTCAAATATTGGTGGTGGTAAGGGCTCAAATGCAAGGGAGAATGGTACCTATAAAATTGCAAACAAGGGTGACAACGCTGCCATACCTCCATTCGCAAATGAAAATGTCCAAGCTAAGGAATGTTCTTTAGGAACAAGGTAGAGAGCTTTAACACAATTGTATTCTGGTAGGAAAGGATTTTACTTTAGCTTATGCCCTCTGATGATGATTAATTAGACACCACATTATAATGGGTGAACGCTTGAAGTTGATTCAGAAATGACTTCTTAGTTTATCTGGTCAGTAGTGTCTATCACTTCTGTAGATAAGTTTTTCTTTTTGGTTACAATGATATAATCTGCCATGTATTCTAACTCAGCCTGGATTATTTGCTTGCACCCACATAAAAGAATGGCCGAAGTCCAATTAAGAACCTTCAAATAACCAGCACAGGGAGATCAATTATACTACATATCTATGTTACCAGAAAAGAAAATTGGAAAACCCCAAAAGGCCAAATTCAGGTTTCTAATATCTATGTTGCATTTCTTTCAAGTTCTCATCCATAAATGGGAAATAGATGCCAACAATAGGTTTCTGGAGCGGTTCAGTTTTGGGATGGTTTCTTCTCGAAGTGCCCCCCTTAAGAGCAGTTTCTGATGACATAGAAGCACATTATACAAGGCCTAGAGATGTCGAACGATTAAACGATTCATCAACCATTTCCTTGAGTCTATTTGCACGTTTCTCAGAACACTAGAAATTTCTAGGCTGGAAATGAAATAAACCAAGTAGATGATAGAGATATGCACCAATACAAGATGTCATTCTTGTATACACATGGTTTGAATTTACATGAAAAGGTGTGGTCTCTTTAGCATCAGTGTTACCTTCTTCCAGCACGGTCCATTAGAAATACGAGTAAAATTAACCAATACAGTAATAGAGCACAATGTACATGGCTTTGCATTGCATTGAAGTCAAGATGGCTTTCAGGCTTGCTATTACCAATAGCTTTCTCTTCTTACATCAGCCAGGGACTGGTTATTTATCATGTAGAGAATTTATTTCTTCCAAAAATGATGGTACGATCTACAGCTCCTATGGCAACTAACAAAGTGAAAATGATAGGACATGCTAGATTCATGTCAGCTTCAAAACCACATATAAAGTCATTGAATGGCATGCAATAATTTTCTCGATGTTAAAAGTTAATGCATTTTGAAAACTTATTAATGAGTACCTTGTTAATGTGGTTTCAACCTCTTTTCCTCAGCTGTGGGCTCCATACCTCACAAGCATGAAGGAGAGAAGGTGCCAATAGGTTATAAGAGGCAGATCTTAGTTCTCATATTTTAAAAATGTAGATGGAGTATCCTAGAAATAACTTCTATGCATCTTAAACTTTATTTCTATTGCATAATTCACATATGTTGTTTTCTTAAGATGTTTTAAGAGTGGCCTGTCTTTTGTCTCACTGTAAAATTTGTGATCCGGTTGTCGTCCTGTTGATATTCTTTTTTCTATTCCAACGAATTTCCTATTTTTATGGTATGATGGTTGAAGTTCTGGATTGAGATTGGATAATAACAATTTTCTTATCTTGTGGAGGACTTATGCGTTCAACAAAACTTCCCTGCATTTGTCTTTAGGTAGTATTTTTACATTTGATCTAGTGGAAATATGGAGATTCCTGAATTGAATGGCCATCTGATGCTTCCATTTGGCCACCCTGTCCACTATGATTTTGAAATGACATTTTTCTAGTCTTCCTACTTAAAAATATATCTGGTCGAAAGATGTGTAGGTTTCCAAAGACAATTCCACAGGATATTATTCAAGTTGAGTTTGTGGCACATCCTATGCATCTCGAGTCTATTTTAAGATTGGTTTCCTTTCTCCACAGATTCAGATCTC
>LPNX011193422.1:17768-71736 GCA_001517045.1 Pseudotsuga menziesii
TCAATAGTGATGCAGGCCACATTGGATCATTCTATGTATAAGGTTTTATTTAGACTTACAGAAACCAATATAGACTCTAGAGTGAGTTCTGCATTTTTGAATAACAAAAATTGGCTTCTTGTTTCAGTTTATTTCTGTCATTCATTCCCTCGTCATTGCTGCCTAACAACTTGATCAGTAGCTTTATTGGCATCCTCTTGATTAGGTAAGTGATACTGTACTACCTTTCAATGTTTTATCTAAATTATTTTTGTTTTGCATTGCCACTTTGTATTGACTATAGCTTGTGTTCTGTTTTATGATATTTTTCCAGGAAATACACAAGACTCCAATGGGAAACCCATGTTTCAAGCAGGAAAGACCAAGGTTGGAGACACAATTAACATAATTGTTAACATCTTCTCGATTGCGGTAGGTCACCATGTCCTACTTTCAGTATCTTGTTAGTATTATGCTTGAATGGATAGTTTGTATAAAATCGGCTGTCATTGTTTACAAAAATGTTGAGTAGTGTCATGTCCAATGATTATATGAAAATGTACATAAGAGAAATACTAATGGAAATATTTGTTTGTAGGTTTCCATTGTCATTGTTGCAGTTCCAGAAGGACTTCCATTGGCAATCACCTTGATGTACGATTAATTGCAGAGGTTTTTCTAGATTTAGCTTATTCAAATTAATATCTAGTGATTGTCTATGATTTATTTGAGAGTGGTGTCTCGCTTCTTAACATGTTTTCTTGTCATTTTATTGACAGTTTAGCTTATTCAATGAAGAATATGATGGCAGATAAGGCTTTGGTTAGTATCTGATTTACAATAATTTATTACTATGCATGGATGGGTGATTGATCTTTCAACATCTAAAAATTCACCCCATTCCAGGTACGAAGTTTGTTAGAATGTGAGACTAGGGGTTCTGCTACAAAAATTTGTAGTGACAAAACAGGGGCATTGACCTTGAATTTGGTTGGCCTTTCTCATTGGTTTATATCTATGGGCATGCTTTCTTCTTACAAGTGTGTTGGGCTATGATAAAACATGGCATTTCCCCATTGTTATATGATTCAACGTTCTTGTTAATTGCATGTGAAGCTTAACCTTGTTACATAACACGTCATATTTGGCTTCCAGATGACAGTTGTGAGGGCATGGGTTGTTGGCAGGCTCAGAGACCAACCAGACAGTTCAGAAAGTTTCCCTTCTATTGTACGTTTCCTTCTTATTGAGAGTATCTCCCAGAATACCATAGCGTGTGTCTTTAAACTCGAGGTAAAACATTAGAATCTTTCCAAGTGCATGAGTATGAATAGAAACTTGGAAATAAATGTCTAATCGCTCAATTCAAGTGTTTTGTATAGAAAAAGGAAAAGCAATTGGAGGCTAAGATATTGAACATTATAAATAATTTTCTTCATTGTTTTTGTATTTTACAGTTCATTGTTTTTTTTACTTAGATTTTTTTACTGGATTTTGTAGGAATGAAATTAACTAAGTGGGCCATTGAGTATGAAGAGCCTGTTGCTGAGGCTTTGCCATTGAGTATGAAGAGTCTGCTGCCGAGGCTTTCAAGCTGCTAAGTATGGGTTAATTGAAGTTGCCGCGGGATCTAAGTATGGCTTAGCAGCCAAGTACAAATGGGATGGTTTAGTCATTGTAATATTTTGAAAATTCATCGATGTACTAGATGATTTTAATGTAAATTTATATGGAGATAGTTTTTGAGAAAACTCATATTTATTGTAATACTTGACATTTTATATAATATAATTTGCACTATTTAAAACTTATATGGTTGTACTTTATATTATTTATAAGTGTTGTAATTAACTAATTAATATGACATTGCTTAATTCACATGTGTATTATATGATGATAACTAATGTATGGTTTTTTTATTATTATTTTAAACATAATATCATATTAAAAATTTATGTTGATTAATAATGGACACCATTTAAACTACTAAAATATAATAACTACACATAAGATGGCTATATTAGTGACCAATAAATGAGATTAATGACAAAAATTCGCATATAAAATGACCAAAAATTGAGAGATACTTGACCAAACAATGAGATATAAATGACCAAAAATTGCATATTAATGACCAAAAAGCAGTTTTGGTGGCTAATTTACGGTCTTTTATTATGCGACCAAATGTGGTCATATTTTAATGTGACCCTGTCCATTTGTCGCCAACTAGATATTTTAATGTGACCACGTGCCCTGCATGTGGATGAGTTTATGTCATGTACCTTGCATATAATTTTCACCAATTTTATTCCAATTTTATGCCAACAGTCGCATCATAACGAAAGAACAAAAACTTATGCATAATTGTCCCCACTATGGAGTTTAGAACATATGGTATAGTTAAGAGCTATCGTTTTTCTAGTGATATGTCTTATCCAATTTTGAGTTTTTTCAAGGCATATTTTAGGCATATACTATATGAATTGGTTAGGAATTTTGCATGATAAGGATAGATATGGTATAATATATAGTATGAGGATAAAAAACTAGGTTAAGGTTTAGGTTTTTTTCCAAACCAAGGTGGACCACCTTTTCTTATTTTGCTTCATTGCCTTATAGCATAGAATTTGTTACTTAGAAAAAACTAAGGGTGATCTCACCACCTACACAAAGGGAAATCAAAGGTTCATTACATTAGTCGTAAAGACTAAGTAAGACTATGCCTTGTTCCTTCAATGACTAATGATTAGAACAAAACTGAGGGAAATGACAACTAGTTTTACGACATTATGTTCAACAGAATCTTTAAAAGAAGTTATTGTCACAAAATAGTATCAACCAGAATGCACGATGCAATATCGACAAGCATCGTAAAAAGAAGCATGCTAATGATTTACATTAAACATAGGAACATGAATTCTTGTACATTATAATAAAACTGTTATCATCACGACAAAGGGAATAATTGAAGTATAACATCTCTTGGAATTTTAGGAGTTACATATGGTAAATAATTTATTTATTTATTTATGAATTTTTTGGGATGTTGCATGTTGTATCATAGTGATTTTCCAAACACTAGCATTGATTGGCTCACTCACATGCAAATAAGAAAACAAATATACTAATTCTATTTAAATTTATTTCTGTACAGATATATAAAATCTGCTTTGTAGGAAAATGGAAGGTGTTGAAGCATCTGCTGAAAATGGGTCTAAGTACAACAATCCAGATAACATTTATGTAGAACTGGATAATCCACCTTGAGAGTTACTACAAACTATTAGGGAGTAAAAATATGAACTGCAAACTATAAAAATAGATAATGAAAGAATTATTGAAATGAATCAGAGGTTACTAGACAAAATGCATAACTAACGAAAAGATAAAAGAAATGTTTATGAAACTGATTCGAAAACATTGTCCAACAAACATAAAGGAAAGAAAGAAAAATATTTTGATAGTGGATCTTCTTCAGAGGTTAATGCAAAGTCACATAAGTGAAGGTATAAATACACAAGTGAGAGTAGTAAAAGTGACAGTAAACCTAGGAGCAGTATAAATCCTATGAGAAATTTATGGGGAATTAAAAAAAATAAAGCCTCCCATGTTTAAAGAAGAAGTACAAAAAGGTTAAGAAGCCGAGGCTTGGCTGTTAGGAATGAGTAAATATTTCCATATATATAACTATTCTGATAGAATAAAATATCGAATGGCTATTTACAATTTAACCAGAAAGACTGATATATGGTGGAAAGACATAAAAAGAGTAAAAAATATTAAGGAGAAGTACTTACTTGGAAAGTTTTTAAATATTATTTTAAAGGAAGTTTTTATCCGAAAAATACTACGAGGAAAGAGATAAAGAATTCTATGAGCTAAAATTGGGTTCAATTTCAATGAAAGAGTTACGCAGCAAATTTTTAAGTCTGTTAAGATATGTATCTTACATATGTGATAAAAAGCCTAAAATACAAATATTTTTAAGTTGTCTTCCCACTAGGTTCAAGGATAGGATTGAGTTTGATAACCTAAAAACTATTGAGGAAGCTATGAGAAAAGTTGATTTATGTTATGAACAGAGTAAGAAAAGAGAAAGTTTACCTAACTGGAAGAATAAGAAGACAAGTCACTTTGACCAGAAAAAAAGACGGTTTAAGTCAAATACGATTTTTGGGAATGACTATCAAAGAGCATATTTTAAAAATAAAGTACCACAGAATACTAATGCACTGAAAGGCAGGGATATGCCTAACAACTTTGTTAAAAATAATGAACATGAGGAACCAGTGAAATGTTGGGAATGCCAAGGACCACATTATTCCAAGTACTGTCCGAACAAGAAGGGAAACTACAACAATGTGCATACCATACAAGAAGAGGAAACAGTTGGAGATGTGGCAAATGAAATGCATAGAATAAATGCATCTTTGGAGAAATGACAAGAGGACTATCAGACTTCCATGGTGGAAGTGCAAGGTGTGATACAAAACCATTATGTTTCCATCTTGATTGATCCAGGTACTAGATTAAGTTACCTATAACCTAGCATAGTGGAAAAGTGTAGTTTATATTTAAAAAAGTTTGAAAAATCCAGGCTGGTACAGTCAGCTACAGGACTAAGAGGAAAGTGGTCAATTATGTTGAAAGTTGTAATTTCATTATGAGTCAGTTTGAAACTCAAGTCAAGTTAAATGTGTTACCATTAGGGTCTTATGATGTCCTAATAGGTATGGATTGGCTGGAGAAACACCAAGTGATGTTAAATTGTTTTCAGAAAATTTTTTACTTGTTTAAATGATAAAGGAGAAAGGATTTCAATTAAAGAAATACCTAGGAAGGTCTCTATTAGACAAATCTCAACTTTTCAGATGAAAAAGGCTATAAGAAAAGGCTATAAATTTTTTGTTGTACACATAATATATAATGATTAAATTGATAAAGAAGATAATTTAAATTTTGATGATATTCCAATCCTTCAGGATTTCTCAGATTTTTTCCTAGAAGAAATTCCAAGACTACCTCCAAAGAGGGATATGGACTTTACAATCAAATTAGTATCGGGAGTTGTACCAAATTCAAAATATCCTTATCGAATGAAAATTTTAGAACTTAACGAATTAAAATTACAATTGCAAGAATTAATAGATAAAAACTATGTAAGACCGAGTGTATCCCCTTGGGGAGCACCTATCCTTCATTAAGAAGAAAGGCGAGACATTACGTCTATGTATAGACTACCATCGATTGAATAAAATGGCAATTAAAAATAGGTATCCTCTGCCCCGCATCGATGATCTGTTTGATTAGATACATGGAACGACGATATTTAAAAAAATAGTCTTGAGATCTGGATATCATCAAGTCAAAATTAAAGATGAGTATATCTTTAAGACTGCTTTTAGAACTAGTTACGGGAACTATGAGTTTGTGGTTATTCCCTTTGGGATAAGTAACGCTCCAGCAACTTTCATGTGCTTAATGAACAATGTCCTAAGTAAATACTTAGACAAATTTGTAGTCATATTTATAAATGACATATTAATTTATTCTAAAATGAAAGAAGAAGATGATGAACACTTGCAAATAATAAGTGTTAAGAGAACATTAGTTATATGCTAAGTTCAGTAAATTTGAATTTTATAAAGATAAGATACAATATCTAGGTCACACAATATCTAAAGAAGGGATATCGGTAGAACCGGATAAGATAAAATCAATAATTGATTGGCCTGTTATCAAGGACATAAATGATGTACGATCTTTTATGGGAATAACAGGTTATTACAGAAAATTTATAGAAGGATTTTCGAAAATTGAAAATCATATAACATCATTACATGAAAAGGGAAAGAAATTTGTCTGGGATCATAAATGAGGAGAAAGTTTTAATAAATTAAAAGGATTATTAACCACTACACCCACTCTAAAAATAGAAGATCGAGATAAATATTTCATTGTATGCACTGATGCATGTAACGAAGGTTTGGGTGGAGTATTGAACAAGAGGGTCATGTAATTGCGTATGAATCAAGGATGTTAAAAACACACAAAAATAAGTACGCAACTTATGACCTAGAACTGGCTTCCATAATCCATGGTTTAAAAATGTGGCACCATAATCTAATAGGTAAAAGATTCTTGCTAAGGTCTGATAACATAATCCTAAAATATATGTTTCATCAAAAAAATCTAAATGCAAGGAAAGCTAGATGGTTAGCTTTCCTTAGCGAGTATGATTTTGAAATCATACATATTAAAGGGAAAGAAAATAAAGTGCTTGATTCCTTAAGCATAAATCTGGTAACAAGTTTTGTAGCTTCTGTTAGCATATTTAAAATTGAGCTAGAGGATAAGTTGGAAGAATGAATAAATATGGACACAGAATACCAGAGTTTAAAAGAAAAAGTAACTTAGAATGTATTTGAAAATTTAAATACAGATTGCATTTTTAATGAAAAAGGTCTAATGTTGTATAAAAACAAACTTTATGTGCCTAACATACCAGAATTTAAACTGCTGATTTGGAGTGAAATTCACAAAAGTCCGTATTTTGGACATCTAGGGTATCAAAAAATGATAACAATGCTGAGAAAAGAGTTTTTTTGGCCTAATGTGAAAAATGAAGTCGCTGAATTTTTAGCTAGGTGTATAGAATGTCATCAAGTTAAAGTTGAACATCAACACCTAGACAGTCTTTTACAACCATTATCAACTCCAAATTGAAAATGGGAAGTCGTAAGTTTTTATTTTATAAATGAATTACATAAAAACCAGAAACAAAATGATTCAATAACCAGGTAGTTGTGGATAAGCTAAGTAAGCAAGCACACTTTATACCTGTTAAAACAACTCATAAAGATGCTAACATTGGTGACATCTTTATGAAAGAAATCTTTTGTTTTCATGGAATTCCAAAGGTAATAATTTATGACAGAGATCCTACATTTACTCGTAATTTTTGGAAATATTTATTTAAAGGACTAGATTCTAAATTGAATTTTGGCACTGCTTATCATCTGCAAACAGATGGACAAATAGAAAGAGTTAATCAAGTACCACAAGATATGTTACAAATGTATGTTATAGAGTATCCCATGAAGTGGGAAGATTATTTTCACTTAGTTGAATTTGCATATAATAACCATTGTCATGCTTCAGCAAAGCTTAGTCCTTGTGAAATATTATATGGTAGAAAATGTAACACTCCTAATACATAGAGTAATCCAGTTGACAAATTGATGTTAAAACCTAACTTGTTAAAAGAATTGGAACTAACAGTAAAACAGGTACAAAGAAATTTAAAAACTGCTTAAGACAGACCAAAGAGTCATATCGACCTTAAATAACTTCAAAATAATTCCAAGTGGGTGAGCATGTTTTTGTTAAGGTAAAACCCATAAAGGGATCTTTTAAATTAGGGAGCTATGCTAAATTAGCACGCAGGTATTGTAGACCATTTGAAATATTGGCAAGAGTGGGGCCAGTGGAATATCACTTAGCTTTTCCACCTGATCTTAGAATATATAATGTCTTTCACATTTCTATTTTGAAAAAGTATGTACACGATGCTACTCATATGATTGAATGGAATGTGATTCAAGTAGAACCAGAAGGAGATTTTCCAGTGGAACCAGATGGTATTCTCAACAAGAGGGAATTTTTTCTCCTAAATCACACCATTGGACAAGTAAAGGTGCAACGGAAACACCTCAGTCCAAATGAAGCAACCCAGGAATTGGAGAGTGATATGTGGATGGTTTATCTGGCTCTATTCTAGGAAGACTCATAATAATTTAAGAAACATAGAGGACGATGTTGAGATTAACAGGGGGCGTTTGTAATATACCTAGAACTGAAAAATAAATATTTATTATTTATTCCAAAAAAACATTGTGTTAAATTTATTGTAAATTTTTATGACCAAGTTGGTCAAGGATGACTGTAATTGAAGAGTTATTTATTTTATTAATTAAAAATAAGAGACACCTATCGAAGGGAGACTATTAAAAGAGTGTTCACTGACCCACTAGGAGGAATGATTAGCTGTAGAAGGTTGGTTGACAAGTGGTAGCACTAGAATTTCACTTTCTAGCTATTGCAGGAAGCATATCCCTAAAAATGTGGTCATGTTCCCTAAGAGGGGGAACTGAGTTGGTGGCTCATTTAATTTCAAAACTGACCCAGATATCTAGGCAATATTATATATACCATCAAATTGAGTAGGAGTCTCACTACTCATTATGATTTGTAAGTGGATGAACCTTCTGACTGCTACAAACAAAAAATTCAGGAAGACAAGGAGTTTGATGAGGGGATAGCTAAAGTGGAATTCCTGAGCTAAGTCTACTACCGAGTGCTAAGTTGCAGCAATTTTGTTCTGTGTCTATAATCCAGTGATATTCATCCTAGTGGTTCAGTGAATAGGTTCGGGGGTCCTAATCAAGTAATCTTGGCTTCTTTAGGAGAAGGTTAGGTGGAACAATCTCATTTGTGTGTTTATCCCCTTCTCCACATTATCCAGGTTCTACTTGCCATTAATTATTGATGTTTTTTTTCTATGTCTGAACTTTGGAAATATGTTGAGTATTCTGCAACTCTCACATTTATAGTTTATTTTCTTATATGTATTTCCTATCTGAGAATTGCTTATAAATAGGTTATCAGCTACAAAGCTTGTGTACATTAGTCTTTATTACTTATAAAGAAAATAAATCCAAAATTAGTATAAGGTAGTCTATTAAGTTAGTTTATATCTTAAAATGATATTATTCCTATTCTTGGCATTTTTATTTATAAGTACTTTTATCTCAGTTATTCTTGAGTCTACTTCAGTATTCCACTGTTAGTCTACGGTTTAAAGAACTACCAATTATTTTCTTAGTAAAGACCTCTCAAAACACCTGATGAGATATTTTATAGAAGTTATTATAATATACATCTAGTTACAGAGACATACAAGTAAATTATATATATAATTGATAACTCTTAATAAGGATAAAAACTGTATGGTATTTGTAAGCTAGCTTCATGGTTTCTTAGTTTAAAAAAAGACAAAACCTTGTCATAGTCTTAAAACAAACTTAACTCAATCAATCGACCTCATAGATGAATGTTTTTCCATTCATTACATTTGTTCCACGAGTAATTAAAAACCTTCCTAAAATTACCAAAGAAATGTACCAGTTTCACATCGACAAATAGGCACAGAGATGATGCCCAAAACTATGGGGATCAAGAGACAAGAAGACACCAAGTTTTGTTCCATGGAGCCATGAAAGGTGAAGCTATAGGTATTACCAACTGTAATATCTTCTTGGCCAATATCCCACAAAAACCCTCGTATTAGAGAGCCGATCTGGTTACTTCCTGCATTTATACATTTCGGAAGTTAAAAAAGTAGTTTATAAACCTTTTTCATAAGGAAAGAAAAAGAACATTGGTAGTGCAGAGGAATATTTACCTTTCTCGGCATGTATGACTCGAAGCAGAGTCACCCAAACACCATTAGAATGAGGACTACAAACTTCATCAATAAACAAATCAACCGTTGACAAGTTCAGAAGGTGTCGAGGGTCGATTTTTATGTCTCCTCCATCTATGTTCATAGACATAAGAACAACAAATTCGAATAGATAGAGGCCAAGTAAAAATGAGAGAACAACTAACATCAAACAAAACCCCATTGAAAGGACAAACATAGGTATCAAGGTGCAATAAACCCTTAGGGTTTTGCACCATGTCCATTTGTAGCTAACTAGATATTTTAATGCGACCACATGGCCTGCATGTGGATTGTTGTATGTCACGTACCTTGCATACCGTTTTCATCGATTTTGTTCCAACGTTTATTCCAATAGTATCATCATAACCAAAGACCAAAACTTTATGAATGGGCACTATGGAGTTTATAACATATGGTATAGTTAAGAGCTATCGTTTTGCTTGTGATATGTCTTATCCAATGTTGAGGTTTTTCAAGGCATAGTTTAGGCATATGGTAAATGAATTGGTTAGGATTTTTTCATGATAAGGATAGATATGGTATAATATATAGTATGAGGATAAAAAGCTAGGTTAAGGTTTAGGTTGTTTTCCAAACCAAGGTGGACCACCTTTTCTTATTTTGCTTTTTTTCCTTGTAGCGTAGAATTTGTTCCTTGGAAAAACCTAAGGGTGATCTCATGCACCTGCACAAAGGAAAAATAAAAGTTTCGTTGCATTAGTGTAAAGACTAAGTAAGACCATGACTTGTTCCTTTAAAATCTCATGAGTAGAACAAAACAGAGGGAAACAATAACCAGTTTTACGACATTACTTTCAACAGAGTCTTTAAAATCAGTTATTGTCACAAAATAATATCAACCAGAATGCATGACATAATATTGACAAGGGTCGTAAAAAGAAGCATGCTAATGATTTATGTTAAACAGAGGCACATGAATTATTACATATTCATCATGAAAAAGGGAATAATTGAAGTATAACATCTCTTGGAATTTATTTCCTAGAAATTTTAAAAGTTACATATGGTAAATAATTTTGTTTATTTATTTATGTATTGTTAGGGTTGTTACAATTATTATTGAGGATGATGTGACAGTGATATGTCAGTGTAGAAAAGGCCAGTCGAGTTTATCAGTATTCCTACATATGTTGATGAGGTATAACATTCACTTGCAGATGATAGTATCCTCCTTGAGGATGGTCTTGAAGACAAGAACACTCTCTTGTTGAGAGTGGTCCTAGATCTTACCGACTGAGGATGGTCCTGCAGATGATAGTAATCTCTTATGGAGAGTGGTTCTGCATCCATTTGTAGGATGGTCTTGTGGACAAGAACACTCTCTTATTGAGATTGTTCCTATCTCTTACCAGCCGAGGATGGTCCTACAGACAATAGTACTCCCTTATGGATATTGCTCCTACATTCATTTGTAGGATGGTCCCGCGGGTAAGAACACTCTCTTGTTGAGAGTGGTCCTAACTCTTACTATATGAAGATGGTCCTGCAGATGATAGTACTCTCATATGTTGAGAGGTCCTGCATTCATTTGTGGACGAGATATGCGTTCAGTTGCAGACGATAGTATCCTCTTTGAGGATGGTCCTACAGACAAGAACACTCTCTTTTTGAGAGTGGTGCTAGCACTTATGGGATGAGGATGGTCCCGTGGACACGGATGATAGTAGTCTCATATGTTGAGTGGTATTGCATTAAGTTGCGAATGAGATCTGCATTCAGTTCCAAATGACAATACCATGTTTAAGGATGGTCCTGCGGACAAGAACACTCTCTTGTTGAAAGTGGTACTATCACTTACTGAGTGAGGATAGTCCTACGAATTATAGTAATCTATTATGGAGAGTGGTCTTGCATTAACTTGCAGATGATGATGTTCTAGCATTAGATTATGATGTGGGTGATTTAGCTCAATATTTATATACTGATGTCATAGATGATACTCAAGATTATGCCAGAGATGATGATGCTCGATATGATTATAGAGATGATGACGCTCGAGATGATTCCAAAGATGATGATGCTTGAGATGATGCTAGGGATGATGCCAAGGATGATGATGCTCGATATTATGTCTAAGATGATGATGCTTGAGATGATTCAAGAGATGATGATGCTCGAGATGATAATGGATGATAGAGATGTCCATGATGATGATATTCCATGGATGATGATGATGTTGATAAAACTTCCTATGACATATATATTCACTAGACAGTTGTACAGATTTGTTGTTGTGTTATAGAATACCTTCCTGTTAAGAGGGAGTGTTAAAGAAATGTAACTATGAAAGATATTCTATTTTGTAATATTATTGTTATTACTCCTTCTAGATATGTTGTTCCTCTGATTAGGGATTTCATTGATGTAATTTTTCATGTAAATACTTGAGGTAAAACCTCCATTGTAACTCGGTTCATTAGTACCCACAAAACTATTATTAAAATGTATCTTTGAGTCTCCAAATTCATGTTGGACCTGGCATCAAGGATAATTCAGAACTGTTGGGTTATTATGCCTCTCAGCTAATTAGTATAAATAAGAGAGGTTCCCACCTCATTTGGACAAGTAGAATACACAAACACTTGCGCTAGAGAGAGAAGGAACATTCCATCTTGAGGAGAGGAATCATTCTAGTCTTATTCTTTGTGTATAACACTATACTTGGTTGAAGTCTATATAGAGTAATTTTTGTTGATTTTTCTTCCCCAAGATGGTTTCCTAGGATAAATCTTTGTGTTCTCTTATGTTCTATTGTGCTTCTTATTCTTTTAGAGATAATTTTGTTTTGGTATAACAAATTTTAAAAATATTAACATCGTAAGCTATGGGATGAAGCCATCAATTGTGATACATATGTTCAAAACATAGTTTCACACAAATCATTAGAAGAGAAAACTCCATTTGATTCTTAGAGTGGTCAAAAGCCCAATGTTTCTAATTTTAGGGTTTTTGGCTCAAAGGCTTGGGCTAGAATT
Organism: Pseudotsuga menziesii; assembly: GCA_001517045.1. Taxonomy (NCBI): domain Eukaryota; kingdom Viridiplantae; phylum Streptophyta; class Pinopsida; order Pinales; family Pinaceae; genus Pseudotsuga; species Pseudotsuga menziesii. The sequence goes on from LPNX011193422.1 coordinate 30,249, forward strand.
CCTCCTAAGAGTAGAAAGGCATTGAAAAATAGAATAAAGTATCCCATTATGGTTGGATATGCTAAATATGAAAAGAGATACAAGTTCTTTTATCCCTCATCTCAGAAAAAAATGATTGAAAGAAGTGTACAGTTCGAAGAAGAGCCCATGTAGGAGATCGAACTAGTCAAGGGGGATTGCTCACACCCTCCACTCAATGATGATGTAAGTAATGATTGTTGCTATGATTTTTCTGATTTTGAGATTGAGGATGAATATCATGAGATGCATGCAAATAATGACTAACCCATAAGACCAAAGTGGGCTAGGAAAACCATACAAGAAGCTAGTGATCTTTCTGGAGATCCATTAGATTCTAGGAAGACTAGATCTTAAGTTCACAATGCATTATCCATTTGTAGTTCAAATATTCTAGAGAGGTGCTTCATGATACCTGTATCTAATCCTAATTCATATGTTGAAGCATCACATGACCCAATATGGAAAACAACCAAGTAAGAAGTGTTCAAATCTTTGCAAGATAATGAAACTTGGGAATTGGTTCCTCTACCTTCCAAGAGGAAACTAGTGCAATGTAAGTCAGTCTATAGGAACAAAGTGGATGCTAATGGTTCTTATATCAAGTGCAAGTCCAGGTTGGTTTCCAAAGGCTTCTCTTAATTTCAAGGAGTGGACTATCTGGAGACATTTGTACTAGTTGCAAACATGGACTCTATCACGATAGTTTTTTCCATTGCTACATCTAAGCAATGGGAGGTGCATCACATGGATGTAAAGAGTGTTTTTATTCATGGTTACCTTCATGAGGAGATTTATATGCAGTAGCATGAAGGTTTTATTCATTATCCTTCACTTCTTTGTAGGTTGAAGAAGTCTCTCTATGGACTCAAGCAAGCCCTTGGGGATTGGTATTTCAAGATGGACAACTTTCTTCTATTACAAGGATTTGAAAGATGAAATTATGATCCTAATGTATATTTTAAGCATTTAGGTTATTCATTGCGGGTCATATTAATGTATGTTGTTGATATTTTGATCATTGCAAGTTTCATTGTTGATATAGGTTCAATTAAGTCTTCATTGTATAGTGTGTTTTCAATGACTGACTATTGTAAAGGAAAGTTTCCTATGGCTAGGGTTTAATAGGAAATCAATGTACTGGGGTTGAAAGGTGGATGAAAATGGTTCTACAAGTATATATAAGCAATTTTTAGAGATTCGAATGGTTCATACCTTAGCCAAACGAAGGTTTATCCAGGAAGCCCTTCAATCCTCTTCTTGCTCCTCTTGCTCCTCTTGCTCCAAGAGACCTGCAAAACAAGTTATACCTTCCTCAAACCAAATATACTATATGAAAAGAGATTATATACATTGAAACATGAAAACGTAATCTGATAAATAACATCATATAATCACAATCAGAGATTCAATATACAAGACACATTAATTTGGGAAGAAGAAGGACATAACATATTTATTAATTTTGAAAACAAGTACAAGTATACCTTCTCTTCAAGTTTGGAACCTCACAAAACCTTGATCTGGTTCTGCTGCTTCTCTTCTCCAAGGAACTCGGCCTCCAAGCTCTGCAACACAAGGGGATGATCACTAGGGAAAAGGTGTGGGAAAAGAGAGTTCTAATTCCTCCAGCATAATGATTCAAATATTCAAGTCTCCTATCATGGACCTCCCTACCTCTATTTATATGATTAATGAAGAGTTAGGGTCAAATAAAAAGTAGTTACAATAGAAGGAGTCAGTTGCATAACTACCCAAACTACCCAAATTTCAAAATACGTAATTTTTTTGACATTTTAAGGAGGCGTATGCGGGTTGTAGAAACAACAGTCGCATACACGAGGAATTATATGCGCGTTTCAATGCAAAAATTCACATATTTAAGGAGTACATGACTATTATATATAGAAACTCACGTACGTATGCGGGTTTCCTTAAGGAAACTCGCTTATGTATGCAGGTTTCCTTAAGGAAACTCGCTTATGTACATGGGTTTCCTTAAGGAAACTTGCATGCACATCAAAAAGCTCATTTTTAGGGTACTTCTATCCATTTTTAGACTTTGGTGTCTTCTAGAAAGTTTTAACAGAAATACCTTTCCAACGATGCAGAGATGAGGTCAAACGAAGTTACAGAACTCAAGATATGGGTCCTCCAAGTTAGGTGTTTTTTTAGTGACTTTAAGTGTCATCATGGAAGTGTCGACATGTGACGGAATCATGAGAAAGTGGTCACAGGAAGAGATGTGTCATTTTGAGCTATAACAGATGCCCCCTAATGTATTAGGTTAGAGGGGAAGATGATAGCTGAAATACATTATAAAGGAAACAACTGAGTATGGAGAGAGCAGAGAATCGAAGATCGACAGTATCGAACAAAGGTACCTAAAAGAGAGATAAATGTCACAAGAAAAAATATCTTTGGGACATAGAATTCCATATACAAAACATCGCCATAAAGATATAGACGGATCCAATATCTGTATAACTGATGAAACTATCATGGTCACTCAATATGTAAAAAGGTGCCATAACAAATCTAAAGGAGTCATGGCCACAAATGAACAAGGTGGATCCATGCTCAACAATCGATCATAGCCACAAAAATACAAGGTGGATCTATGTCTCAGCAAAATGTCATATGAAGTGTGACAAGGTCTTGCGCAGCTTAGGCAATAGAAAAAGATGATGAAGCTACTGTCGGCCCAAGGTCTTCAATACAAACTACCCAAAATGGTACGAATCCTAACCATGAGAATAAAGGAGCTGAATTCAAACATGGAGGAAACCGTTTGATTACGAGTCAATGATGAGAACCGTGAACAAACACGAGGGAAACCACCATTAATGAAAATGGTCCCCAAGGCACCTAGTACATACTAACAAGTGTGAATACAAGGACTTGAAGTCAAACACTTGAAGAATCCATCGAGTATGAGACATTAACGTATTCCCACCACCCAATAGTGAAGGAAATTGCCATTGATGACTGCAATCCCCAAGGTACTGTCACAAAACTCTAAATCTCATCCCTAGAGAAAGATGTGTTGTATTCGATAGCAAGAGATCCATTGGAAGGAAGGAATTAAAGCATCCTTCATCATCCAACATGAGGTAAGTTAGAGACTAATTGGATCTGGAATTGGTACTAAATTTCATGACAAGAAACGCTGAAAACATGATGTAATGAAATGATACCAGGGATTGATTGAAAAAAAAGGTTAAGGCAACTGTAGAATGGCCAAAAAAGGTTTAATCCTTGAACAATGAGCATGACACAAAAAGTGACTTAGTCATCTTTTGACATGAAACAACCAATGACACAAATATGTAATGTAGGAGACATTGACAGATTACCCATATAATTGGAAAAGAGACCAAATGGAGGAGTAAGAAACTCAATATCGGGATAAGATCAAAATACTAGGACCCAACTGTTGATAGACTCAAAATCGATGCTTTGTTCAAGGAAACAAGATTTGTTGCCATGATGTAAAAAACATGTGAATGAACTTCCCTTCCCCTCTTTCTTGTAAAGGTTTAACGAGTCCAAGAAAGCAAACTCAAGACCATCTTCATTTTTGGAAAGCTTGAAGAAAAAAAAGAAGAATTCTTGATAAAGCACTGATTCATGGATTTTACGAGCCCGAACTAGTACATGCTCGATGGTGTTTTCATAGTTTAGAGAGTCTGAAAACTCTAAAGAAGACTCCAGGGGGGTCCTTTTTGTCCAATTTAGTCTCTTGAGGCTGAAAAAGTATAAAACAAACCTCAGAAGAACTCTCTTAGCTTCTGAAGAAGTAATGTGCACCTTTTTAGTACTTAGTCAGGAAGGTCCATAAAAGGTTAAATTACCACCTACACAATTCTCCTTCAAAAGCAACATATAGCCTGAGTTTTACGAGTGTGAAGCAAGTCAAGATCACTCAAAAAGATCCATTTGATTACAAGGAATGGGGATTACAACTATAAACTTGATTTTTTTTCTTTAGGGTTTAATGAGCATGACAAAGACATAAAGAACACTCAAAATCTTTTTCATGTTTAGGTCCATAGCATGAAAAAGATAAAACTAAGCTCATACCGTGGGTTCCTTTTCTATAAGTTTAGTCCATCAAGTATAGAAAAGTGATAAAACTATGCCTGAGAATACTCTTCTCAATTCCAAAGAAAAGAGAGTGTTCCTTTCTCATATTATTCCACATGTTCTGAGAAAGTGATAACCTACCACCAATGTGGATGCCCATTCACATATTCTTAACGAGCCTGAATGGACAAGTTTACTCAACAATCAAGTCTATTTTTAGTAGTCAAACCTGGGCCTAAAGAAACTCAATATCTTTCTTGTGAAGTTTTAATGAGTCTGAAAAAGTCAACTCACGGCCTCCTTACTGTTTTTAACAATCTTGAAGGAGAGCAGAAAGAATTTTCTAAATGAGAGGAGACTAGTGTCAGGGGAAAGCGAAACTAGTTCCAAGCATGAGGAACAAACCTATGCATAATGCAAGGAACAAGAGCAAGTTAAATACACTCGGGGAATGTCTCCTCAAGGTAAAGCGTGTCAAGTTGCAAGGGAAAAATGATACAAGGCTTAGCGACAATGAGAACAAAGATGAGGGCTTATACAACAAGCTAAAAGCATGGAAATCAACATCAGGCTCATAAGCACGAGCAGGGCACATGCAATTGCAGTTACAGCTTGAACAACAAGACAAGGCCAGCAAACTGTTAACTTTTCATATGATTAGCTAATACATCAGTATTTCATTTCATTTTCATAACAAAAGCATATAAACAGGATCACTGAAAGAAACAATATCACAAGAACAACACAGATTTATCCTGGGAAAACCCTAGAGGGAAAAACCTAGAAAAATCTTCCTCAATATAGATGCCTCGAAAAGATAAAAGACAAAAGATAAAACCAGCAAGGAGATCAAAGCTTGATCCTCCTCCTTCTCCAGCTACTTCTCTCCTCCACTAATGCGCTACACAAGTGAGAGTGTGTGCTCCAAATGAGGAGTGCTACACCTCTATTTATATTCATCCGTTCACTTAAGTTAACTCATCTGTCATGTAGGCTTGAGTTAATCATGTAGGCTCAAGTAACCACACTGGGGTGCTAATGACCCACCTTTTACAATTACGAGGGACTACCTCATGAATCTTATTAGTTCTTCCGATTAGGAGCATCGAGGTACAAAGTAATACAAGTGGTTCTCCCAGTAGAACCATTAGGGACCAAAAAAAGATACATATAGAATATTCTTCGAAGTTACAATATTTCAACACAAACAGTTGTGAATCCAACTAAAAATCCTGTCTCCAAGAAAAAACAACATCAGAATCATATTCAGAAGAAAATATCCGATGCATGTCACTTTGGTAGAAATAGATGTGACTTTGCTATCTTCTACAAAAGGTAACGTCAAGGAAGAATCAACCAAAGAAGATTCTATAGCACCAAGGATCGACGGTTTATAATTAGTAAGATCAACCTGCGAAAGAGAGAAAAAATCAACAAGGGATATAGAGTTTGCAGGAACAAACTTAGTATCATGGGAGTTGAAAAATTCATAAGAAAAATCAAACTCATCAGGATCATTGACTTGATGTTCAAAGCAAGAGTCAAAAGACTCACCAAGACCAACATAAAAAGAAAGGTCAGGCTTACTAGGAAAATCAGGGTTATACTTAGTCACAACTAAAACAGGATCCAAAAGAAGGTCAAACTATATCAAAGACTCTAGGAAGACTTCATCCGAAGGAAGGAGATCATCCGAGATAGGACACATGTCTAAAATTTCAAATGGATCAACAGAGTGGAGAGCAGGTTCCATAGTCTGTATAGGATGACTCACCTGGTCAACTGCTAGGACCAATTCCCAAGAAGGTAAGCATGAAAATAGAGGCTGCTTCTTAGTAGAAATTGAACGCAAAGGACATGAGGCCACATAGCTCACCTATGGTGGGGTAGTGTCTATAGAAACACTGGGAATCAATAAAGGAAAAAACCTGGTCTTTAGTTGGGTCAGGATATGGATCAAGAAAATCCAACGGATCGATAGTGACAATTTCTTCACAATGATTAAAGAACATCACAAAAAAATGTTGACACCACATCTTGCATGAAATAGACATAATCACATCCGAGGAGCATATTGAAGTCCAAGGGGTCTTCTATCACCATGAAGTCAACTAAGACGGTCTTCCCACCAAAAGTAACAGCTATTTGAGGAAGAATTCCCAAGGCTATACAAGTTCTTCTATCAAATGCTAGTAACTGACTAGCAGTCGACATAAGGCTGGGAGATCCCGTGCCTCACTAAGCACGAGCAGATAAAATACTAACTGAGGCTCCTTCATCAACAATACAACAAACAATCGTGTATGGTTCAACTTTGACCTTTATCTGAAAAGGTACATTAGAACGAAGGCATGGCTCAACTAGGCTATCCCAATCAAAGGAATAAATCCAAGAGATTGGTGGGGGTTGATCTGAAGCGAGTTCAGTTCCCCCTTGTTTAGTCAGTTCTGAACTAGGAGTGAAGAAAATGTGACTAGAAGACACTTCACTCTCTAGAGGAAAAGTGGTATTGATTGACAATGAATTCAATTCAACTACTTCATGAAATTCACTCTCCGAAGGGAGAGTGGGATTGACCAAAGATGACATTGTTTCAATCACATCAGGATCACTCTCCAGAAGAAGAGTGGGATCGGCCAAAGCTAAGATTGGTTCGACCACTTGATCAACCAAAGGTTGAGTAGGTTGTTGAGAAACTATAGGTTGTTCAGTAGAAGGAAATTATTGAGTCTTAGACCACACTCTTCACACCTCTGCGATAGCAGGGAACTGGTGAGTAAGATGATATCCCTCTAATAGCTTACAAGGGAACTTAAGTTTGCACTTTGAATGACTATTTTCTCAATGGTGTCAACATGACTAGCAGTGGCTGACTTTTTTCTCTTAGCATGACCTACAGAGGCTGATATTTTTCCCCCGTCATGAACTATAGAGGCTGGGTGACTGGGTCCAACCTAACTAAGAGAAGTTGGTTTTTGAGAGACTTCAGGATGTTTAAAAATGGGATGGCCATGAAACCAAACTCTTCGCACCTCCACGATAGAAGGGAATTTATAAGTAAGGTGGTCTCCCTCACAAAGCTTACAAGGAAACTTGGGCTTGTGTTTTTAATGGGCAGTCTTTTCAACAATGTCAACATGACTCGCAGTGGTTGACGGATTGTCTCCAGCATGAACCACAGAGGCTGAAAGACTTCCCCCAGCATGACTTGCAGAGGCTGAGAGACTGGGTCCAACATGGCCTGCATAGGTTTTATGGTCACCACCAAAATGAACTATAGAGGTTGAATGGTTAGGATCAACATGCTTTGTAATAGTTGAGTATGTTCCCCCAGCATGAACTTCAGAGGATGGGTGGATGGATCCAACATGACTTGTAGAGGTTGGATGGGGAGGTTCAACTTGAACATCATAGGTTGAACAGGTTCCCCCTTTCTTATGTGCCTTATTCCTATTCCTCCTTCTTTTACTCCTTTTAGACTGTTGGTTACTAGTATCAGTACTTTCACCACATCAGGTAGAAGGAGTAGGAGAATCAACTACAGGTGAAGGGGAAGCAGCATTTTGATGCCCTTGATATAAGGATCTTACTTGATAGTTAGAGTGGAAAACAACCACACCGGTAGCCCTAGGGTGAATCCAGGTAGATTCAAGGTGGCCATTAAGGGAACACCAACATTCCATGTGAGAGGAATAGTGCAAGAAGTTCCGAGCATGGGGATCTCTTGGTTGGTGTTCAAAGGGGTGTTAGACATAGTTTCAAACAAGGAGACAAAGTCTAAGGTCAACAGGAAACCAAAAGTACCAAGCACACACCTGAAGGTAGACTAAGTACAGGAAAAACACACAGCACTCACTAAAAAATTTCTAAAGCCAAACAGACAAACAAGTATAAGATACACTTTCCAAAAGAAAGCTGATAGACAGTTACTTGTTGTCCCTGTTGATGTTCTTAGCACAAACGGAGGAATCACCCACCACCCTTGCACACCTTCTTCCAGGGTTACCTTCCAAGCTCGTCCAAGGTCAACCATAAATACCCTTTTGGTGTACCTATGTATGAACCCTAGATGTTAAAGAGACTAAAGGCTACCTTAACTATATTGACAAACTGGGGGGATAGTCGCAATCCTGGTTCCTACACATGGGCAGGGTAGCAAAGCCTGAAACCTTGTCTAAGAAAGAATCCCCAGATGTGAAAAAACCTTGGTCTATGCTTTGACAAGGTTATCCAAGTCTCCATACAGCCCTGTGCTTAACTCCCGTTTGAGAGGAGCTTCCCAGATACAATCAACATAGAAAAGGGTTTCCCTAGTGATTGGCCAACTACGTCTCAAATTTAATACTTGTGGAGAGTTAAAACTCCCTAATCCACAAGTATAGCCCAAGATAGTTGGTGTATGAACCTATAAAATAAAACTAACTAATAATTTTTAAATTATATCGTTTATTTGAAGGGATGTTTTTAGTCAGAGGGTAAATGGCATGAAACTTATGTGGTGTTTTGACTCAAAGTTGAATGAAAATGACTAAGCAAAGAGAAATGAAATGAAAAAAGCAAAAACTATTCTCTTTCTTTTTCAACTAGAAACTTGAAAGCCACAAAAGAACAAATTCTTTTTTATTTTTTATTTTTCAAAACAAATGATATGCCATGCAATCTAGACTAATAAACTAATCTACATGCATATAAAGCAAACATGTGTTTTTTTTATTTTTCTTTTATGAATGCAAAAGAAAAACAACCTATCAACTAATGCAAGCAATTAATGTAAGCAAAGCAAATAAACAACTAATCTACTCTACAGACACATGACTGTTTAGCCTGAAAGTCGCGTATGGATGACAAAAGGCACAGAAAGATCAAAAACTGACCTAGGAAGCCAGGAAAGGTGTTCCAACAAACTCAGAAGGTGTTCCTAACTTGTAAGAAAGACTTGAAACTTTACAAAAGGCTAAAATAAAGACAAATAAACCCCAAATAGACAAGGCAATCCCCAACAGAGTTTCCAGTTCTGTTGTAAAGTAAAGTTTCCTATGGCTAGGGTTTAAGAGGCCATCACCGTACTGGGGTTGAAAGGTGGATTTAAATGGTTCTGCAAGTATATATAAGCAAGTTTTAGATATTATAATGCTTCATACCTTAGCCAAAACAAGGTTGATCAAAGCAGCGCTTCAATCCTCTTCTTGCTCCTCTTGCTCCTCTTGCTCCTCTTGCTCCAAGAGACCTGCAAAACAAGTTATACCTTCCTCAAACCAAATAGACTATATGAAAAGAGATTATATTCAATGAAACATGAAAACATAATTTGATAAATAACATCATATAATCACAATCATATATTCAATATACAAGACACATTGATTTGGGAAGATGAAGGACATCACATCTTTATTAATTTTGAAAACAAGTACAAGTATACCTTCTATTCAAGTTTGGTACCTCACAAAACCTTGATCTGGTTCTGCTGCTTCTCTTCTCCAAGGAACTCACCCTCCAAGCTCTGCAACACAATAGGATGATCACTAGGGCAAAGGTGTGGGAAAAGAGAGTCCCAATTCCTCCAACATAATGATGCAAAGATTCAAGTCTCCTCTCATGGAGCTCCCAACCTCTATTTATATGCTTAATGAAGAGTTAGGGTCAAAGAAAAAGTAGTTACAACTGAAGGAGTCAGTTGCATAACTACCCAAACTACATGAATTTCAAAATACGCATTTTTTTGACATTTTCAGGAGGCGTACGCAGGTTGGAGAAACAACAGTCACATACATGAGTAGGTATACACAGGTTGCAGTGTAGAAATTCATGTATTTAAGGCATACATGACTATTATATATAGCAACTCACGTACGTACGTAGGTTTCCTAAAGGAAACTCGCGTACACATCAAAAAACTCATTTTTAGGGTGCTTCTAGGCATTTTCTGACTTTGGTGTCTTTTAGAAAGTTTTAATAGAAATACCTTTCCAACGGTGCAGAGATGAGGTCAAACAGAGTTACAGAACTCAATATATGGGTCCTCCAAGTTAGGTGTTTTTTCAATGACTTTCTGTGACTTTCATGAAGTGTCGTCATGGAAGTGTCAACATGCAACGAAATCATGGGAAAGTGGTCATAGGAAGAGATGTGTCATTTTGAGCTATAACACTAACCCGAGCCACTAATGTGTCATGATCATTATCTGAGTATAAAACATGATTCATCCATTCTGTAGTTTACTTAATCTCATATACCGGTCACTCCCTAGTATGAGTCCATTTCATTATGATTTCAACAATTTGCTTTGAAAAAATTTGTCCTAACTCCAAAACAAATCAATACTTCATTTTCCTTGTGTTGGATTATAGAGGATTCCTTGATTCCTCCCTCCCAATAGGTATCTTCCCATCGACTTCAACTCATCTTTCTATAGGAATGAAATTTATATTTTTCAATAGTACTTTAGGGATTGCGATCATAAATGTAGTTTTCATCGCTATTGGGTAGAGGAATACCTTAATGTGTCCCACTCAATGGATTCTTTAGGTGTTTGTCTTCAAGACCATCTATTCACATATGTTAGAATATACTAGGTACCTTGGAGACCATTTTTATTATTGGTGGGTTCCCTCACATTTGTTAACGGTTTACATCAATGACTAGTGATCAAATGGTATCCCCCATGTTTGACTTCAACTCCTCTATTCATATGGTTAGGATTCATACTTTTGGGTGGTTTGGATTGAAGACCTTGGGCCAATAGTAGCATCCTCATATTTTTCTACTGTTTGATTTGCACAAGACCTTGTCATATCTCATATGACACCTCCTGATACATAGATCCACCTTGTGTTCTTGTGGTTATGATCAGTTATTGAGCATGGATCCACATTGTTCATTTATGTCCATGAGTCATATCTATTTCACATGGTGCCACTTTGTATTTTGTGCGGCCATGATAGTTACATTAATTATAAACATGTTGAGTATACCTTGTTTCTTTATGGATATCATTTGTACATGGACATGTATGTCCTAGAGATCCGATTTTCTGACATTTTCCTCTCTTTTAGGTACCTCATTTGAGCCTATGATATTGGTTTTTCCAGTTTCTTTGACTCCATGAACCAATCATTTATTGTTTATAATGTATTTCAACCATCATAATACCCTATGAACTCATACATTAGGCGGCATCTATTATAGCCAAAATTTGTAGTTCTCCCTCTGTGATGACACTTACATGTTTTGGTCGCATGATGGCACTTGCACGATGACACTTCATGTACTTATTGTCGCTCACCCAATGGAAATTTGATGGATGGGATATCCACATTTGGTACTTCAGTAGGATTCCCTTACCTATTTCATGCTTCATTCAATAGTTAGGAATATGGTGAACAAGTTTGGAGACCAAAACACCTCCAGAAAACCCCTAAAAAGACCTAAAATGGAAATTTTCCCCAAAAACGCCCCTTGCACTTGGTCCACTATCATTTTTTACCTTTCATACACTTGTTTCTAGTGCTTCGCTAGTGTGTAACTTAAAAATAATCAATATATATATAATCTTGAAAACTGAGTGGTTTGGGTGGTGACAGAACCTCTTCCTTGATTGTAATTGCGTCCTCCTTGGCCCTATCTCTTCCGTTTTCTATAAGGGAGGGATATGGGACCATGAATGGGACTTGGTCTATAGTAATGTTACTTGTGCCCTAGTTGTCATCTACACCTTATGCAAGGCTTGGAGGCTAGGATTATTGGAGAAGAGAAGCATGGGACTCATAATTGAATATTTCATGAGTTCTCTTGATTGATGCGGAGGTGTGTTATGTACTTGCTTCATTCAATTAATAAAAGACTTGATATTCTTACCTTTCCAAATGATTACAATGTACTGTACTTCTTAGTTTTGATTATATGTTGATGTTTATGAGATCATTGTTTTATGTTCTTTTGAATATCAATCTTTTATAAGTAGTCAAATAATTAGTTTGAGGAAGGTCTTCAAGTGGTTTTGTAGGTTTTGTGATTGGAAAGCAAGAAGAGGACTTGTAGAGAGGCTTGGATCAACCTTCTATTTTTAAGGTACACACCCTCCTAGCCCTTGAGATTTTTCTTAATTATTATACCTTCAAAACTTTATATCTCTATCTATAGACCTTGACATGTTGGTGGTCTAACCAAATGTATAGGAATAATTTCCCCAACTGTTGGCTATCATGGGCAGACCCAGGTTTACTGTGTTCAACCAGCAACACCCCTAGCTCACTGGCCCTTTCGGCGACAGACCGCGAAGCATCCTGAAGTCTCACCCGAAGTGATTCTAATGGGTTGGCCAAGGACTCAAGCGTCTTGGACCAGGTTCTGTGGCATCCTGCTTGTGACTCGCAGCTCTGCTAGCCGCGAGGTCTCTTTCTCTGCAGCGTTGCAAGACTTCCCCGCTTGCGTCACGTGACCTCCTCGCCTCACAGCTCTTCTATCCACGAGATCTCTCTCTTCCTGTCACACGGTTCCCTTTCCACGTCACGCAACTTCCACCGACTCACGATGACTCCAGCCTTATCACATCTCCGTGCACCAATCAACACGTAACTTCTTCCCAATGCTAAGTCCTCAACCTACGGTATTGCGCACCGCAGCTCCTCTGCCGATACGGTATCGCTTCCCTGCGATATCCTACTCCCACGGCTCAGCGCACTTAGTGTTGTTCGTGTTGACTTGCAGGACTCAACATGACAGGCTGTTTCACACTGCGACTAGTGACTGTTTCAAGCAAAGCATAAATGACCCCGCATACAACATGCCAAAGACTTCAACTTATATCTATCCTTCTATATTACTGCGAACTGAATAACGCATTCATACATTAAACTATAAGCAAAGTCTTATATACTAAGTGTTAGATGCAACAAGTAAACACAGCACATAACTCAATCACATAACACTCAATTTTAACGAGGTTCACCTCCAGGATGGAAGTTACGTCCATAGAACTGTGTTTCTATTATAGCTCAGGGGAAGGTAAACACAGTTCTGCTGCATCGCATATGCAGCTTGAGATCTTCTCTCTTAGATCTCTTTTCTATCTCTATATTGTCTCTCTTACAAGATACTCTTCCCTCTCTTTCGATCCCTGTGGATCATTACATGCATGCTCTATGAGCCAGCTACTGGTTACAGTAAGATACTATAGCTAATAACAGAACTAGAGCTCAACTCTATTCCAATACAAGGTAGCTGTGAGCTAACAGACTCAATGGCTAACTAGCTAGATGGATGGCTTAAACTGCTCAAAATGAGAACCTGCTAACCTTTTACAATACAAAATACATCCCTTTATAGGCGGCCCGAAGGTCTCGCCATTACAACACTATGGGCCTATCCCAACAGTAACCCAAAACCCTAACTAGTGACAGTCGGTGTATCTATACTTTGAGGTAGCCGCTATCCATCACACCACAGCTCTCTATGGTCTTCCATGCTTCCCGGTGCTAAACATGGGTACTATGCACCGCTTCCCTTCACCACAGCTTCCTGCAGTCTTTGATGCTTCCCAGCGCTGACCATGGGTACCGGCGCTGCTTCCCTAGCTGTCCTTTGTCTTCAATGCCTCAGCCTCATTGCTTCTTTTCTTTTATGAGGGTAGCTGAGCCCTCTTGGCTTCCACTATTGCCTTCAATGCAGTGGGTGAGCTCTCTCGTGTCAGCCACTCAAGTACCATCGTCTTCCTTGACTTCTCTATCTTAAAAGTCATGGTTTTTGGATCTGCTCTGTAGCTGGAAACCTACTACGGCATCATAGATCTATCTTGTCTATCCACCAAAACTATTTGTCCACTAAACTGGCAGCTTCTTTTGTAGCTGTGGGACCCTGCTCCAATAGTCCCCTAACACTTACTTGTGGCTCGTCCCCGAGCCACTACCAGCGGGATTCTCCTGCTATAGCTTCTCCTTGGCTTCCTGCGAAGTCCGTTGCAACCTGTCGTGAAGTCCTGCTACTTCCTTCTGCATCACTTCGACACACTCTCATGCCGAGTCAAGCAAAGCTTGACTAATACTAGCGTTTTCTGTTTACTTAGTTCATAGGTCTCTCTTACCTTTCCTTATTGTTATGCTCATGATCTTGCCACTGCAAGACTTGCTGTCGCTGTGCTCACCATAAGGATTCAAATCCCTGGTGTCACAAGAACTCTTTTCTATCTGGGTTAGAGCTCGTGCTATAAGGAAGATATAAATCTATATCTTCCAGGATTCTCAAAACATACCGCTCATCCTGGAGCCCCCTATATGAAAGAGATACAAACCATGAATTCTGTTCCGCGAACAAGCCTTTGTCTACATGCTGGAATTCTACCATTTGCTGGGTTTGCTGTCCTCTTCCACTTTCCTTCTTAGCAAGTCGCTCCAAGTATTCATGCTCCCTCTGATCGCTAGAGTTTCACTTATTTTCCTCAGCAATCTCTTGTTCTTCTCTTAGCTGATCAGATAGGTCGGCTTCCTTCTCCCGTTGCTGTCTTTTCCTCATTTTTACTTTCTTCCTCGCGGGAGATTTCTTCTCTTCATTCTTCTGCTCTGCTTTCTTATCTTCAGTGATCAGCTCGTCTTTCTTATTCTCATTAGCAAAGGCTTTGATGACATCTTCTACATCCTGTGCTTGATTCCTCAGCCTTGGAAATTTTCTTACCTATGATGTTCCTAATTTCACAACCCTCGGCGGTGTCGTCATAGCGGACATATAGCCACTAGGGTCAAAATGTCTTAGCATGTCTTCTAAAGGTTCCTCCTCAGACAGAACCCACTTGGTGGAATGTCTTGGGTGTGCAATGGCTTCAAACTCTGGGAATCATAGCACTTTGTAACTGGGTGAACTCTGCACAGGAAACTCTGAACAACTTACTCTATAGCTCTCGGGTTTTTGCAAGTGTAACCATCTCGAATGAACATTTTCTGCTTTTATGCCGAAGGTAGCAATCCCGGACGCAATGGTCATCTTGACTGGACCTGTCGATCGTCATAATTGCATGGATGAGACCACACCCATCATCCGATCCTCAATAAATGGTGAAATCCGATCATGTTTCCCTCGAAGCGTGTGTGTACAGGCACCGGTCTCGTCGAAGATTTGCCAAATCTGGAAACTTAATTATGCTGCAGCCAAATCTATGGTAAGGGATACCGGTCACTTCCTCATTAACGACCTATCAGAGGGCGACATGATGGGTCCTCTGTCAGTTTCAAAACTGGATACGTGGCACGGGGAAACATCGCACTGCTGCACTGAAACACCGTATCACCTGTGCAAACAAACAAGCATTTTTTTTTTTAAATTTTTATCTCTAGCCACTCACGACTTGCACAAAATGAACCGGCCTTATGCGATTCCTCATACTTATGATACCTACCGATGTAGACTAGTTCTCGGTGCGATGCCTCCTTTCAACTACACTGGACATCTGCACCACCATAAACTGGCTAAGCTAGGGCTGAGACGTGGGGTGGATATCAGTATAGAGCTTAATCCTACTGCCATTAATCAATGTGGGAAGAAGCTCTCCATTCAAATGGCTGAGCTGAATGGAACCTCCCTCTGTAACTTGCTGTATCTGATATGGCCCCATCCAATGCATCTTGAACTTCCCTGGAAACTTAATGAATTTATTGTCATAGAGGAGTACTAGGTCTCCGATCTGGAAAGTCTTACTCTTAATGTGTCTGTCATGCCAAGCTTGTTCTCGTGCCTTCTGCACTTTTTGATGGAATCCGGCAATGAATCTATCTTCCTCTAAGGAAAGCAGCTGCACTAGCCTTTCCTCCAGTGTGTCTGTATCAGTCATCCCGGTGATCTGAGCGGTTCGTAAGCTAGGAAGAGTGTACTCTATAGGCATAAAAGACTCCTGTCCATACACCAAGCTGAAAGGTGTGTGTCCTATAAGTTTCTTGCATGTGGTCCTATACACCCATAATACAGCGTTAACTCTAAGCTCCCAATCATTCCTTTGGCTGTTGCAGATCTTAGTAAGAGCGTTTTCTAAAATATTGTTAAAGGCCTCCACCATACCGTTAGCCTGTGGGTGGTAGGGAGTGCTCTTATGGTGCTAAATCTGGAAGTCTTCTGTCAAGGCCTCAATGGTGTAGTTCAAGAAATGTATGCCTTGATCGCTCATCAAAATTACTGGGCATCCAAATATACTCATGATGTTCTAAAAAAGGAACTATGCGGCTGTAGTAGCATCACAATTTCTTACTGCTTTGGCCTCTGCCCATCTGGTGAGGTACTCTGTTCTGGTGATAATATATCTCATGCCAGTGCGCTTTCCTGGTGGGTTGATAGGACCCACAAAGTCTATAGCCCACTTCTCAAATGCACGTAGTGTAACCTGCGGTCATAGTGGCATTTCATCGCATCACGAGGGTTTTCCTACCCTCTGGCAGATATCACAACATCTACACAAGTCCTTGGTATCCTTATGCAACATAGGCCACCATAATCCTGTGGCTAGGATTTTATGCGCAGTCGGCTTTCCTGCGAAATGACCTCCTATGGTTCCTGAATGTGCCTCTCTGATAATAGCATCTTTTTCATGCAGCATCACACATCTGTGCAAAAATTCATCCGGTCCTAACTTGTATAGGTGTCCTACGATCAGGGTGAAGTCTGCTTCTTTAACAACCAACTGCTCCTTTTGCTGCTTAGTGAACTCATCAGGTGCTAATCCTATAGTGAGAAAGTGAATAATATCGGCATAGTAGTCATCTGTGATCTGGATAGAAAACAACTGCGCATCTAGCAAATTGTCCTCTAGGTTACTTGGCTCTTCTCCTGAGTCTATCCACGACAGATGATTAGGTCCAGCGTTCAATCTCCCTAGTTTAACAATGATTTCAAAATCATACTCCTGAAAGAGTAGTAACCATCTGTAGATTCTCCCCCCTAACACTGGCTTATTGACCAGATACTTCAATGCGGAATGGTCAGTAAACATCTTGAACGAGGAACCCAATAAGTAGTGCCTGAACTTCTGCAGCGCATACACCATAGCTAGGCCTTCTCTTTCCATTGTGGTGTATTCTTTTCTGCCATCGACAGCTTTCTACTAGAATATGTGATAGGATGGTCAATATCCCCTTCTCCTGGTTGCGTTAAAACAACCCCTAGTGCGATGCCAGATGCATACACATGTACATGAAATTGCTTAGTCCAATCTGGAAATACTAGGATGGGAACTGTAACCATCTTCTCTTTAAGTGTGTCTAGGCTATGCTGACATTCCTCATTCCATAGGAATTTTACATCTTTCTTTAGCAATTTCTCCATTGGTGCTGTAATCTTTGCATAGCCCTTGATGAACTTTCTGTAATACCCGGTATGACCAAGTACTGTCCTCAGTTGCTTGACAGAGTTCGGTGCTGGAAGATTTACGATGATGGCAATCTTTGCGAGATCTACCATCAAGCCTTGTTTGCAACCAATGTGACCCAACAAAATACCAAATGGTGCACAAAATATACATTTCTTCAAGTTTAGAGAAATCTGGTACTGCCTACATTTCTCTAACATCAGTCTTAAATCTCCTATATGCTTGTCAATTAGTCCGAATACAGTCCAATCATCAAAATATACTTCTAGGAATTTATGGATGTATTCCTTAAATACATCAACTACTACTCTAGAAAATATAGCTGGTACATTCTTAAGACCAAAGGGCATTACTATATACTGGAAGGAGCCCCATTCTGTTGCAAAGGTGGTCTTGGATCGATCTTCTGGATGTATTCTGATCTGATGGTATCCTGAGAAGCCATCAGTGAAGGAGTAGACCTCCTGTCCTCCCACGTTTTCTAATACCTCATCAGTGAATGGTGCCGGAAATGGATTGTAAAGTGATGCATCGTTGAGCTTGCGTGGATCGAGACAGATCCTGATGTCTCATTTGGTTTTCTTCTCTTGCACGACCATGGGGCTAACCCATTCGCTTTCTTCTACCGGCTCAATGATGTTTGCTGCTAGCATCTTATCGATCTCATCGTTGACTTTTTCTTTGTAGCACGGATTTAATCTATATGGACACTGCTTGACTGGTCTAGCATCCTCCTTCAATGGTATCCTCATGACTCCCAGGTCTCCAACTATTCCCTTCATCTCTATGAACTTGGTGGGAAATAGGTCCTGATAGTCATGTAACAAGTCTGTAATCTGTCCGATTGTTTCATCGTTCCAATAGTTTCCAATAGAGGCAAACTTAGGTTCTGTGTCTGTGCCAATATTGATTTTTTTTATCTTGATGGGCTCTGTAATTGCTGGAATTTCTAACTGTGGTCCCTCAACATCGCGAGTCCCTTCTGACTCCAGAATTTTGGTGTTGCGAGGATCTTCATCCTCTTGCTCTGGTTCAGATGCAAAATTATAACACTCTAACGCCTCTTTTAACTGGATAGCCCAATCAAGTTGAGCTGACTCTGATATGGTACAATCCTCAAATATCTTACTCTTTAATACTTGTAGGGCATGATCGACACTTGGATACTAAGATTCAAAAGCAAAGGTGAGTAGGAAGCTGTCTATCATTAGTGGCCATGTAGTTGTTCCTTTGCTCAATTCAGTCTCTGTATACCAGTTCCTTGGAACTGTATCCAAAGTATGAATGAATCGGTGAACCCATTCATTCTCAGGAATGTCCGACCAACTCTGTTCGCATGTCTGAATATGTGTCCTGGGGTCACTCTCTCCTGTGTATTTCTGCTAGACATACTCCCTGCCGACAGAAAAATTTATCGCCATCAATCTTTTGATATCATCCCACGATGTGATGTTCTCTTTATGTGCATACCACCATCTTCCAGGTGTGGCTCGTACTGCAAGGTACATAGTTGCGATCCTCTGCTCGTGAGGAATCTATTGTTCAAACTGCTCAAGGAAGTCCTAGATATCTGTTAGACCATGAAATGATGGAATCTCATTGATGTCTGCGCCAATCCATCGTAGTGACTTAGTCAAGTACGTGCATCTGCATGCTGAGACTTCATGAAGTCTGTTCTGCTAGTTCTCTAGACCAACATCTGAATCCGATGCGCATGAGCTGTCACATCGCCAACTAATGTTCCCTTCTTCAGTCGGATTGACGTAGTCGCCCTGGTTTGTGGTCATCTGATAGAGACTTTCCATGTTATGTGCCTCCTCCTCTGCTCGGATAGGTTCGATATATCTAGGACCCTAAAAGGGGTCCAACGGCATGATGACCCAGATCTGTGCGTCCTCAAAGGTCACTTGTCTTCTCTTTAGGTCAATAACAGCCATGTTACTGATCGTCCAATCAATGCCTAGTAGTTCTAGATATAGTCTACTATCGCCAATGATTTCTATAACTTCAAAGTCCGCGAAGCTGTGAACTCCATCAATGTCAACTGGTACCTGCTGTAACCGACCCAGAGGTGATACTCACTGTTGATTAGCTAATCTCAAATGGATAGGTGATCTGATTAACTTAGGGCTACCCATCTGTTCCCATGTCTGCTTAGTTAGAACATTCACGTTCGATCCTAGATCTAGGATCACTTCATCCATTTCAAACTCTCAAACCTGCGCTGTGAGTCGCATCTCTCTTCCTGTTCTTGTATGTCCTGTAATATTATGAATAGCACGTGGTGTACTGCTCACGGAAGAAGATGGCTGACACTGATATATGATGCGCTGAAGTTTTGTGATAGCTTGCTCATTTCTTACAAGTTTTAAACAACTCCACAGGAAGGAATGTACACTTCCTGTCATATCATCCTCATCGCATCTTTCTAATGTGGTAGCCTGTGATGTCTGTACAAGGCTATCTCCACAAGGTTCTTGCTGCGGTACGCCCCTAGACGGTGGTACCTACGATTCTGATTGTGTAGGTTCATCAAAGAAAGACTTAACTTCCTGAAATGTCTGTTTGTTCTTCTGCAAGTCGAGTGGTGTTGCTTTACTAGGAGCTCTACGCACCCACTCCTGCCCTGTGTTCTTTTCCATCTCCTGCGATGTCCCACTGGTAGAAACACCACTACGAGTCACAATATTGACTCTTGGTTCTGGCTCTTTCTGCTCAGCAGCAATAAGCTGGATGTTCTGGTGTACTGCTGGCTTAGGTTTTCTGATCTTAGATTTCAAGGTAGGGCACTCCTCTATAGTATGATCATAATATTTGCAGTAGTTTCAAGTGGTAGTGGGGCTCTGACAGTCCCTAGCATAGTGTCCTACAACTCTGCAGTTGTAACAAGTAACTGGTCCGCGACCATAGCCAAAACCTTCTCCTCATGCAAAGCCTCCTCCTCGGCCTCGTCCTCTGAATCCTCCTCCACGGCCACCATAAGCCGGATCAGGCTGTGGTCCTGCTGCTGGACCCTGTGTCTCTGACTTGACTCTGTACAAGTCTTGCTTTGCTCAAACCATGAGATCATAGGCTCTGCAATCGTGTTCATCATGGCCTACAGACTTGCAGAAGACGCAGTATAAGTTCTTAGGTGTATGCATGTACTTCTGAAGTAGAGGGAACTGGTGAGGTAGATGTCCTCGCATTTTGCATATTTCACACCACGGTCCGTGGGTGTGTGGTAAGGGGTTAGGAGCCCCTATTGCTATATATTCTACAAATACCGGGCAATTGTCTTTACTATGGCCTTGTGCTTTACATTTTATGCACCATATGTCTTGCAAAACTTCTTTCCCTTTCTTAAGTTCATGCAACTGTAATGTGAGATTAGCCAACTGGTTTTGTAAGGTTGCCATGCCTATACTTCTCTCAGCTAGAGGTGAAGCCTCTAGTTTCATTGCCATCTCCAACGTGTCATCCTGTGTCTGGAGTTTCTGCTGCATTAACGGCAGTCTAATGTGAGGGAGCAGCATTGCAATAAACCATTCCTTATGCTGCTCCGGCGCGAACTCAAAACTGACTTGGTTGATAAGGGCTTTGAATTTTTTATCAAAGTCCCACACCGGCTCTGTAGGTAGCTTCTTGATGTCTTTGAGTTCTGTAATACACTGTGACTCAGACTTAGGTTTCTTAAACTCTTTAATCATGGCGGTCTTGACCTGGGCAAGTGTCCTGGGTACTGTGGTATACTTTATGTACCATGTTAATGCTCGATCTCTTAGTGTGGTGACCAACTGTACAAGTTTAAGGTTATCGTCATTGATTGTTTTAATGGTCCACATGGCTTCACATAGAAACCAATGTTGCTCTGGGTCTTCTTCCCCTATTCCCTTAAATATAGCTAGCTTCATCTCATCCCCCATTCTATTTCTACATGGCGGATGTTGATTCACTGTGTTACTACCACTCGACGGCGTAGGTGGAGGTGATGTAGCGGTGGTAGGTACTGCCTGTGAGCTACAGGATGGAGTTCCTACGGGATTGTTCTGAGTCCCGGTCTGTTTCTGTGGGGTGTAAGGGTGGTAAGGGATACCCCCCTTTGTTTCTTCTGTGGTACTATGACTCTGCTGTCTAGTACTATCTGAACTGTCTTCAAATATTGGAGATCTGAAATCTACTTTATACTTCTTTCCACTTCGTGTTCTTCCAATGTCATCAAAATCACTTTCAAACTATTGTGACATTACTATTTCTACTTATTCATCTGAAACTAGATCCATTGTTCCTTTTTCATATAATAGCATCTTAATGGACAAGTTTAAATATCTTAGGTACCTACCACGATATCCCTTGAAGAAGTAGCGCTCAGCCTTGCTGAAGCTTTTCGTCTGGTCAACTGCAAACTCTGTGACGAAGCCTCCTAGCACACTCGCAAGCTAGAATTCTACTGCTCTTATGAGGGGATTATCAAGGTTCTCCACGGTCTGAATCAGCTCCGGTGTCCAGACAATGTCTCTTTTCTTTTTGAATATGCCTGTATCGGTCAACTTTGATAACCAGTCGTAAAGCTCATTTTCGAAGGTTGTAAAAAATATCGTATGGATGTCTATAAGGACACGTTTCTGTAACCAAGCCTCTGTGTTTATCTTAGGACTCCTGTTCTCTCGTTTGACAGACTCTTCAGGTTATACCAAACCCACTCGTTGAGTTCGTCTCTAGTAGGGCGCCACCAGAACATTAGTGCTCAGTTTGTTCAAAATCGGCAACGGAACCATTTGTTGGCTATCATGGGCAGACCCGAGTTTACTGTGTTTAAGAAACAACACCCCTAGCTCACTGGCCCTTTCAGCGACAGACCGCGAAGCGGCCTGAAGTCTCACCCGAAGTGATTCTAATGGGTTGGCCAAGGACTCAAGCGTCTTGGACCAGGTTCTATGGCGACCTGCTTGCGACTCACAGCTCTGCTAGCCGCGAGGTCTCTTTCTCTGCGCATTGCGCAACTTCCCCAATCATGTCGCGCGACCTCCTCGCCTCGCAGCTCTTCTAGCCATGAGATCTCTCTCTTCCAGTCGAACAGTTCCCTTTCCACGTCGCGCAACTTCCACTGACTCACGATGACTCCAGCCTTATCGCATCTCTGTGCACTAGTCAACACGTAACTTCTTCCCAATGCTAAGTCCTCAACCTACGGTATCACGCACCGCAGCTCCTCTGCCGATGCGGTATCGCTTCCCTACGATATCCTACTCCCGCGGCTCAGCGCACTTAGCGTTGTTCCTGTCGACTTGCAGGACTCAACATGACAGGCTCTTTCACACTGCGACTAGTGACTGTTTCAAGCAAAGCATAAATGAACCCACATACAACATGCCAAATACTTCAACTTATATCTATCCTTCTATATTACTGCGAACTGAATAACGCATTCATACATTAAACTGTAAGCAAAATCTTATATACTAACTATTAGATGCAACAAGTAAACACATCACATAACTCAATCACATAACACTCGATTTTAACGTGGCTCACCTCTAGGATGGAAGTTACGTCCACAGAACTGTGTTTCTATTATAGCTCAGGGGAAGGTAAACACAGTTCTGCTGCACCGCATATGCAGCTTGAGATATTCTCTCTTAGATCTCTTTTCTATATCTATATTGTCTCTCTTACAATATACTCTTCCCTCTCTGTCGATCCCTACGGATCGTTACATGCATGTTCTATGAGCTAGCTACTGGTTACAGTAAGATACTACAGCTAATAACAGAACCAGAGCTCAACTCTATTACAATACAAGGTAGCTACGAGCTAACAGACTCAATGGCTAACTAGCTAGCTGGATGGCTTAAACTGCTCAAAATTCCAACCCGCCAACCTTTTACAATACACAATACATCCCTTTATAGGCGGCTCGAAGGTCTCACCATTACAACACTGTGGGTCTATCCCAACAGTAACCCAAAACCCTAACTAGTGACAGACGGTGTATCTGTACTTTAAGGTAGCCGCTATCCGTCACACCACAGCTCTCTGGGGTCTTCCATGCTTCCGAGCGCTGATCATGGCTACTATGCACCGCTTCCCTTCACCACAGCTTCCTGCAGTCTTCCATGCTTCCCAGCGCTAACCATGGGTACCGGCGCTACTTCCCTTGATGTCCTTTGTCTTCAATGCCTCAACCTCATTGCTCCTTTTCCTTTATGAGGGTATTTGAGCCCTCCTGTCTTCCACCACTGCCTTCAATGTAGTGGGTGAGCTCTCTCATCTCGTCCGCTCAAGTACCATCATCTTCCTTAACTTCTCTATCTTAAAAGTCATGGTTTTCGGCTCTTCTCTGCAGCTGGAAAACTGCTACGGCATCGTAGCTCTATCTTGTCTATCCGCCAAAACTGTCTGTCCGCTAAACTGGAAGCTTCTTCTGTAGCTGCGGGACCCTGCTCCAACACCAACAAAACTATGTTTCTAGGAATATTTATCAGAATATCTATGTATATATTACAATAAGAAAATCCTACCATAGTAATTCTTTTTATGGCTAGCTCTGAGTCTTATTTAGTCATTGATTTAATCAACTATATCATTTGAGATTAGTCTTAATTATTCTATTCAATGAATCAAATAAGATAGACCACACCCGTAGGGGTTTTTAGTTCATTCATGGGTTAAGCATGGATTAAATTTGTTGTATTTTGTTGTTAAAATGTTTATATCTTTGGATATTTTCTACTCTTAGGTTTATAAACCTTCTTAGATTTGATTCTTGGTTGGAATTCCATTTCTTGGTTTTGAATTCCAAAATGAGGAGTATCATATAAATCTTCTCCAATTGATTATGGGATTCTTTTAGGGAATATAATATAATTAAGTTAATTCATTGTCTTTACGGTAAATAAAAATTACATTTATTTACCTATAAGATATGGTTATTTTTTTTACTTGTATAGTTATATTGTACTTCTATTCATATTACCGGTAATAAATTCCAATAGTTACATGATTACCATTAACAAATTCCTTAAGAAATGAGTAGTTGAGTTTCATATGCTTTTAAGTTCTACTTATTTCCTATTCTAAGTATGAACAATACAACATTACTACCTATACATTATACTTAATTCAGATTCTTTCATGTTTTATCGAATCCATTCTTAGTATTGGTAAAATAGAAATTAACAAAGAAAAACTTGTATTGATTTTAATCATAGAATATAGAGGAATTCATCTATATTTAAATGACAATGTACAACTTCGATAGTTAATTAACTAAATCATGGTCGATTAACAAGATGATAACTCATCTGTAAGAAAATTTAAATAACAATATATGGTATTAAGTTTAGTCCATTAACAAGACATAAACTTGTCTGTAAATAAGGGGGAAAATTGGTATTATGTTTAGAGAATCCGTTTTCAACCCAACCATAGGACCTCAGAGTCAAATAGACCTATCAAATTCCAGCTCGTTACCCATAACTCAAACTTAATGTGATGAAATTTTCATCCTAAATTGCCACTAATAGTGAGGGATAGTTACTGAAATCCCTACCATGACATCCCTAATTTATTTTGGATCCTGAAATCTCAAATAGCAGATCCTGAGAGGTCCACTAATTCTTTATTTATGAGTCTAGTAGTTCGATCTTTGTAGAGCCTGAAATCTCTTCTTTCATGAGCAATTTTTTTCTTCCATGGGCATGCCTTTTATTTTCCTAGGAATTTCTTGTGAGTGATGAACTCCCCACATTGGCCATTTGTCCCCGTAGAGATGAGTAAAAAATAAACAATTGACTTAAATAAAAATTTTGTCAATTCATGGCAAGGCTTTTCATAACCATACAATAATTTTATAAAAATTACTAAAGAATAAACCAGCGTAGATCCAAATCCTAGGCTCTATCAAGCGCCGAGAGGGATCACATCTCTTCATAGGTATCCATTGATTTGATTCAAACCAAAAGACACATCTTTTTATTTAAGGTCCACATATAATATTTTGTTATTAATATTTAATATTATTTATGGCCCACATATAATATTTATTATTGATATTTCTGTTGGTCACTGAAGAGGTGAAGGTTTTAGGAGGGAGCGACCAAACCCTAGCTGCCGCCATGGTGTTTGTCTCTGGTTCTGCTCTCTCTTCTCCTAGTTTTTTGTCGTTGGCATGCTCGATGCATCCTGGAGTCGCGCTGAGGACCGCTCTCATTTGTGATAGGATGGAGCTTTCATTGCAGATCATGGAGGCTGTTGATTACACAATGGCTAAACAGAATGAAGATGCTCAAACTGGAACGAATGATTGTAATATTGAGGCTACAGAATACTCTTTCAATAGCCATTATAGTCCTGCGCCCCTGCTTCCTGTTGATTACGGGGCCAGGGTAGGCTCTGATAGATATCAAATCTTCATAAATCTGCCTACTGGGAATTCAATCTTGGTTTGGGTAAATGTTCTTGATTCAGTGGAGGCATTACGGGATAGTCTAGCAAGCCGCATGGGTTATCCAGCATCCGTATTCTATCTTGTGCATGTAGGAAAACTGATGCAGGACTCTTTAAATTTATCAGATTACCATATTTCCAAGAATTGCTCCATTTCTCTGTTCCTTCGGTTGAGGGGGGGCACCGATGGCAAACAAAGAGGATCCTTCCCTTCACACAAAGGAACTAGTCCTTCATCTTACAAAGATGCATCCCAATCAAAGGGGCTTCAGACAGAGGCGACCTCTACAGTTCAGCCCAGCTTGAATACATTGTGGAAAAACTGGAATCCACACCAGTTCTGGAGATAAAAAATGAACAGGTAAAAGGACTTTTTAGTTCTTTACAAGCTGAAGCAGTTATTTATAGGTTTAATGGGTTTTGGCCCAAATCACATGATCTTCATGCCTGGATCTTCCAAAACTGGACAACTAATTGCCATATTTTACTATGCTCAAAAGTTTTCTTTATAGTTCAGTTCGATTCTCTGGATGAGTACCAGAAGGTCTTATTGCAGGGACCTTGGTTTTGGGGGAGAGCTGGGCTCTTCATAACCCCTTGGTTTCCAGAATTTGATGCTAATACTATGTTGGTTACAAAGATGCTAGTATGGGTGCGATTACCAAATCTGCCTCTACCTTTTTGGCATCATTTAGTACTGGAAGACATAGGCAATCTTCTGGGAAGGTTCATCAAGAATGACAATGAAAGGAAGGACAAGGGCTTATTTACATATGCTAGAATTTGTGTGGAGATTGACCTCAGCAAAGGCCTCCAAGACAGATTACAGCTAAAACATGAATCCTTCACTTGGCTACATAGTCTGGACTATGAAAATACTGCTTTCAGGTGCCGATTCTGCCATCTGACAGGTCATCTTCAAGATTCATGCCCACTTACGAAAAAATTCCCAAAAAAGAAAAAGGGGCCAACAACAAACAGAAAGAACTGGCAGGCAGATTATGTCTCATTTCCAGATGAGGAAGTTGGATGTGAGGATGAAGAACAACAAGATATGCAGAGAAATGAGGAAACATTGGTGCTTGATGATGCAGAAGCATAGTCAACAGGAAAATAGACATCCGGTGAGGACACTCAAACAAACTTGGAGAATCCGATGGATACATCTGCTAGTGGTCAAAAGCGTGCTCACGAATCTGCCAGTTCAGAATCTGATAAGGACATAGCGGTGTCTCACCAACCGGAGGAGGCAGCCTGTAATCAGCTGATTGTGGTTGCACCAAAGAAAAGGGATTGGATTGAAGTGAAATCTAGGAAGAATGGGGGGAAAAAGGGGAGAATAGAGGAGTACTATAATCCTTGAACTCTCTGTTTGTTATAATATTTTTTGTTGTTTTTCTTTTGCATGACCGGTAACAATTTGTGACAATGTATGGGACTATTTTGTCTCAATACATCTGTAGATGTAATTTTGTTCTTTTGAAATAAAATTACGACTTTTTCCGAGGAAAACAAAAATAATATTTATTATTATTTTTTATTTTCTTAAGAACTAACATTACAACATTTCCCCATACATAGTTTTAAAATCATATGCAAGGCCCTCCTACAACCATGGGTTGTTTAGGAGGCCTTGCACATGGTTTTAAAACCATTTGCAAGGCCCTCATAAACCATGTACAATAAAACCATGGGTTGTTTAGGAGGCCTTGCACATGGTTTTAAAACCATGTGTAAGGCCCTCCTAAACAATGTACAATAAATGATGGGTTGTTTAGAAGGCCTTGCACATGGTTTTAAAACCATAAACCATGTGCATGGTTTTAAAACCATGTGCATGGTTTTAAAACCATAGTTTTAAAACCATTAATACCATGTGCATGGTTTTAAAACCATGTGCACATGGTTTTAAATTTATGCACATGGTTTATGGTTTTAAAACCATGTGCAAGGCCAACATTTTTTATTATTTTGTTAAGTAAAGACATTACAACATCTCCCCCATATTGTGTTTTTTTCCTCACCCATATTTTTTTACGGATAATTAAATTTTTACTTTTTTAATGTTTTGTTAGGTAGGAATATTACAACATCTCCCCCATATTAGTTTTTTTTTCATCCGACATTTATTTTGGCCTATAATTAAAAAAATTATTTTTTATTAATAAAAATAACGTAACGTTACAAGATCTCCCCCATACTGGGCTGTAGAGCGCCTCTCGGTGCAATTATTTCCATTATAACTTAATGTCATAAACTTTATAAATGATATTTACCACTATTTACATGTTCATATGAGTGATTTAACTTTTTAACAAAGGGGTATTACAACATACTTTTTGTAAATGAACGAAATCTTCAATCCTACCATATAACAAAAAAAATATTAATTATGTTATGTTGATATTTAAGCATTGCCTTTAATTTGGCATTAATCTTAATGTCACTTGTCATAATTGTAAAATTAAAAGGTTTGCCAAAATACACTTCAAATATAATTAAGTCTTTCTTCATGTATATATCAACATGGATTGCATTTGTAAAAAAAAACGGATTCTCATCTAATGAAATTTTGTTTAGGTAAATTTTCATTTCAACCTAACCTTGTCACACTTAATTCAATTTAACTCTTGGATACAAAGCTAAAATGGATCTATAGGAGTTTAATATGTAAATCTCTATTATGTACTCGAATACCTAATATGTAAATTATTGATTAATAATGATATTCTAAATTTTTTATTTAATTAATATTTTATTTTTTGATTGAGATGCTATGAGTAAGCTTCCCTTTTATACATCATTTTATTGAACACATAGAGTAAATATCTCAATATTCATGTATCTTTTTTTTCCTAAAAAAAATAACTTTATTTTTATATATGAAAACAAGTTACATTCTTCAAAATCAATACAAGGATCTTATCTCAAATCTAGTCACAAGAAACAATAGAGTAAATATCTCAATATTCATGTATCTTTTTTTTCCTAAAAAAAATAACTTTATTTTTATATATGAAAAAAAGTTACATTCTTCAAATCAAAACAAGGATCTTATCTCAAATCTAGTCACAAGAAAAGTGTTTTTATTAGGACTTCAACCCTTAAAAAAAAATGATAACTCTAGAAAGTATATAATCTTGAGTATGGAAATAAAATTTAAAAAAAAATACTATGTAAAGTCATGAAGTTTACATTTCAGTATCTAAATCAATCACAAAGCATATTCTATCTGTTTCCCAAAACAATCACCATCCACACAAGTACACCTAATAGTTTCAGCTCCCAACTTTCCCAAAATCAGAAGTAGTTCAAGGAAGGTCCCATAAAAATGATTGATCATACTCTACTATCATACTTGAATGCTCTAATATTGATGTACCTATGAATCAAATATCCATATACAACATTTTCACTTCTATAACATAAAAAGATATAACATAACTTCCACTTAAAAAAAAAAAACTCAACTCCCCAAAATAAACAAGCATAGAAGGACAAGCTCCTTGCTCCTTTTGACTATATATATTTTACAAAATACTTTTCCTTCTTACGATTCCAATGCATCTAGACTATGGTGTAACCACCTATATCTCTACCATCATCTATAATGTTCAAACATCTTGATTACATCCCATGCATTTGGGTTATCATTCTATTATATATATGTAGTCAACATAAGATACCATTGTTCCCCATTTTTCTTCTTCTATTTTAATTTATATACATATATATGTATATACACATCAATATAAATATACATAAATATTTACATAAA
Organism: Pseudotsuga menziesii; assembly: GCA_001517045.1. Taxonomy (NCBI): domain Eukaryota; kingdom Viridiplantae; phylum Streptophyta; class Pinopsida; order Pinales; family Pinaceae; genus Pseudotsuga; species Pseudotsuga menziesii. Next base: position 59,900 of record LPNX011193422.1, read on the forward strand.
TGCAGTATATCTATCGTACTTTGGGTCAAAGATACTTTTAGGTATATATAAAATGGTCTAAATCGGTGATGTTTTTCCCTACCATTTTTTTCTCACTAGTTTTTTTTTTTTTCTGAATTCAGCATTGAATTTTTGGAACTCGAAATAACATCTCTCAAACTTGCATAGTTCATGTGCCCCATCGTTTTTGAGATTTCTTTTCTACATTCAAATAAATGATTTGAGTTGTGGAAGAAATCATATTATGGAAAGAAAAAAAAATAGCGAGCTTGTGGTCATTAACTTTGCTTTTGACAAAAAGAATTGATGTCTCAAATAACTTATGTCATATAAACACGTGGAAAATATAAATCTTTTTATAATCAAATAATTTTTCTTCATTTTTAAAAGTTTTACTCTAAGAAAAATACATTTAAATAATGGTAAATTTTATTATTTATCTTATACACATCTATCAAAAACAATCAGGTTTTAAAAGCTAATGTTGAAGAATTTTTTTTATTTTTTTTTGTAAAAGAAGATACTTTTCATAATTATGTCTATATGCATTTATATATTATTTGATATTTTGGACTTTAAATGTATAAAAGAGATTCATTTCATGGTCTTAGTATTTTGTTATTAAGCCTATAGGCTTGTGGCTATGGTAATGCTTAAATGCATTTTCATTCGGATTTAAATAAATAAGTTTCACTTAAGCTCATATCACTTTTTGTTTTATTATTATTATTATTATTAAATGATATTAGTTTTATGTTTATAATAATAAGTTTAATGCTTATCTTATACCATAAATGGATAACTATAATGATTTGGTAATTAGTTTAATGTTTAGTTTAAAAACCTTTCATCTCCACAAAACTAAGTGGTTGGCTAAGCTTATTTACTGGCCACTTTAGGCTGAGTGCCACAAGTGTATAACCAAGATTCATTTCAGGGTCGTCCTATCTTATTCTTAAATTCATCTTCATTAAGATTTAAGTAAGCATAAATTAAGTGGATATCATTTTTTTCATATCAAATTTTTTATTTTTTAAACATTATTTGTCTTATATTTATATTAATTAGTTTCATGTCTATGTTATCCATTAAAATATGGTAATTAGTTTGATGTTTATCTTTTGTTTAACAACTATCCATCTCCATAAAACTAAGTGGTTAAGTTTAGTGTCCACTTTACTTGTGGTGGTGCGATTATTAATCATAGTTTATCCTTCTTTATGATGATGATGATGATTAATGTCCACCGAGACCAACTTTGGTCTATCAGACCTTAAGAAGGATAATACTTGGTTTACTTTAAAATCGTGCTCCTATGCCCAAAAAGATTTCCAAGCTCACTATAGTGTTGGAAAGTTGGGAGGTTATAAAGGTTTGTATTGTATCAAATACTATGAAACTCAGATGTAATGTGGGTGTAAGAATGACACTCTAAGAGAATTTGATTTTCATCTTCAACACTCATAGACTCACATGGATGGAAAATTCTTTCCTCCCGTGGGGTTGTAGGAATATAGGATTGCCCTGTTTCCCTATGGATTTCATGATAGTTTGTTCTAATCTTGGCTATATTAATTTTCTTCTATGAGCTAGTTACTACCGAGAGATACTTATGATATTCCAATTTAGGATTAAACACCTCCTTATAGTATCATAATTTTATCTTAACCACTAAATTTTCCTCACACCATAAATTTTCTTTAAACTTAGAAGTAATAATATTTTTTACATTATCAATGTTTTGCAAAATTTTGTTTTCATCAATGCACCAATTGTTTAACCAAGCCATGGTCTCTTTACTCCAACACTGTTTGAGGCGTAGTTGGTTTTAACTTGAGTTTATTTATCAATTTTAGGAAGTCTCTCATTTCCCATATTATTTATCTTATACTTGTACATCAGGTACCTAGTCATAGCCATTCTCTTGATGGGGGAAATACCCACTTCTATCTGGAGAATAGGATAAGGCATATTGATTTTGATTTCGAGGCTATAAGTTATAAACCGCTTCTGGATTTGCTCAATATTCCTCCAAGATTCTCTACAAATGACGCATCACCATACTTCACAACCATACAAGATAATAGGGATGACAAGAGTTTCAAAGAGGAACTTCTTTTTATCCCACATGACGAGATTGGTTGATTTATAGTTATTTTCAAGACCAAAATAAGTTTTTTTCCCCCCATCAATCATTTTCTCAATGTTATAGTTCCAATTGAGCTTGTGATGAATATCGATTCTGAGATACTTGTAAGAAGTCACTTGCTCTAAATTTCTATTATCATAAATAAAATTTTCATAGGTGTCTTTCATCGATTTTATAATCATGATTTTCATCTTGTCGGTGTTAACAGTCATACCCATGTTAGAGAAAAATATTTAGGAATTACTAATTGCTTATCGAGATTAGAAGGATGCCTTGTCATAAGAATAATATCATCAGCATAAAGTAGGAGTATGATCTCTACCCCAACAAAGATTGCAATGACGTAACCTGCTTCTTCTAAACACTTTTCTAGCTTATCAATGTAAATGCCAGAAAGGGTAGGGGAGAGGGAGAAACATTGATTAACTCCAATATTACAATTTCTATCCATTGTCCATTCCTCACCATTCTTAAACTTGGCAATGAACTTTTCGTATAACCTTATTGCGACAATTCTCAACTCAAAAGGAACCTTAAGCTCCCCTAGCCTATTCCACATGTTATTTCTAAGAACTATATCAAAATCTTTTATAAAATCGACAAAACAACAAAATAGGTCATACTTAATATTACATCACTCCTTTGGAATGATCCTAAGCGTAACAAGGTGGTTCATGGTTGAATGACTCCTTCTAAAACTTACTTGGCCTTTAGCCTGCTTACCTTCCATTTCTAGCCATTCATTGATCTTCTTTTCTAAAATAATACCATATAACTTAGCTAAGAGAGGGCTAATCATAATAGTTTGATAATTAGAGGGGTCATTTTTATCACCACTATTGAAAATAGGAATAATGAGGCTTTGAGTCCAAGGTGTAGGAAACCATTGCTTCGCAACTAGATTAAAGAGTCTGTGGATATGGAGGATGAGGACATGCTCTCCAAATTTTAGGATTTCCACTTGGTAGCCTTCAATGTCTTTGGATTTTCCATTTGATAAGCGGTTAACGCTAACGAGTAAAATTATTTTGTTATGAGAAGGGTTTGAATGTTATCTTTGATACCTGGGGATTCATAAAGATTTTTATGATATAATGTAGACCTCCATTTAAATTATTTTGTTAGAAAAAACCTATATACTTATAATATAAAGGGTTAAAAAGACTTCAAGTCATACAAAATATATATAGTATTGAATAATTAACTAGCTCTTAACCATTTAAAGTAAATTAAATTAACAACAACAACAACACATTGTGCACAATAAATCATTTTATCTTAATTTCATACAAGTAACCAAATATTACTTATAATTACTATTTAATTTCATATTAAAAAATATATAAAATTAAAATTCTAAAAACATATATTGATATATTTTTATTAAATTTTAATTTTAGTTTTCAAATACTTAAAAAACATTAAAAATAACCAAATTTCTCCTCCTATGATAACATAGATATAGAATGAAAAAAAAATATTAAAATAAATCCAAACACAAAAACAAATTCCAATAAATTATAAATTATATTTATTTAGCATCATATTAAAAATTCAAAATTTTAATAACGTCACACATTATACTTATTAAGACTATAAAAATAATTAAAATTCAACATGTTTATAATCATCAATGCTTTATTTGAAATACGTTTAAGTAATTATAAAATTTATTTGAAGTTAAAAATTTTAATAATTCTAATACATGTAGGTAATCATTATACGTTATTAATGTATTTAATCGTAATAATTTATTTAGGATAAAGCTAACTAATAATAATACTTTATTTCAAGATCTAACCAAAGATTTTTTCAGTCCACGTAATTTCAAAAAGGATATTCCATGTTACATTACATCTGTGTTGTCATTGTCAGCTGACGAATAAATATCTATTTCTTCCGTGGAGAGAAAAACCTGTTTGGAACGCCAAATTTACGTTTGAAATATCCACGCTAATTTAAGGTGGCAGCCAGGAATCAAAACCTTTGCCATATTCAGCCACGTTACTTGCAATAGTAAATGTCTTCTGTCAGACTATTATAGTAAATGTCAATCAAAGAGCGGGAGATCAAAAAGCATTTCAAATGTTAGCGGAGATTAAAAATCCTTTCAAATCCGGAGTAACCGTTGTATGATAACGGCATTCTTATCAGAATTCCTATGTGAATTTACCGAAGGAAAAACTCTTAATGGGAATGGGAATGGGAATGGGTGACCGGTAGATTTAAAAACATTTCAAAATCATTTGATGGAATGGTGACGGGGAGATTAAAACGCATTTTAGAATGCTTTTATAATTGAATGGGATCCGAGGGTTTTTGGCCTTTTTACATCATCTCATGTCGGTGGGCAGCTTGTTATTTCTTGAAAATGCTCATCATCTCGTGTCGGAAGGAGGCACGGAGGTAGATCTGCTGCTCCACATGGCTCGTTAGATTTACTTCATTAATGAAATAGTATCAGAGGGTGAGGGTGAGGGTGAGGGTGCGTTAGGTTTATTTCATGTTTCTTGAAAACGTTTGTGATTATTATCTGTTTGTTATTGTATATGTGCGGGAAGGAGGGGATGCCCAGAGGCTTCCATGGCTATTGCTACGGTAAAGCTTGCAGTGGGAGAGGTTATTGTGATCCGTCCCAGCTGTTGGATATGAAAGAAGAAGCCTGTGGAGTGACGATTCCAAGGCAAGTTGCAAATCTGTACTCGATGGATTGGATTTTTAAGTTTTGTTTATATTAGTTTGCCAGATGTTGATTCTTAATTACAGGTTATCAGATCTTCGAAAGGATGCATTTGTATGGTACTTTCTCCAATTTGGTGATTTAGTTAACCACTAATGGTTTGCAAACATTCACTGAGAACGGTATTGGGCATTTAGTACTGTGTCTTCATGTATATATATACTGGTGCGCATCTCATCTTTTTCCTTGTTTGTTTTTTATAAGGTTTCCGTCAATGGCCTACAAAGCAAAGTATAAGGTTTCTAGCATTATATTTGTGTATTTTCACTGCAGACATTTTATGGTTACATGAGAAAATAGTAGTGTGTTGTAGAGAGTAAAAATTTTTCGGTATTCTCTTTTGACAGCCAGAGAGTAAATATTTTCGGTAATCTCATAGGAGAGAGTTGGAGTCAGTTTGGGTTATATGAGATTCCCGCGGTGGGATTGATCATTTTTTCCCTAATATTCTCATTAGATCAAGAAGGCTCTGTGCTTATCTAACTTTCATGGGCAGCTTTTCACTATAAACCGTAGAGTACAGAAGGCACCGTCTGTCTCTTTATTTGCAGTAGTTTTTCCATTACATAGAATATGATTTCACTACCTCTTTCCATTGGGTTTTTCCATTGAATAGAATATGACTTCCATTGGCTTTCTAATTTTGTGAATCTAGTTATTATAATCATCAGTCAATATCATATTCCACACATTTGTTCTACGCTTGCAGTAATTAATCGGTTTCCGTCCTTAGGTTACCTAGTATTTCTTGAATACACTTAGGTTACTGTTGACTGCACTTGTTACTATTGTTGGCGTTCAGATCTGTTGTTATATTGCTTTCGAAAACACTTTGTTAATATTAGTGGGGTTCAGATCTGTTATTTCGTTTGTGATTTGTGCAGTAATTAATGGCTATTCGTATGAGAAAGTCTGGGCAATATGGATGAATTTTTGGTATATGGTGCCGTCATCTTCGTGGTAAGGTTTCCGTCACAGATTTTATGTATATCAATAGTTTGATGGTGTAACAATAATTTTAATTTTATTTTGGAAATAATAGGTACATTTTAGATATGATAGGTACAGTGATTTTAGGATTTTTCTCTTAGGTTTTGTTTTTTTATTTTTAATATTATCATAATTGCAGTAATTTTATCGTTTATTTTTTTTGCTTTATAAAGTTTTATAGTGTATCACAATTGGTTGCTGATGTAAAATAGTTTTTATTTTATTTTGTTTTTTCAATTTTTATTTTCTGACTATTTACTTCACAATGTAATTTTAAGGTTTATCTCTTCTTTTTTATAATGTTTTTTTCCTCTTCTAATATAATTACCAGTATCATCACCATTAAAGCAATGTTTTAATTACTATTTAATCTTCGAAGAAGTGAAGAAGTGTTCGGTTTCCATACATGAAAGACTACCTCCACTGATGGAAATGGAAATGGAACAGTCGTGAAAGATTCTGAAAACCTTTTCAAGGAGCAGTTCCATCGGGTAGAATATTCGGAGCAGTTCCATCGGGTAGAATATTCTGAAAACCTTAGCCGACTCTCTCTCTTATTAAAGCACTTTTTATTTTTGTTTTGTTTTTCTTCATCAATTGATTTTTAATTGAAGTAGCCACCAAACATAATTACATTAAGAGGAGATTGAATGTCCAGAGTGAGGCCACCAAAACTGAGGTGATATATTTAAAATACAATAAAACCCTAGAACCCTAGATGACTGCATAAGTTTTGAAAAACACTTATCACTCACTTTTTTAGTCATGATTAAGTTATAATTATATATTATTTTTAATGAAGTGACAGATTTAATTAAATGGAAAAGCATATGTACTTACCATTACCATTTTGGGCTAGTAAATTTAATCTTGTGTTAGTCAATGAGGAATATACATATAAGTTTCTCACTCGCACTTAGGTAAGTGCATTTAATCTTGTGTTAGTCAATGAGGAATATACATATCAGTTTCACACTCGCAGTTAGGTAAGTGCAGGAGTATGTAGTTCGTGATCAAGATCGAAATTCTAGTCAAGTCCCTTCCTTCGTGATCAAGATCGAAATTCTAGTCAAGTCCCTTCCTTACGGTTGCTGATAAGTAGAATTTCGGGGAAGGCATTGCTGATAAGTAGAATTCCTGGGAAGGCAATGAAGGGCTAATTTCTGCTAACCAGCTAGGTGAATGCCATCAAGTTAGAAACCCAATCAATATGTTTTTCCTTGAAACTACTTTATCGAATTATGATTTAAGCGTAATATCTGGGTCCATCTATTAAAAACAGTTAATACTATTTTGCTGGTAGTATTAGAAAAAGTCAATCTATTAGAAAACGTTAAATGGTTAAAAAGTGATAATTAATAATGATTGTTGGAATCCATCTTGTATTCTTGGTTGTGGATAGGTCATCTTTTCCGCCGAGGAAGGAAGTGTGTTGGTGAATGGATTTGGGTGTTAGATGGATTGTGTTGGTGAATGGATTTGGGTGTTAGATGGATTTATGTGTTTTAAAAAATAATTGTTGTATAGTTATTGTATATTTATTGTGTTAGGAGACGCTCAAGACATAAAAACTTAATACACAGCTTGAAAGTTATGGTTTGGCCTATTTAAAATATCTGTTAGAAAAACTTAATACACAGCTTGAAAGTTATGTTTTGGCCTATTTAAAATATAAACTTAATACACAGCTTGAATTCTTTTTATAAATATAAAAGTATTTAACAATAAATTTTGACATATATGATTTAGTTTAGTTAAAATACTTAAATCTTGCACTAGGCATAAAGATGTTTTCCATAATACTTTAAGAATGAGTACAATTTTGGCATAGCCTAGCAGGTTAGGAGACGCTCAAGACATAAAAACTTAATACACAGCTTGAAAATTATGTTTTGGCCTATTTAAAATATCTGTTAGAAAAACTTAATAAATATTTGTTAGAAAAACTTAATAGCATTTTGTTAGAATATTATTAGTATTTTTGTTTTTACCCCTACAGGTTTACGTGCAAATAAATTTAATTAATAAATTTTGTGATTTGCTTGCTTGTTTATTTTTTTTAAATTGTAGATTGAGTATACTTTATTTAATAAAGAAATTTTATAAAGAGAGAAATACTAAGGTCAACCAGTTAGAAATCGATATCGGGATTATGGTGCTGGAAAGGAAGATTTTGTCTTAATATTAATCTGTAGATAATTTTTATATTGTATTTTGTGATGTAATTTTTCTAATAATAATTAAAGTTGAAATACTTTGGAATCTTAGTTAATAATTTAAAGTTTTTGAGTTAGTTTAGACCTTGGAAAGTTGATTGTGATCGGTTCCAGTTGGATATGAAAGAAGCGTGTGGAGTTCTAGATTTAAAGGCTCTGCTGTGTGATTATCCAAGTTTCAGGCTCAATTTTCCACTATAAACCGAATTTTCCACTATAAACCGCAGAGAATGAAAAACAGTGTTTCTTCCATTAGAAAGGGTATGATTCTATTCCATGTTTTTCTAGTTTTGTGCATCTAATTATGTTTTAATTATTGTAAACATCATTCAATATCTTAGTTTTCACATTTCTGGTGTGTATGCAGTGATTAATGTCTTATTTATTAGATTACTTTATATTTTATATTTGCTTTGTCTATTTCTGGTAACTATATATTTATATTCAAATTTAAATTTTAACAACTATTGCAAATTTAAATTCTGACAACTAAAACTTCTATATAATAGGATCATTTTATAATAATGATTTTAGCTTAAATTTATTTAAAAAATTATTAGTTTTATAATTATAGTAATTTCTTCAAGTCCTTAAATTTATTAGAAAACATTAACCATTTTGTTATGACAGTATTTTGTTTAAATGTTTTTGTTTGTGATAACTGTATTTGTTTAAATGTTTTTTTCTTAACTACTTGAAACATTTGATCAATAAACTATTTAGACTTTTTTATTAGTTTATTCAAAATGTAAACATATTTTATGAAAAAGAGATTTGGTAAATAATTTTGAGTGTTTTTATATTGTATTTTGTACGGAATTTTATTAAAAATGAGATTGTAATTTTTCTTTTAATAATTGTATGTAAATAATTTTGAGTGTTTTTATATTATTAAAGTTGAAATACTTAAACGTTTTAGTTAATATTTTAAAATTTTTAATTTAGTTTAGAGCTTGCTCTAGCTCAGATTAGAGCTTGCATTGGATGAGTTGTTGCACACTTTTGATGGCAGAGTTAATCGGTCCCAGCTGGATATGAAAGAAGCGAAGCTCAGTTTTCCACTTTAAACCACAGACGAGAGAAGGCAGTGGCGTTTGCATTACAAAGGGTATGATTTTACTCCATGCTTTTCTAGTTTTCTTTATCTAACTACCTCTTGCTTGTACTCCATGCTTTTCTAGTTTTGTCTATCTTTCAATATCATAGTGTGTTGCAATAATTAATCGGCAGGTTACTTCATATTTCAAAATTTTGTTATTTAGATTTAAATTCAAATTTCTAGTAGCTTATATATAGTAGGATTATTGTTTTAGAATTATGATTGAGCCTAAATTTATTACATAGTAGGATTATTGTTTTAAAATTATGATTCAGCCTAGTTTTGTAATGATAATAATTTTTTTAATTCTTTGAATTTATTAAAAAAATTAATTATTTTGTTTAAATGTTTTTGCTTGTGATGACTGTATTTGTTTAAATGTTTTTTCTCAACTAAGCATTTATCAATAAACCATTTAATACCTTTCTTCAATTAAACTGTAAACATATTATTATTATTAAGAGAGTGGATATTTATTTCCAAAATAATAATGAATTAAAACATAACCAATATTAACGAATTAAAAAATAGAGATTTCGAGTTTGTAGGCATTGTTAGTGTAAACAATTGCCAAATAAGGGGAACCTCCCTATCATCAGCCTAAGACTTAACCCCGACCAGCCGAAGACTTAACTCCGACCGAACTAATCCCAAGCGCACTGATCCTTTATATGTTACATGATAGTTCATTTTAATAAGGAGGATACTAAGCTAACAGTAACTACACCTTTCTTACTAGTCTATTATATTAAATAAGCTGGAATACCTAACCAGTAAAAGATAGTGTAAGGTCCATAACTAAGGGTGTATACATATTATCACACAGCTTTCATTCCACACATGTGACACTTGGTACCAATGCTATTGATTCCTAACCTCTTATAAGCTAAGAGTACTAAAACTAGTATCCATATTTGAACCTCCTATTCCTGCATTATTGGGATCCATACAAGTCATCAATTCTCTGAACCTCTTCAAAAATCAGCTGAGTGGTCAGATTCCAAACAACCTTTCTCCATTGAAGCTCATTCTGCTGAAGCTCATTCTGCTTGGCAATTAGTTGACAGGGCTGTAGCGAAACTGATTAAAGACACTAAGCTGTAGCGAAACTGATTAAAACACTGCCAAAATGTCCACATGGCGGGATCATAATTTCTGAGAATCTGCATGTCCCACAAAGTTACACTTCATCCACCTGCTATTTATGGATTTGAAACTATTTTAGCCACTTAAAGCATCGATTTTTTTTGGATTTGTAATTATTTTATCGGATTAAAGCATAGATTTTTTTTAAAATTATTTTATAATATTAAAATGTATTTTTATGTGCAGATTTCTTTTAAATGCAAACATATATGAATATGCTTGATAATAATATTTAGTTTGTTCTGCTGAAAAAAATGATATTTAGTTTTTTATTATAGAGAGAGAAAGAGAGAGGAATTGTACCTTTTTTTATTTATATGAATCTTTATAATAATATTTAAACTGTCTATTTTTTTAATAATTGTAAATTTAGTTTAGTTATATTTTTTAATTTATTTTCTATCTATTTTAACTTTGTACATTTTTTATATTTATATTGAATATTTTGAAATTTTCATAATTTTCTATTACTAATTAAAAGATGACCACTTAAAATTTGTTTGAGCACATAATTTTGTTTTGGGTAGAATTTTAAGACATATGAGATGTAAATTTTCTAGTAATTAGTACTATGATGTATTTATTTTCATTTTTATATTGGTTAATAATTTTGATTTTTTTTCTTTCTTCATGTTGAAATAATTTGAAGTTTCAATTAATAATTGAAAGTTTTCTCTTTCTAGGTGTTGAAATAGTTTAAAGTTTTGTTACATTATAAATTGCTATGTTGTTTACATTTAATGAGGATATATTGTATTTTCAATGTATTCTAGTGGTTAATGCTATTTTTGTTATATATATATATATATATATATATAATTGGAATATTTAAGTGTGAATAAAATTGCAGAAAGCATTTTTATGAATAATAAATTGTATACATTTTTTATACTATTTGCATTAGTATGTTGACCATAGGGTTTCTATTGAAAGTCTTGTGTAGAGTGTTTTCAAAGGACCATTTTGGGAAATTGCATGGAAACAATTTACTAACTCGGTATCTTGACACATGTGCCTTTGTTGTAGCTGGAAACTAGGACGCCATTGCGCTAGTAATAAGTGGAGGGAAGTAACTCCCTGAGAAGCCCTCCTAGTACACCCCAAGCTCGGTGGTCGACCATGTATACAGAAGGTTTTTAAAGTGGTCTAATGAGGGACCCCCTTTGTTAACACTCTATTCATGCATCCTAGGAGTTAGGATCTCTTTCCTTGGAAATTATAACTTTAGCCCCTGTCACACTTTACCCTTCTAAACCTTCGTTACTTTAGCCACTATACCATTCATCTTGTATAACTTCTAACTACTAAATTTTATAACATAACATTTATAAATCCTATAGATTTTAATGTTTATAAGTCACAAAACCTTTTGAATTATATATCACAAAAATCAAATTATCTGAACTACTTTCAACCCTAATCTCTCTAAAACGACAAACCCCAAATATCCATCCCTCTCTAAACCCCTAACCCCAATTTTGTCGTTTACTGTGTAAA
>LPNX011193422.1:109316-126010 GCA_001517045.1 Pseudotsuga menziesii
CATAGTTACTTTAGCCACTATATCATCCATCCACTAGTAGAAAATGAGAAATTAATGACTAAAAAAATGACTAAAATCAGGCTATAAACGACTAGTTTTGAGTCGGTGACTAATAGTAGCAAATTTCCACTATCTTATAGCTAGTCATATTTCACTAGTCATTAATAGCTTGACTTAGTAGTCATTTATTTATTCATTGATAGACAATGATTTAGTCATTGATAGTTAATGATTTAGTAATTGATTTAGTCATTTATTTAGTCATGGATTTAGTCATGGATTTAGTCATTGATTTAGTCATTGAGTTAGTCATTGATTTAGTCACTAATTTAGTCACTGATTGAAAACATTAATGACCAAATATACGACTAAATAAACTACTAGATGTTAACATATTAATGACTAAGCTAAATACGACTAAGATACGGGAAATTAGCTACTAATAGTCATATATATGCAAATTTAGTCATTTTTGTAGTCACAAATTTATAATAGGGCACGGAGGAATCGAACCACCAACCTCCTGCCTATAATTAGGCAGGTGCTCTACCATTGAGCTAGCACCATTTAAGAAGTTTTTATTGCTTGACAATGATGATATTCAAACAAATTTATGATATATATCAATCTACAAACTACATTATTATTACTATTACAACTTACCAGTAACTAGTATTTATGATAAACTAATCCCTGAGAGTTGTGTACAATTTTTATTGTAACTAAAGCTAATAAAAATACTACAAATACTCTTACCAAATAGATTTAGTGATTAGTACCTCTTCCCTTTCTTTATCACTATCATTCTCGTAGTCCAAAGAAGAGTCCTTCCTGAAAGGATTTTGAAGCCCAATGCCATCACTGCATCAAAAACAAAGAGTCAGAAACAAAACTTTCCCTCTTGTCTAATATTAAGAATCCATGAGCTTCAAGGTGTTTCATATGCTCCTCATCATGGTCTATCAAAATTAAAACACAACCTATTGCTTTGATAATTAATAAACTTAAAATTATGCAAAGTATATTCACCTTTTCTTTGAGAAGGTTCCATAATAAGGAGGTATATGGTTGTGATCAAACTGCAAAAGGTTTCTTCTCTTATTGTGAAGCCTATTTTAGCTTTAAATCAAGTGATAAACATTCTAAGATCCAGGAAGATTCAGAAACTTATTGCTAATGGATGCTCAATGCTTATCATTTGCAAAATTAGAGACTTGACTCCCTATGCACCGTAATGTCTTGCAAAAATGATCTCTAGACCTAGAATTCAAAGAATTGCAAGTATTTTGACTTGAGGAATTGCAAGTATTGCAAGTATTTAGCATTGAATCATTCACTCTTTCAAAGGTACGATTTTGTATGGAGGAGTTATGATTTGTGAATCATTATTCCTTGGCTATAAGGGCACCTAATAGTGGATTCAATAATTAAAGAGTCACGTTGCAAATATAAATAGAAATACCCTGCTCATACAACATTGCGTCTTTAGAGAAACCTTTAAAGGCTTATATATTTGTCTTCTAGGTGATGATACCAGTTATTTGAAAGGCACGACAACTAGTTAAGCATGAATTAAACTTGAAAAACTTGTAAACTATTAGGTATAACAAAAAAAATATCAGCTCTGTGTTGAGATGTACAGGATCTGAAACAGCTTCCATGATGATTGGACAACAGTTCATAGAAAGAAATAACCATTGATAAGAACTGAACTTTCCTTAGAATGTATGGTCACCTAAGATAAGACTACACTAAAATTTAGATTCTAGTAAGCTTTTGAGATTGACTAAACCTATCGAAAAGGTTGGAGAGATTGGTATTCTATAGTGTTCTTATAATGCATAGTTGCATAAAGGCATATTCTTATCAAGATTTATGACTTTCAAAATGAAGGAATTTACTTGACCATGAAATGCACATTTATGATGAAGCAAAGGATAGAAAAAATCATGATGAGATTCATATTCCCCATTTGAACTGCCTACAAGAAACTATTTCTTCGTAAGGGTAATAAAGCATGTCTCCATCCTGCTTGAGTGGAATGTGAAAGTTCCCTGCCCTGATTATATAATGATGAATTAGTTTTAAGTTCAAATTCCCTTCAGGCCTTATGGCATGTTTATGCCTTCCACTCTGACTCCCCACGTGGGATGCGTTGCTTCTTCAATAAAATATAAGATCCTCACTAAGACCTGGGTCTCCTATTTTGGTGTGGAGTTATATTTACAAGTACAAAGTTCAAGGTTCATGAAGAATTGTTCAAAACCTACCATTAGTACAGTGTTATAACATAGGGTATGTTTCTGCGGGAGGATAGAGGCACGGCATAACAAATGGTAAGAGTAAGAGAGGGTCTGACCTAGCTAATTTAAATAAATTAATCCATAAATTAATACAAGCGCTTGTGTGGAATGATAACTTCAGCTCTGTGGTGGCCTCTGTCAGAGAGATATTAAGTGTGACACAAAGCCTAAAGCTGGGAGGATTGTCTTTTGTTTGCAACCCATTGGAGGATTATTTTGTTAGAGAGATAAGTGGTATGAATATGTGATGAAGTGCCACGTTCTATATGTTTATGTTTGTCATTTATTTACTTCTCAGTTCAATTATAAATGCATGAATTCAATGTTTATAATTATAGATAATTAATGGCAGGACTTCATACATGGCTATGGATGTAAATTGAATAACTGGAACGCTGTAGTTTGCTTCCACTATTAAATTTTGAAACTAGCCAATAAAATTTGAATCATTAGAGTCTTTTTTTTCCGACTTGTTATTGCACTTACATAGGTGTTGGCACTGTTGGGTCGTTTCTTTTTTGATATTTTAGGACATCTTGAATTTGTGAAGAGATGAAATTACTTGTTGATAAGTACTTATTGAATAAAATTGTTTTCAATGGTTGTAATTTCTTTCTAGGTTAAACTTCCCTTCTGAAGAATCAAGTAATTTGCTTTGACCTAAAAGAGTTTCAAGCATATTGCCTAAAGGATTGTTGCCTAAGAGGAGGAAGTTTTCACACTAGGATCTTAGATAAATTCCTATTTCTGTTATGAACCACCTTGGATCATATTAGTTTCCTACCTGCAATGTGTTGTTGTTGTCATCTCTAACTAAATATTCATCCTTTACATCATTCTGAGAGTTAACAACATGCATGACAAAGGATACATTGCAGTTATCACATTCTGATTCAACATTAGTTCTTAGATTTCTGGAATTATGCCTCATTCGCAATTTTGCATTTTCATGTTCTAAACAAGCATGGAGCTCCTTTAATGCATGTACTTCATTTGATAATTTCAAACAATGATCCTTCTCCTTCATCAGGTTTATTTCAAGCTCTTGAGCATGCTCTTCCATCATCTAGTACATAAACACAAGCACAGTATTGAAAAAAGCATCAAATCTGAAATCCAAAACATAATGTGATGAAAAATTCAAATGGGTTTGCATTGTGAACATTACCCACTGATATGATCTATAATTATTAAACCGTGTACAAAATAAAATTTTAGAAAGGATTTCAACATGAATTGCTAGCTCCAAAATATGGGAAGCCACTATTACTTACTATGTGAGTCTTTTCCTGGAGACTAAACCATGCTAAGTTAGAAGTGATATCTTATCAACTCAGAGACCATTCATAATACTCTAGAGTCTATACAAAATAATGAAAGCAGATCAGTGATGAAAAACCACCCCAGACTTATTCTACTATACAAATAAAAGACTATCACATGTGTTAATCTCCATTATGAAAAAATTATAAGGTTACTGTTTCAAGATGTTAAAATTATAAATTCATCTTCCTAACAGTATCCACAAGTTTGCATATAATCCAATAGAATTAATCAAGCATTTTTATAAAATATATCACTTCCTAAAACACATTGATGAACTACATTTCAAAGGACAATAAAGTTAAATAGTACACTGCCTTGACTACAAAAACAAACAGGAAACCCAAGTCAGAGAAAATATAACAAAACCAACTATCCATCAAAAGCCACTGGCAAGTCTAAACAACAATAACAGAGGTAGTAAAAAAGGGATCTAAAAGTGTACCATGACTTCCAGTCCATGGTCCTTTAGCACAATAGCTAATGCTTCTTTATATATTGCCATATGTTGTTCATGGATTTCAAGCTCTTTCTGATTTAATGCATATTCAATCTCAATGGCTATCCTCTCTTCAGTGAACACTAAAACTGAAGAAGAATCCCTATTAATTGATTTCTCTTCCACTTTACCAGGAGAAATCTCAGATGAAAGACTACTAGATGAACTCCTATCCTTATCCAAAGCTAAGTCCATAAAAATGCATCATTAGAAGCCACAAAATAGGTAACTAGCAATGAAAAATTGTCTAAGAAAGAAACTGTTAAATTTTCTGATTGACAACTTAGTTGCACTTCAAAGAAATACATTATAAGTAAGCGAAGCCTCACCAATGGAATCTTCACTCTTTACTTTATCCTCCTTTTATGTCATGCTGAGCAAACTTTGGGCATTTAAATGTTCCTTACTACAGCCATACTGCAAGAAGTTGAACACAACAGTGAGACACAAATCACACTAAAGCTGGAAGCATGAAGAAAATTTCAATAAAATAATATTATTTGCACAAATCACCAAGGAATGGGTCAATGGGACTAGAAAGTGCAATCAGTCAACCATGGAACCCACAAAGTGCTTTCATGAAAAATCAATAATATTTCATTTTGAATCATAGATATTAAAAATATGATTTTCTTGACTGCATTACTAGTATCACACATTGTTTAATACAAATGTATGCACATCTCGGAATTTTGATTCACATTCACAAATATGTGTAAGGCTTAAGTATGATCCCTCTAGTCTTGTGCATTAATATGTGCATATAAATGCAAGAAACAAATAAGAGGTCCATTTAAGAATAAGAGAAACAACATTTTCTATTTGGTTCAATATTTTTGTCCATGCATGTGAATGCTGAAGGTGTTTCTCTCTATCAATTCAAGCAAGTCTGATTATAAGTCATCCAGGAGTTCCTTTATGTGCCTAGTTAGTGAGAAAACCACGAGTGCTAAAAGTTTCCAATAATAAGCTGTAGCATATAATTGATAAGAAAATGTAAATCAATTACTGATATTCCAACTTCTATGATAAAGGGATTTCCTGTAGTTAGATAGATTCTTGATTTTCTATGCTTATTTTTTCGATTCTTACTCTTACAAGTCTATGTTGTATAGTGTCTAGCAGCATACATCATGCCAATAAAGGATAAGAAAGCAATGCATTGAGCAAGGAAGCACAAGTACCCATGTAATGGTTACACCAGTGACAAGAATGGAGTTTATGTTACATGTCCTCCTAAGATGGGCACATTGTTAAAGGAATACAATAAATATTTTATATAAATATAAAGTATTCTATGTATCCCAATAATGGTGCAGTACATAGTACAAAGTTGTGGCCATAGTTGAAAAAACATAGCTTGCACAAGTACAATGCAATCCACAAGTTCAAAGCTCAATTCACACAGAAAAATTCAACTGTCTTTTTTTCTCTTTTTGATTTTTACTTTTGTTTGTGGGTATGGTTGGTCATAACCATTCAGAACAATCCCCAATAGAAGGGCCATTACTGGGAAGGTCCTAGAAGTACCAGGGCACATACTGTAACAATTTGCATAAAATGAGGCCCTTTAGGGATCACTCTTCTAGAAAAAACTACGCTACAGTTACCCAAACCTAGGTAACTGACATATTGCAGTAAGAAATGTAAAGAAGATACAATATCCTTCATATTTCCATAATGGTACATCACACAGTACAAAAACATGGTTGCAGTTGAACAATCAGACCTTGCACAAGGAAAATGCAATCCACAAGTTAAAATTTTCGTCCACTTGGGGAAAAAATCAAGTGTCTTTTTTTTTCCTTTTAACTGTTGATTCTTTATGGGGGTATTGGTGGAAATCCCCAATCAAAACATTTCTTAATGAAAGGGTTATGAATGTGTAAGTCCTAGATGTCCCAGGAACATACTATAGCAGTTTGTGTAAAAATGGAAGCATATCCCTTTTCTAAAGAACCCACCCTATAAGTAAATAAACACAGGTAACTATGGTATTCAAATAAGAACTGTAAAGACATAAAGTAGGCCTTGCCCTTTCATATAGTGCTTGAATTGCTTCTTAAAAATCCTACAACAATCTGAATAAAGAACATGCAAATATAACGTTTGCAATTTGATCTTAGATGGGATTTTAGCCATCATTTCTTGTTGGTACCAAAATTGGTGAAAAAGGGGAAGGGAAGGCAACTTATGAACTATATTTTCATGCATGTTGATGCAATTGCATAGGAAATTGATACTAATGGTTGTTGGGTTTGTTAGAAGAGAAAAGTTAGCCTATAGTTGAGAATCCCTAAAGTCCTAATAGTGAGATTCCTTGGCCGGCTTATGCTGAAGCACTGAAAGGAATTGGGATAACTTGAGGGACCTGATTGCAAAGAAGCGGATCCCATTCCCAGTGGTGTGCACAGTGAGGGGGGAGTGTGTTGTTTGATAGGGATAGAAGTAGAGAGTGTTTTGGCACCAAAGAGTTTTCTAATTTGTGGGTTGAGCAAAACACCCTAGGATCTTCACCATTGTGGAATGATATCCTCAGCTTGAATGTGCCCTTTGCCATAAAAATATTTAAGTGTGATAGATTGCCCCAAGGTTAGGAGGAGTGCCCTTCATTTGCAACCAGTTGCAGGAATATTTCCATAAAGATAAGTGTTTTGAATGTCTTAAAATGCCATGTTTTATAGTTCTGTTATGCATTTGCTTATTTTCAAAATTGTCACTTGTGTGTGTGTGAAATTAAATTATCATAACTATGGATGTATGCATGGTAGATCTTCAACCATGTTACAAGATTGAAAAATAAATAATTAAGGTTGTTGTAGTTTCCTTTTGCTATTAGTATCTACACTTAACTATTAAAAATGATATTGGTATCAGATGACAAATTCTACTGTAGAATTAAGGTACCACATAGGTTTACAATGGGAAGAGGTTATTGGGTACATGGCAAGAATATTTTTTTTATGATCCTATTATTTATGAATCGCTCCTATGTTCTCAACATAATCTATCTACGTGAGAAACCTCTACAACAACTCTTTAAAATAGATAACCCAAACTTACTACCTGGTACCTAATACTATACAATGACTAACATAAGTCCAATACATCATTGGACTATGATGTATTAATCTAATCATATTTCCTACATCCCCCTTAGTACAGACATAGTCCAAGATGTGGTAGAGAGAATCTTTTTGCAGTTGAAAATAGCGTCTATATCTGTGGTATGTAGGCTGAAATTTTTAGCCAACATTGATTCTCATTCGGTTGTAGAGTCAATGGTCAAACATGTTAACATATATGCCTTTTTTGTTAGGTTATTTGAAATGGTTAACATAGAAAAAATATACGTATGCTTGTTTTCAAGAAAACATGGTTGTGAGTCTAACTCTGAAACAACAAGGGCTGCAAAATGCATTTTGTATTCAATCGGAGCCTTCAAGGAAAAAAACTAATTTTGGTATATATCCACATGAAAATACTTTCTGGAAACATACATATACAGGAAATATTTCTAACCAATGGCAAAGTTAGCATAAGACCCAGCTCAGATATAGTAAATGACATTTGACTCCAATCATTTTGCAATATGCATTTATTATAACATCTATACATACCAAAAAGTCATGATTTCTTTCTACATATCCAAGAAATTGCATGGGAAGGGAAGAAATTACCATTGGCATAATGATCAGAAACTCCAAAGATATTACAATGCACTGACGCACCTCCTAGATCCTCTGCAGATATTTATTCTCCAGTTGCAGCCTACCACAAGTATTACTCTTTAGGATGAACATAAGTTAAAACCCAATAGAAATGCCTCACATTACAAGACTTGATAAATTAGATAATTCTTGTATAACAGCAAATGTGAACATCATATGATATAGTGAATTTAGACAAACCTTCACAAGAGGAGGTCCAGCTAAAAACTAGTGCCATTGCCTTTCCTAATACCAAAGCAATCTGTGGAATTCCTGAAACTGACATCAGTGACTGATTGTAAAATTTTCTTCCAAAATTCTCTCTGTCGGGAAAGACTTCTAACTGTCTTGGATGATTAGCACCACCACTGTCAACAAGATATATGCAAGGTAGATTTCACTGTGCAACAATTTCTTGTGCACGAAGATGCTTCTTAATAGTAATAGGATAATAAGTCCCACCTTTGATAGTAGGGTCATTGGCTACAAACAAACACAACTATCTATTAATTGGCCCTATTCCTACCACAATTCCTCCAGAGGGTAGGGGCTCCTCATACAACTCACGTCCTGTAAGCTTTATAATGTGATTGTGTTATAAATGGAACCTTTTCCTTCAAACCCAAGTGTCTTTGAACTGATTACAAAATTTCTGAAATAAAATGACAACTGTCCAACAAACCAATGAACCTAGAATCAAATCTTCTTGACATGAAACTTCTTGAAAAAATGTGTTTGTGCTCTATATCAAAATCCTTCAAAATTCCATAAAACAAAACTAGAGTCTAGAAGAGAAATGCCCGTACTCAATGATGGTTTCAATGTGAAAATATGATTAATAGACAATGGCCTAGCAATAGAAGAAAGAAAGTCCAAAGGATTTCAAAGATGCACTTTCCATTCAGGAGGTTGTATAGACAATTAAATCCAACAGTTGTGAAACTTATGAGGGCCAAGAACCAAGGAATTTCTACTTAAGGATTGGTCTCTCCAAGACAGGAATGGCTTAATAGTTTCCCAAGCTTACAAAATACTCTAGGCACTGAAAGCCATTTTGGTATTAAAAGTTCCACAAGCTTACAAAATACTCTTGTGAAGCGCAAGGTTGAATTGAATATCTAGAGTTACAGTATTTGATATGTTACTCATTTATGTCAATTCGCTCATGACCTCACAATCTCAAAATGCCAAGAGTGGTCGTCATTCGCTCATAACCTTACAGAAAATAGGGAAACACAACCCACCCTCATGACTCAAGACAGACCTAAGTTACCAAGATACAGATACAGATACAAATTTGCCAGATTTTTCAAAACCCAAGATCTGGATCGTAGAAAGAGATAACTCCATTCCACTGCACAGCAGATATGTAATAAAACATGAGAAAAATCATGATATCACATCTTAAGGATGTCACAAAAAATCACTATTCTAAACCCTCAATCCAAGACGGCTGGATTTTCCATTGACTCTACCATTTATCGAGAAAAATAGCCTCAATTTTTTCAACAATTCATTTTTATAAAAAAATCAGCTAAAAGAAAATCTCAAAATTTCTGAACACCTTGCCAATTTTTTACCAATGTTTGCAACAAATATTTAAGCCAAATTAAGGCCAATCAATAATGGAATTGGAAAATAAATGAAAGGTTTCAATGCCCTCCTCCCAAAAAATCATATTAAGTTCCCAAAAATTGAATTGGAAGGTTTGAAGGAGTTAAGTTGAAATGAAGGAGGAAAAGAGTGGCTTCCCATTCGAATAGAGAAGTAAGCTGGACAAGGTACATGGTTTCCAAGATAGCCATTCGGTTGCAACAATTATGCAAATGTAATGAACTTTAACATGGGTCCAAACCTTATGGGTTAAGTCATTGGCATCATTGCTATAAGAGAAGCTTCAGCAATTAAAAGCATTGAAATTTACAAACTAAAAATAATTTTTTTGTGAAGTACCTTGAGGATAGCTCGTATAGAATTTTATTCTAAATGTTAGTTTGTTGTGCCAATTAAATTACACCTTTTATGTTACCTTTTTGTGATAATTAAATTGCAATTAATTATTCCAAATAACAGTAGACGACTACATCAAGCATTTGTAAAGTCCAATAGGGAAACTAAACAAGGTTAGACGCAAGGCAGCAAATTACATTCTTGTGTTTTTAGAAGTATGCAATGTTTCCCAATTACGTCCCTGATTCTAGAAAAAATGTTACATCTTCTTTGAGTTACTTTAGGATCAACTAAAGGAGCATATCTCCATTTATTGTCCCTGACTTAGGAACAATGTTGCATCTCCTTAGATGGCTTTAGAAGCAACATCAGGAGCAAAATGGTGTATCTCCATTTGTTTTAGGTTACTTTCAACATTTAAATCATGCCCCAGAAGTGCAAAGATATATTTCTATGTAGAACGATAGAAGAAAAGCATTATATTTGTAGCAAACTTCAGGAGAAATGGTGTAACTCCATTTGATGTAGTTTGCTTTTAATATGATTTAATAGTTGAAACAAGGCATCGACAAAATAGTAATAATTAAAATTTAATTTGTATCCAATCCATCAAATATCTGTATCATTGATATTGATAAGAACCTCTCAAAACAGATCCGAATATTCACTTTGCAAGATAGTAAATTGTATGGGTCACTTATAGTACCCTAACAAAGTGCACTACTTGCAAATATCGAGTGTTAAAAAAGTCTAAATTACATAACATAACAAAATATGCCAACAAAGTGAAGGCGTCCGGTGACTAAGGACGAAGAATTCACAGTGCACACAAAAGGAATAAAACAAGAAAAAAGGACGTAAGATGTAACCAGCTATTAAGGACTACTAAATCACATATTTATTGTGACTGAGTGTAATAGGGAACTTTTATTGCAAGATTTAAAATTTAGTGCCCAAGGTGATAAAAGTGCACTTCAGTCAAGAGCTATCTTGCAGAAACTAATTAAGAGATTTGAAACCAATGTTATAAAGATTGAAATGACCAACAATTCATAAAGTAAAAAGGGAGTGTTAATAATTTCTCGAAGAAAATAGGATAAAGTTTCAAAATCACCTAAAACAAACCGTCAAACAAATCATAATCAGATAAGAGAAAACATAGGCAGATGTACCAGTAATCAAGGACCAACAAATCACATATTTATTGAGGCCAAGTGAACTGGAATTTTTATAGAAACGTATAAAATTTAGTGCTCGAAGCAACAAAAGTCCACATCAACCAAGAAGCTGTCTTGTAGAAACAATGTAAAAAAGTAACAGCACTGTAATAATCAGAAAGGCCAAAACAGGCATTGACAAACTTTTACACATAAATCACCACACAAAATACCAAAAATATTAATATTAATAAACCAAATAGCAAGGGGATTTAAAATATTTAAATATAACTAACCTTTATAAATAAATAAACCAAAAGAGTAATAATCAGATAGGACAAAACAAGTATTGACAAAACTTTTACACAGAAATCACCGGACAAAATACCAAAAAAATTAAGATTAACAAACCAAATAGCAAGGGGATTTAAAATATTTAAATATAACTAACCCTTACACATAAATAAACCAAAAGAGAGTTATCAGCAAAGGAGATACTTGAACCTTAATATGACAGTAAATACTTGAAGTTTTTGGGGGTCATCATTGTATCTGGATCTACCTAATCATTCATTACCTAAAAAGAAATCTGCTCAAACAAATGATAAAGAAAATTCAGGACAAAAAAACCAAAAAAAAAGATTACCAAACCATAAAACCAATAGCAAGGGGATCTAAAATATTTGAAAATAACTAACCCTTACAAATAAATAAACCAAAAACTACCTTGCTGATGAGTCCAACAACTGCCATTTGAGCAACCTGAAAACCAACATTAGACACATCCACAAGCCCTAAACAATAAGGAATACAAAAACCCATTCGAAAACAACACAAGCCCTAAACAATATAGGTGCATCAGTGAAAACATGTTATGACTCATCTACAGTAAGCATGGGCCAGAGCTGAGTTTATCATGCATCATCATTTACACCGCGGAGATTAAAACACACAATTACCAAATACACGCAAAACCAAATCTTGTGTACAAAATAGAACAAAATTTGAAAGAATATGTAATTTTCACATCGGCCCTACTTGACACCCTCACTGTAAATCCAATATTTCCCGATTTCCCATCTGGAATAATCACCCCACACTTGATATTACCCAGCATCAAAATTCTCCATGAAATGCATATCATGGAGCACTTTGACGGCATTAAAGCTATGGTCATCGAAAAAACTTTGAAATTCCTCATCATTGAATTTTTTTAGGGGTCATCATTTTATCTGGATCTACCTAATCATTCATAACCTAAAAAGAAATGTGCTCAAATACCAAAAAAATAAAAGATTACCAAACCATAAAACAAATAGCAAGGGGATCTAAAACATTTAAATATAACTAGTTACTAAACCTTACAAATAAATAAACCAAAAAATACCCTACTGCTGAGTCCAACAACTGTGATTTGAGCAAACCCTAAAAAATTAAGGAATACAAAACCCCATTAGAAAATACCCTAACAAATTAACTTGCATACAAGGGTGCATCAGTAAAAACATGTTATGACTCATCTACAGTAAGCATATGCCACCACTGAGTTTATTAAGCATCATCATTTACACGAAGGAGAAGAGATTAAGACACAAATACCAATTACGAAATTTACACGATAGCTCTACCTCTTGTTCTACCCAATCATTCATAATCTAAAACGAAATCTGCTGATATACAATGATAGGGAAAATTTTAAACCAATACGCCAAGTGATTTAGATAGGAAAAATAGGCCAATACAGGCAAAACCAATTCTCTTGCGTAGGAAAATAGAACAAAAACTGAAAGAATAATAAGCAATTTTAACACCGGCCCTACCAGAAAACCTCACTGGAAACCCAATATAACTAACCCTTACAAATAAATAAACCAAAAAATACTCTGCTGTTGAGTCCAACAACTACCATTTGAGTGACCTGAAAGCCAAAATTATTTTCGAAAACAAGCCCTAAACAATAAGGAATACAAAAACCCATTCGAAAATACCCTAACTTTATCTTGCATACAAGGGTGCATCAGTAAAAACATGTTATGAATCATCTGCAGTAAGCATAGGCCAGAGCTGGGTTTATTATGCAGCATCATTTACACCACGGAGAAGAGACTAAGACACACAATTACCAATTACACACAAAACCAATTCTTTTGTGTAGGAAATAGAACAAAAACTGAAAGAATAATAAGTAATTTTCACACCGGCCATATTTTCTTGTCTCGTGCCAAGAGCCATCATAGATACAACTTGTTCAATTATTATTCATAGGATAGTAAATCAACTGAATGTGTCCCCGACCTAGTTCTTTACAATGCATATTACACATCTCTGCCACACCAGATTCCCCCCAAATATATTTCCTACCCTCGACATCAAATTCTTCCTGATCTAATGCAAAATTGGCAGTCCTCATGTTCCCATGAACCGTATTATGGGAACTAGAATGATTGATGGGTCATTGCTTTAGAGTAGGAAGAATTTGATCTCTATGGATCTCCAGCCTATGCTTGGATAAAACCAGGAAAACAATATTGTGTGCTAAGTTTAGTAATTTTTTAGGAACTATAGGTTTTATCCAATTATGGAGTGCATTGTCCGAACTTGGATGACTTCAACAATCACTAGTAATATTTTTTGCTGCTTCCAAATTGAAGAAGAACCTGCTGATTTGATAGCATAGGGCGTTTCTTTTGTAATAGGAAGGATCCATATTTTGTAATAGGAAAAATCCTTACCTTTTGTTTTGTATTGTCACCTTCACTTTTGCACCTCAATATAATCTCTTCTTCAAAGAAAACCAGGTTAGCCAACTTCCCATATTTTACAATGATAAACCCTGATTCCATCCCAGCGACTGGATGAAATTTAACCTCTGCACCAGCAAAAAGTAGTTTAGTGAAAAAAGAATAAGCAGCAACATGGAACCGCACAACACATATAGGTTGTTATCCAAAATTCAAACCAGTAAATATTTATTAATTCAGAGTAAATCAATAAACTTACCATGAATTTTGTAAGGAAAGAAGGTGATGTTGACGACAGAGGTGCAGAATTCGTGGCTGCTTCATTAAGAGCCTCCAAGTTCTTTCTAATGTTGTTTTATCCATGGCAGCTATGGCAATTAAATAGAGGAATTGTAAACTCTCAACAGTGGTGAATATACAAACCAATCTCTTCAAAGGGTATTAGCAATATCCATATCCATAACCCACCAAACCCTCCTATGTTTGGCGCCAACAAACATACTATTTAGTCGGAATGAGCAGGTTGAGCAGTGAATGTTTTCCTTGTGAATGCTTCTGTCGAACACGGGTTCTTAAATGAAGGAATGATGCTTTTTACTCTTTCTATTTTAAGCACCTGTGCAATGAAATACTAAAAGGTAAGTAGTTCATGGAGCCAGTCTCTCAAGGTTAGTTAATAATATGTGTCTATTCCTTTTTAGCAGTTGGTAGGAATGAATCATATCCGGTCCGGCTCTAAATCTATCTCAACCATGCTTGAAACTCAATTGGGATTTTCAGCCATCCACATTGAGGAGTGCCACACCACATACCAGTCATTGTCTGAATAACAAAGGAAGGACGTCTGGGCAAGCTATTTTAAAATCCAAATAATAGTATAGATATGCCCCCTTACCGTACCAAGGAATTCCCTGCTTGGATCCAGGGAGAGAAGATGATGTTTCTATGGATGGTGCCATGCTACCCCTCATTGATTGGTATCATCGGGGCCCTACCCACTCTCTCCATTTTGTTGAAGTAATTGGTGAATGGTGGTTTAGGAAAATAGGCCATTGGCCATGAATGCCAAGGTGGGTGGAGATGGCTGATGCCATAGAGGTGGGTGGAGAGCTATTTGGTACACTAGTTGGAGAGGTCCAAATGTAAATAGATATTTTTATTTCTTTATATATATATATTTTTTATTTTTTTATTTTTTTATATAAATTATATAGATTTTTTTTATTGTTAATATTTTATTATATAAATTATATTTTTTTGTTTTTTTTCTATTTTTTGTTTTATTTTTATTATTTTATTATACAAATTATGTTAATTGGCCATATATTATATTTTTTTAATAACTATCATATAAGTTCTTTAGTTTTATAAATGGAGTAGTTTACAAAGTTGACGATTTGGCCTGAAATCTGGTCATCGTTGCCACTTCTCATCCAAATCATCGACTCCGATCGGTACCAAAATCCGATCAATACTCTTTGGGACGGCGACCGACGATAGTCACAGATGAGGGCCCTACATCCCCTCAAGAACCAACCATTTGAATGTGCATCTTGTACATAGACTTACCAAATGCATCCAATGCATGGCCAAAAAAACACGTCAATTTTGGATTTGTGGGCTGAAGGTATCGTTTGATCCGTGCTCTACAATGAAATCTACAACAAGTAAACCTTCTTGCAAAGTTTAATCACTTCTTCTAATGTTTGCTTTAGTTTTCCTTTGGAGCATGTGAGGAATGTCGATGTGAAGAAACTAGTGACCTTTGCAAATAGTGGCATTGTAGGAGGGTGCTCATGCTTTTCCCAGGCTAAAAGCTCAAAATGCATATGGTTATGATAGCATAGGATGGAGATGGTGATAATTGCGAATGTAAAGTGGAAGCAATAACTATGCTAGCATTGAAACCTGTAAAATGCCATAACAGCTGGTCATTGATTGGAGTGATGAACATGATCGGAGCAGCAAGAGCCATACCTTTGAAGCACTCCGACCAGTCACTACGAGATATTGAACCAGCCTATCACCTGCAAAAATAGGGTATCGAGTGAAAAAACAAGAGAGCAGGGGTCAAACGATACCTTTAGCGCACAGATATGAAGTTGACGTGTTTTTTTTGCCATGCATTGGATGCATTTGGTAAGTCTACATGGAGTAGCTGGCACATTCGAATGACTGGTTCTCGAGGGGTCGATGTAGGGCTATGATGCTTCTAGCTAGGTATCGATATGGTACAATTTCTAGTGCCTAATTCGTAATTGGTGTAGAAACCTAATATTCCTTTGGAACGCGCTTAACTGGGTTTGCTAATTCAATGGTGCAGTAGGGATAAAGATGGTCAAGAGAAAATTCGTGCAAATGCTTTGTTGGATCTTTGAATATCGAGGTTAATGACACCAATTTTACTAATAGAAGGTAGACAATTTACAAAATTTATACTTCATTGTCAAATATGCAATTTTCCATGACACAATTAAAAATTACTAACATAAATGACTAATTCATATTCTTCTAGCTAGTCATTTTTTATGTCATGACTAAATTAGTCGTTTATGTTAGTCATTTTTAACTTTGTCACTTATTATCTACTCATATCCTTTAACTGGTGACTAAATTATTCATTAATTTTAGTCGTTTATAGTTGTGTCAATCAAAATTGCTCATATTTAGTAGTAAATCACTTGAAAAACTTGTGGTGACTAAAATTTTTAGTCACCTAGTAGCTAATTCCTCATTTTGTACTAGTGATCTTGTCTAACTTGTAACTACTAAATTTTAGAACATAACATTTATAAATCACATATATTTTAAAATTTATAAGTCACAAAACCTTGTGAGTTATATATCACAAAAATCAAATTATCTTAACTACTTTAACCCCTAATCTCTATAAAACCATAAACCCCAAATCTCCATCCTTCTCTAAACCCCTAACCCCCATTCTATTGTTTCATGTGTAAACTCCTAACCTCAAATATATATATATATATATATATATATATATATATATA